>QXEO01000477.1:600000-1108856 GCA_007115705.1 Dactylis glomerata | reverse complement strand
ACCGCAATGGAGACACGAAGACACAAGGATGTATTCCCGTAGTTCCTTCCTTGTTACGGGAAGTACGTCTACGTTGGAGAGGTGTGGTGCCACAAAGGCCACCAACGCCACAAAGGCTCACCCTATTCTCCGGTGAACAAGCCACAAAGGCGAGTCCACGCTCCACTAAGCGATGCCCTTGAAGGCGGCACGACACCTTTACACAAAGTATTGGGGCAAGCTCCACAACTCAATTGGAGGCTCCCAATAGGCCCACCAAGCTCTTACACACAAAGTTAAGCTTGGAGGACGGCTTCTTCCGGCTAGGAATCCGATGAACACTCAAGTTACAAGCCCCTCAACAAAGAGAGGGGGGAAATCAAATCGCCTTGGTGGAAGTGTAGATCTAGGTCTTCTCCCTCAAATCCCAAAAGGGCTTTGAGTTCTATTGGCTAGGGAGAGAGATCTTGAGCTTTGAAGCTTTGAAACAATGGAGGTGAGAGAGTGTGAGCCGCTGCCTTGACTTGAGGTGGAAGAAGGCTTTATATAGTCCAAGACAAGGACTAGCCGTTGTTGTCCTTTTAGGCCGGAGTCTCCGGGGTCGAGAGCCCAGAGTCTCCGGGGTTAGTCGCCAAGGCCGGAGTCTCCGGGCCCGAGACAAGCTTCTGCCAAAGCTTCCGCCCAGAGACTCCGCCCCCATATCTGGGGCGAGCGACACCCGACGAAAAACGACCCCGGAGGCTTGGCCCGGAGTCTCCGGTCCCTGACCAAAGACTCCGGCGTGAGCACACCGGAGTCTCCGGGCAGGAGACCCGGAGTCTCCGGCGCAGAAAAGCCAGCAACTTATAATCTTCAGATTTCCACCTACAAAAGGGATTATACTGAGACAACAGGTTAGATACCTGAGTATTGACAACAAACACCCAAAAATACATTTTGAACGAAGATGCTCTTTCAATCTCCCCCTTTTTGGTGTTTGATGACAATACTAAGGTTCAAGAAAAAGATCAACATAATATAGGGTGAGCTCCCCCTAGATGTGTGCAACCTACAACAAAAGCTTGATGCAAATGCACACATACATACTAGACACAAAGCTCCCCCTGAAATAATGGACCATGATCATGTGCATAGTACATAGAGAACAATATAAAGCATGACTATTACAATAAAGCACACCACAAGTCTCACACCATATTAAGATAGGTACCACAACGAAGTTCAATTTTTTTTTAAAGAACTAAGTACTAGAAGAGAGCACAAGCATAGGCAAATGAAAGCTCAACAAAAGAAATGCTTGTGCCCGACCCTTGCAAATCCCCGATAACATGCTAATAGAACTCTTCTCCCCCTTTGGCATCGAGACACCAAAAAGGGGAAACGAGCGATGCTACACGTCCCAACAAGTCACTCATCGTCGTCCTCGTCGTTGCCTTCATAGGAAGGATCTTCATCATCACGCATAGGACCCTTGCCACGACTGGAGGAGGACGGATAGTTGGGCTTGGACACTTCATCGAAATCTCCCCATTGGAGTGAGCTGCCCATCTCTTTGTTCCAAGCACCATAGCTGAGAGTATCATCTGAGTCTGAAGGAGGATGCTCTGGAGGAGGAAGCTTGCGGATAGCACGAAGGTGATCAACCATCAAACCTTGGTTGTGAGTGATATGCTTGTTCTGAATGTAGATGTTGTGCTGCTCTTTGCGAATATCCACTCCCATGCAAAGCATGGTCCTCTTGAACCAAGATAGTTTCTTGATCTCCTTGTTGACTTCTTCTTTGTTGCGAGAGGGAAAAGGCTGGTTGCTAGCATTCTTGCTCCTCCTCTTTGGTGGAGACGGAGGAGCAGCCCGAGTTACCTTAATCTCTTCCTCACCCTCTTCTTCTTCCTCATCGACATCATCCTCATCACCTTCCATGTCTTCATCTTCTTCATCTTCACTAGCGGAGGCAAAGGGTTCATTGGTCACACCCGGTGCCGGTTTCTTCTGAGGCTTCACGGATTTGTGCTCAACCAACTTAGAGATGTCAACACAAAGAGTGTAGTTGGGAGACTTCCTCTTGATCAGCTTCATCACATACGGAGCATAGACCGGGGCTTTCTTGGAAAGAATGCACTCATATATTTCCCGGTGAATGAAGTCCATGACATCAATAGGTTGAACTTGAGCTTCTTGGCCTTTGCAGAAGACTTCATGAGAGTAGGCAAGAAGGTTGACCAAGCCACCACGAAGAGCATCCAAATTTCCCGCACTAGGGGCAATATTCTCACGGAACAAACGGAGAAGAATGTTGTACCTAGTTCTCAACCCATAGGACTCCCCAACAACAATCTTCTTGCCTTGATCAGCGGCATCTTTTGTGAGCTTACCATAGAGGGGAGCAAGCGCCTTCTTGTTGTAGGCAACTCCGGAGAGATGCATCCTTGCACCACTTGGCTCATGGTTCCCCTTGAATGGATATCCAAGCTCTTCGGCAAACTCAATGAAGTTGAATTGGACAACATGATCACCGGTCATCCATGTCATGGGAAGCTCTTCTCCATCTCCAAACACAAGTGTTGCAAAGAATTGGTGCACTAGGAGAACGTTGTAGTCTTGCTTGAGTTGCATGAGCGGGTGAAGACCAAGCTTCTCGGTGATCCACAGGGCTTCCTTGAAGTAATCACTCTTGTGAAGATGCTCAAAATCAACCACCTTCTGAGGGCAAACCTTGTGGGTGAGGTTGGCATAGAGCTCGGTGCAAATCAGTTCTTGCTCCCTTCGATGGAAACAGTGATCATTGGTGTTCCTTGGCAAATCATACATCTTCCTCTTCCTCATATCTGCAAACTCGGGAAGTGACATGCCCTTGAGAGTTGGCAAGTGATCAAACTTGGCCTTTTTGGCCCTTTCTTCCTTAGCCAGCTGAGCTAGACGAGCTTTCTCTCTCAGAGCATCCCTAGCAACTTCTGCAGCACTCTGCCTTTCCACATAGCAATCCTTTGCCGGGTCATAGTCAAAGGTGTGCTTCCTCGGGATACGCTTGCGACGACCACCTGCACTGCTACCTGTGAAGGAAATGGCACAAGGTAGAAAGGGAAGAGTAAAAAACATGCTCAGATGAAAGGAGAATAGCATCTTGTGGAGTCAATTGTGAAAAAATCGATCTACACCGGAGTCTCCGGTGTCTGACCCCGGAGTCTCCGGCCTCTAGAGGGCGGAGACTTCAAAGTCTCCGGGGTTTGGACCCCGGAGACTCCGGGCAACGCGAGGTCAGACAAGGGAGGCTAGGGTTTGGTCGAGAAATTGCACAAAAATGATTCTACACGATGCTAGATGCTCAAATTACCGAATGTGAGTAACCCCATGGACAAACAACAAGTATTTCTTCCAATCCATTGAATCTAGAGGAATCTAGATGGGAGGAGGAGGAGAATACCAGATGGCTCCATGGAGAAGCAAGCAAGCCGGAGGGAGAAGCTTCCGGAGGCTTGGAGAGGAGGGAGGTCGGCGGCAATGGCGGATCCGGGGCCGGAGAGGCTCCCGGCGGCGACCTGGGGGAGGCGGCGGCGTCCTGGGAAGAAGGAAGGGTGGGGGGTGAATGAGGGTAACCGGCAGGTTGCCCTCACCCCGACCCTTTTTACCCAGGGTGAAACCGCTAGGGCCGGAGTCTCCGGGGCTGGTAACCCGGAGTCTCCGGCCTCCAGACACCGGAGTCTCCGGGGTGTAAAACCCGGAGTCTCCGGCCTGCCTCGACCAGATCACACAGCTGTCAATTTGAGCATGTTTCTTCGAAAGATGAAGTGGTTTCAGATGAAGAGGATAGGCTTGGGTCAGAAAGAGGTCACAGAGTGGTACTTAGTGTTCATGCTTGCAAAAGTGCAAATAAAACTCAAATAAGACCAAACATGAACACATTCCCATTGAAAGGCAATAAAATGCAAATAAGGCGCAAATGGGAACAAACCTCCACTTAGGAGGTCGGTGACCGAAGCCACCATGTTTGAGTATAAAGGTATGGCACCGCGAAGATATATCTTGGGCCCAAAACCACAACTCATCAATTAAGCTCAAAATTGTCACAAATGACAAGATAGAACAATATGCTTACTATTGGCATAATGGGGGGAGGGATAGTCCAATCAATTAGGACCGCACTCCCCCTATTTCCATGCCCACATCTAGAACAACACACAAGTTAGAGTATGGGAATGAATGCACCTAGCTCAAGCCACATTGCTTGAGTCAATGATATTTAGCTCATGCCTCAATTCCCGGAATCTCGCTTCATCAAGAGGCTTCGTGAATATATCGGCAAGTTGCTCATTGGTGCCAACATAAGATAGATCAATATCTCCACGGTTGACATGATCCCGAATGAAATGATGACGAATCTCAATATGCTTCGTCTTGTTGTGTTGCACCGGGTTGTGAGCAATCTTGATTGCACTTTCATTATCACATAAAAGAGGCACTTTGTCAAAAATGACACCGTAATCCTTCAAAGTTTGCCTCATCCATAAGAGTTGTGCACAACAACTAGCCGCGGCTACATATTCGGCTTCGGTGGTAGAGAGAGACACACAATTTTGTTTCTTAGATGACCAACACACCAAAGACCTACCAAGAAATTGGCAAGCCCCGGAGGTTGATTTCCGTTCCACTTTGTCTCCCGCCCAATCCGAATCCGAGTAACCTACAAGATCAAAACTTGCTCCTTTTGGATACCAAAGACCAAAGTTAGGGGTATTCACTAAATATCGAAAGACTCTTTTGACCGCCACTAAGTGGCTTTCTTTTGGTGCGGCTTGAAAACGTGCACAAACTCCCACACTTAACATAATGTCCGGTCTAGATGCACAGAGGTAAAGCAAGGAACCAATCATAGATCTATAAAGTTTTTGATCCACTTCTTTACCATTAGGATCGAGATCAAGATTAACCTTTGTTGGCATGGGAGTCTTTGCACCTTTGACTCCAATCATCTCGAACCTCTTGAGCATGTCTTGGGTATATTTGGCTTGGTTCACAAAAGTTCCTACCTTCAATTGTTTGACTTCAAATCCAAGGAAGAACTCTAACTCCCCCATCATAGACATCTCAAACTTGTCGGTCATGAGCATGGCAAACTCATTATTGAAAGCTTTGTTAGTAGAACCAAATATAATATCATCAACATATAATTGGCAAATGAAAAGCTCCCCATTGACCTTCTTAGTAAAAAGAGTGGGATCGATCACCCCAATTTCAAAACCACGATCAACCAAAAACTCTTTAAGGTGCTCATACCACGCACGTGGGGCTTGTTTGAGGCCATAGAGCGCCTTATCAAGTTTGTAAACGTGGTTAGGAAACTTAGGGTTTTCGAAGCCCGGGGGTTGCTTCACAAAAACCAATTCATTTAAGGGACCATTGAGAAATGCACTTTTAACATCCATTTGTTGAAGTTTAAAGTTATGATGTGATGCATATGCAAGTAAGATGCGAATGGATTCAAGACGAGCAACGGGAGCGAAAGTTTCACCAAAGTCAATACCCTCAACTTGGGAGAAACCTTGAGCCACCAATCTTGCCTTGTTACGAATGACAATGCCATTTGCATCTTGCTTGTTCTTGAAGATCCACTTAGTCCCAATGACATTACGGCAATCTTTAGGCCTTTCTACTAGAGTCTAAACTTTGTTGCGCTCAAAGTTGTTGAGTTCTTCATGCATGGCATCAAGCCAATCCGGATCCTCAAGCGCCTCATAAACTTTCTTTGGTTCTACACAAGAGACAAAAGCATGATGAGAGCTAAAGTTAGAAAGTTGCCTCCTTGTGGAGACACCTTTACGAACACTCCCAACCACATTTTCCAAGGATATGCTTCTTCGTCGAAGAATGGACTCAAGCTTCTTCTCACGGCGAGTGCGAGCCTCAAGAGGAGATTCTTGAGAGACTACTTGATCATCTTCATGATCACTGTTCTGGTCCTCGCCTTGACCAGTTGGATTGCCTTGATCATCAAATGGCCCATAGCCACGGAATTCCGAAGGATCTTCATCAAGGCCTTGATCACCCCCGGAGACTCCGGTATCCATACCCGGAGACTCCGGTATAGGCCGGAGAGTCCGGACCATAGGGGCCGGAGACTCTGGGCAGGATTATTCAGTGGGATGATCTTGAGGTTGAGGGTGCGCAGCTTGTCTTTGGTCAATGCCATGTGGATGTTCAGCAGGTGAAGGCTCCACTTGTGTAGAGCATTGTCCTTCTCCTTCGGCCAAAAGGTGTCCCTCAATGGGACGGAAGAATCCGACACCCATTCTTCTTATGGCTTGGGGAGGAATTTTGTCACCTACATCATGAACACCACCTTGTCCCACAAAGGAACCATTATCCTCATCGAACCTCACATTACAAGTCTCTATAACATGCCCGGTGGACTTGCTATAGATCCTATAGGAATGTGAGTCCGTGGAGTAACCAACAAAGATACCCTCTATAGCTTTAGAATCAAATTTTGACAAATGAACACCTTTCTTGAGATAGAAACACTTACAACCAAATACCCGGAAGTACATGATGTTGGGCTTTTGCCCGGTAAGAATTTCATATGGAGTCTTGTTCAAGTTCTTGCGGAGATAAAGCCGGTTGGTGGCATGGCATGCGGTATTAATAGCTTCGGCCCAAAAGTTGTATGGAGACTTGAACTCTGCCAACATAGTTCTTGCCTCATCCATAAGAGTCTGGTTCTTCCTCTCGGCAACTCCATTTTGTTGCGGGGTATATGCAGCGGAATATTGATGTTTGATACCCGCATCACTAAGAAACTCATTTAGGGAGTAGTTCTTGAACTCGGTGCCATTGTCACTTCTTATAGTCAATATAGTGGTATTGAATTGACGCTCAACTTCGGTGGCAAAGTCTTTGACGGTTTGTTGGGTCTCACTCTTGAACTCAAAGAAATAAACCCAAGTGTATCTTGAATAGTCATCGACAATCACCAAGCAATACTTCTTGCCACCAAGACTTGCATAAGTGGGAGGTCCAAAGAGATCCATGTGAAGGAGCTCCAAGCATCTCTTGGAAGAGATAATAGTCTTGCACGGATGACTTGTTTCATGCATCTTTCCTTCAATACATGCCCTACAAACACGATCTTTGGCAAAAGAAACATCCTTTAGTCCGAGTATGTGGCCGCCGGTGTAGAGATTTTGCAAAGCTCTCATATTGACGTGGGCTAACCGGCGATGCCAAAGCCATCCCACGTCGGCCTTAGCAATTAGGCATATCGCGGCCGTAGTGGGTTTCTCTGAGAAGTCCACCACATACAAGCCATTTTCGACATACCCAACAAAGGCAACCTTGAGAGACTTACTCCACATGACGACCACAATATCAACATCAAAATATGTGGCATAGCCCATAGTAGCAAGTTGATGAACGGAAAGTAAATTATAACCAATGGTTTCGACAAGCATGACATTCACTAGGGACACGTCCGGAGTGATCACCACCTTACCGAAACCAAGTACCTTAGAGGATGACTTATCACCATATGAGACCGTGACATTTGAAGTATTTGGCTTTAGATCTTCCACAATATTTTTGCTTCCAGTCATGTGGCTTGTGGCACCACTATCAATAATCCATTTTCCTCCTCCGGAAGCAATGTCCTACAAGAGATTAATTCTTGGTTTTAGGTCCCCATTTTTGAATGGGTCCTCTTTTGTTAGTCACAAGAATCTTAGGTACCCAAATAGCATATTTAATGTAACCATTATAGGGACCAACATATTTAGCATAGACATCACCATAATAGTTCCTAAGAAGAACATAATGAGGGTTATATTTTCCTGCAAAATTATTGTGAGAAGGGCCGGAGACTCCGGCCTTTGGGAGAGGAGACTCCGGGGTGGATGAACTAACCGGAGACTCCGGAACCTTTGACCCGGAGACTCCGGTCTCCTCGATTTTCTTCTTTCCATTCAGCTCCTCCCACTCCTCGGTGTAACAAATATCAAAAGGGACATGAGGAGTAGGAGCAGCAGCAGGCTTTGCCTTCTTCTTGTTCTTCTTATTCTTCTTCTTCTTTGAGGACTCGGCCACCAAACAAAGATCCCCTTTCTTTGAGGACTCGGCAACAAATCCGAGGCCCTCCTTTCCCTTGAACAATCTTTGGTTGTTCAAGAGATCATTGAGTTTCTTCTCTCCTTGAATGCAAGTAGCAAGACCCTTAGCAAGATCGGCCTTCAACCTATTGTTCTCCTCAATGATATCACTATGATCACAAATAGAGTTAGAAGAACAAGGAACTTCAATAACTTGCATTGGTGAGACTTTAGATTGTTCAATAGTTAGTTGAATTTGAAGTTGTTCACGAATCTTGGTGAGATGCGAGAATTTGCCTTCCAAAGCCTTGTGGGCTTCTTCAAGCTTCTCAAACTTCTCACGAAGATCATTATGACCAACGTCAAATTCAACTTTCTCCTTTTTAAGCAACTTGGCCATAGCAAGAGCATGGTCACGTTCTTTAGTGAGTTTTGACAAGATTAGATTATGAGACTCTTCTAGTCCCAACAATTTCTCCTCTAAAGAGACTCTCAAGTTTTGCTCTTCTTCGAGCTCAATTGATAGAGAGCCAATATCATCGGCGGCTAATCTTTCCAACTCCTCCTTCTCCTTGATAGTGTCATGGGCATCACCAAGTTCACACATTAGTGTCTCAAAGTATATCTTGGTTGGCCCCTTCATGTTAGCAAGAAAATCATCACAAGAAACTAGTTCTTTCTTAATCTTAAGACTACTCGCATCATCCATAGAGGTAGCATTAGAATGAGATGATGAAGGAGTAGGTGATGAGGTTACCTCCGAGGCCTTAGCCATAAGACACTTGTGAGTGGTGATGATGGCGTTCTCATTTTGTGAGTTGAAGAGGGATGTAGGTGGTGTGGAGACAATGGCAATGGAGGCCACTTCTCCATTCTCTTCATCAACGGAGTCATCATCATCGGACTCGGAGTCATACTCCTCATGAACCACCAATACCCTTTCTCCTTTCTTCTTATTGTCCTTGTTCCCATGCTTCTTGGATGGGTAGAACTTTGATGACCGACGCTTGGGGATGAGCTGGCCTTCATTGTCTTCCTTGTTCTCATAAGGACATTCGGCGATGAAGTGCTTGATTCCTCCACAATTGTAGCAATGCCTCACTTTAGAGTCACCACCCTTCCTTGGAAAGGATTTGAACTTGGATCCCTTCGTCTTGTGCTTGTTGGCATCCCAAAAGGCATTTGCATTGAGAGCCAAGTGTTCATGGAGTGCAAACTTGAGATCTTCCGGAGACCAACACTCTTCTTCATATATTTCTTCTTCTCCTTCTCCTTGCTTGGACACCACCTTGGCCTTGAGAGCAAGATTGTGAACTCCTTGTCCGGCAAGAACACAAGCTCTAGTCTCTTCCGCGTTCTTCTTCAAGATAGACAAGGCGGTGAACTCGCAAAGAACTTCATTTGAGGTCATACTCCCAAAATCCGGTCTTGAACGGATTATCTCGGACCGCATGGGTTCTCTTGGGTTGATGGAGGTAATGAACATACGCTTGATATAGTCATCACCATTGTCTTTTCACCCAAACCCGGTCAAGGCCGTTGCAAGAGCCAAGATCCTTTGGTACATCTCATCGGGAGTCTCATTATCACGCATAATGAAATCCCTTTCTTCACTCTTGAGCTCATCAAACTTGGAGGACCGAATACTTTCATTCCCAATGAAGAGCATAGTGAGATAGTCCCATACTTCCTTGGCGGTGCTCAAGTTGTTGATGTGTACCGCATGAGTATCCGGTACGGCTTGTTGAAGGAGATGCTTGGCGGTGGCATTGAGTTGCTCATCAACTTCTTCCCTTCCGGTCAAGTTGAGAGGATCATGAGGTGCGAAGCCATTTTGTATGACCCTCCACAAATGAGTAGAAGAGCTAGAAATATGAGATTTCATTAGTCCTTGCCATTTAATAAAATTGCGAGAATCAAGCTTAGGAGGAGATCCCATATTGTTTATGTGTGGCATAGGATAATGGACCGGCGGAGGGGAGTAAGTGTTAGGGGGTGGAATGTTAGCACCCTTTGCCGGACCATCATTTTCCTTAGGAGGGTCACCTTTATTCTCGGCGGAGGTGGAGCCATTGTTAGGTGGCTTCACCTTAGCCAAGGAGAATTCCACACTAGGTGTGGTGTTTGGGTCGGTGGGCCCGGAAGGTTTTCTTCCAAGATATTCCTCAAACATAGCCTTCATCTCCAATCTCATGGTAGCTTGCATTGTGTCCAAGGACGCCAAATGCTCCTCACGTGAGATTGAAGAGGAAGAGATAGATGGAGGAGTATCTTCGGGAGGAGTTTCTTTACTTTTATCCCCATCCATAGTTGCTCAAACTCTTAGGTGGTTAAGCCCGAATAAGAGACCTTGCTCTGATACCAATTGAAAGGATCGTATGAGCGACTAGAGGGGGGGGGGGTGAATAGGAGCTACCCAAATTTTTACTTCTTTTCAAATTAAGGCTAGACAAGAAGGTAAATTCTCTAGATGTGCTACTAAGTGAATTTACCTAGAGTGACAAGCAAGCTAGCAATAATAATATAAGTAAAGGTACGAGTAAAGGATAGGGGTAACCGCATTGGAGACACGAAGACACAAGGATGTATTCCCGTAGTTCCTTCCTTGTTACGGGAAGTACGTCTACGTTGGAGAGGTGTGGTGCCACAAAGGCCACCAACGCCACAAAGGCTCACCATATTCTCCGGTGAACAAGCCACAAAGGCGAGTCCATGCTCCACTAAGCGATGCCCTTGAAGGCGGCACGACACCTTTACACAAAGTATTGGGGCAAGCTCCACAACTCAATTGGAGGCTCCCAATAGGCCCACCAAGCTCTTACACACAAAGTTAAGCTTGGAGGACGGCTTCTTCCGGCTAGGAATCCGATGAACACTCAAGTTACAAGCCCCTCAACAAAGAGAGGGGGGAAATCAAATCGCCTTGGTGGAAGTGTAGATCTAGGTCTTCTCCCTCAAATCCCAAAAGGGCTTTGAGTTCTATTGGCTAGGGAGAGAGATCTTGAGCTTTGAAGCTTTGAAACAATGGAGGTGAGAGAGTGTGAGCCGCTGCCTTGACTTGAGGTGGAAGAAGGCTTTATATAGTCCAAGACAAGGACTAGCCGTTGCTGTCCTTTTAGGCCGGAGTCTCCGGGGTCCAGAGCCCGGAGTCTCCGGGGTTAGTCGCCAAGGCCGGAGTCTCCGGGCCCGAGACAAGCTTCTGCCAAAGCTTCCGCCCAGAGACTCCGCCCCCATATCTGGGGCGAGCGACACCCGACGAAAAACGACCCCGGAGGCTTGGCCCGGAGTCTCCGGTCCCTGACCAAAGACTCCGGCGTGAGCACACCGGAGTCTCCGGGCAGGAGACCCGGAGTCTCCAGCGCAGAAAAGCCAGCAACTTATAATCTTCAGATTTCCACCTACAAAAGGGATTATACAGAGACAACAGGTTAGATACCTGAGTATTGACAACAAACACCCAAAAATACATTTTGCACGAAGATGCTCTTTCAACTGGGCACGGCTCGTCGACGGCGATCGCCGGAGACGCTCATCAAGTGGTTCCCGGGGCGATCTACGCACACCACTCGAACCAGGAGACCACGAGAAATTGATTGGTATCAACCCCGCCACCAAATGGTCACCGGAGCTAGCTCTGGTGAACCCATCTGCGGCGGTGCATGGCGGCCACACCTCGATCTTGAGCTACGGTGCATGAAATGATTCGAAAATAATCTGGGAAGGTGCGTATGCTCACCCTGAAGCCGATGCTAACCTCGCCAAAGTCGGAGATGGTCGGAGATAGTGAATCATCACGGATTCCGGCGAGCTACTGGAAAAGGGAACGACCAAATTCTGAAGATTGCATCCACTAAGGCTTGATTCCTTTCTCTAGGATGCTATTCAAGCTCCGGTGCTTCTCCCAGTATATTCCACGGCGTCCGGCATGACCTCAATCAACGACGGCAAGAGAACTCCGGTGAGGTGCTTCACAGAGGAAGAGAAAGACTGCGGGAAGAAGGAAAAAATCGAGCTTATCCACTGCGGCAAGGTACTTATACTCCGCAGGAGGCGGTGGCGTCGATCTCGTGCGTCCACGGCGAGTGGTCGATCCGGTGGCTATGGCCTGGCCACCGAGCTGCTTCCAGGCGAGAGGAGGATGACGACGATGCGAAGCGGTATCGGCCAGGTGGGTTGGGCCGGTTGGTGGGCTGCAGTTGGGTTGCTGTTGGTCTGGTAAGTTTTCTTTTTTTTATCTGTTTCAGTTTCTATTTTCTTCCTATTTTGTTGTTTTCGATTTCTAACTTATATTTGCTAAACTGTTTTGCAGGTTCAAATATTTCCCAAAATCAAATCTAGGATTATAGGTCTTTAATATGCATGTATTAAAAAATATTATATGTTCCATGGCACATACATTATTAGACTTTGTTACAATTTGATTAGGGATCCTAATAAGATTAATTGCAAATATTTTTTTTATTTGAGTGTTTAAAATAATTTGGTAAGGCTTGAACATCTAACTAGTGATGTATAGAAACATTAATTTGTAGTTACATGATAGGATATTAAGTATTTAGGACCAATACTAGTATTGTACCTCTTACTTGGGTGCATGTTCAAAGGAACAACACTTTGTGTCAATCCTATTTTTTTTAATGACTTGAAAATGCTTTATGGACTATTCTAGGTTCACTCATGGTTTTCTTATTTTATTTACTTTGATACTTGAGTATGTCTTTCTTATCTCCCCAAGGAAGGTTTGTTTGAGGATAAGAAAAAGATACACATTCATATGTGGGTTTACCCCTAGAGTAATGGTTTGGTTCAACTATAGGAATAGTTGTTGGAACTCAATTTCTTGGGTTGATGATCCTAGAGTGATGTATAGGTAGAAGTGGAATTGAATTTAGAAAATAGGGTCCAAAAGTATAGATGAACAAGGTGTATATAAAGTATGTGAAAATTTTCCCCGCACACTCCAAGGAGATATTGATAATACTCAAGATATGGTTAATGTGGTATAGATTCTAATCTACATAGGAATTTAGGGATTATTCTTGTGACACCTCCTCCAATATCAAGTAACTTGGTCTAATGGAAATGTGGAGGAATGACTAAAGTATCCTAGATGGTTTCCATAGGAACAGTTACCTGGTTGATATATACTCAATGAAGCCTTTCTACATCATACTTTCTTAGTTACTAAATTATGTCTCAAGACCCTAACTGAAGAGATAATGATAACAAAGAAATGGATGTGGACTCTCCATTCTTACCATGAAGATGGAATGGATTTAGGTATGAAAGAATAAGATGGACTAAAATACGAGAATTAGATAGATCAAAGTTCAAGGTTTTAGTTTGGGATGTATACCATGGTAATCATGGTATGGATAGATATTTACTTCTAAATTGGTGTGTTAGCAACTTATTAGTTTTACCTCACATTAATCTTGTTTACTTACTGTAACTATTGCTACCCAAAACATGGGTTTTACCAAAGGTCATATTGAAGTTTGTCGCGCTCCAGTTGATGAGCTACTTCAATTCCATCAGCTGAAGTGAAACTCCAATCACTTTGATATGTTTTATTTAAATGCGCGAAAATTACCCAAATTTTCTATACATGAAATGCAATGCACACATTTGTTGCCTCTATTTTTATAACCTCTAATCCTAGGATATTATAATAGCAGTCGGAACAAATATTGCGAGGATATCCCTCCTCGCGGCAAAGAAAGAATCCAAAACCGATCTGGCGAAGCTAGATTTGAAAGACCATACCTATAAAACTTTAATATTATAGCACCGCCATTAACGCCGGGAAGATCTCATCATCGATCGAAGAACCAAAGATCACTTATTATGAACGATAACATCTTCATTGATATAGATCAAGAGAAGGTGGCTACTAAAACTCTAACCTAATTTTAGAAGACACTACTTTTATTGAAAACTCCATCCATTGATCGGGTTCCCCACCCATCCCAACACTGGCGAGGCCGGTCTGAGGAAGGGGAACCGATCTATTGAGGAGGCGGGGCTGGAGGCGACGGCTAGGTCAGAGAGGCGGCGGGGAGAGACAAGAAAGACACACGAGTAAATAATTACACATGCAACATTACTAGTGTACCTAGACGCACCGCCACGAATCTAGTGTCATTGTCGACGCTTTATTTATTGTTCTTCAACTTTTAAAAGTTTAGACACTTTTGTTGGAAGTTGGGACCTGTGGACGACGATATCCAGGTTTTATAAATTTAGCTAAAAGTTTTGGTAATACTATTTTGGGGGAGTCCACGAGAATTTCTAAAACTTAACCAAAAAATTTGGGAAGTTAAAAATATATAATCTTATTGAAATACAAACTAATTTGTTGAAACTAACGACTAGTTGCAGGAAATTCTAAAAAATAGTTCAAAGTTGTAAGCTGTCCAGCAATCAGCACATCGTCCCTGCTCCAGTGATCCTATTTTCTACTACACACAAATTACAACATCTACTGTCGGGTTGAAGATGACGGCATCGCAAAAAAGGAGAGTGACGGCGCACTCGTTCCCTCCCAGACAGGAGCTCTTCCCTGGTCTCCCAACAGCACTGCCACCTCCCAGCCGTGTCTCTAGTAAGATTGCACGTGCACGCACGTCTTAACTAATAGTACTCTTACATCGCAATAATATTTAATCTAGTATGATTTCTATGGTCATGTATATACAACCGAAGATGTGCAAAAATCATGGGTTTTTCACTTTTCTTGGGAACACAACTTTTGTTTAAGTCGAAGAAACAACATTATGCTAAAAGCTTTTCTCTTTACGGAATCACAACAATGTAATTCCAAAAACATTCATATGTGCTAAACTGTCTCAAACATTAAGGAAACAAAATCTGATGATGTAAGTATTGGTCACAATTGTCTCATATCTGAAGCTTGCCCTACTAAAACAAATGTCACTGACAGTATTAAGTATACGTAACATGGAAGATCCAGACTCTGCCTTTTATCCAAGCCAGCTTCCAACTGTTTATCCTGGTAATATAAGACATCTCCTCATCCTCGTATTTTCTCCAAAACAAAGGCCAGCTTCAACCACACACATTAATGCTAAGATAGGTACTTACATCGCTGCACTACAATCCAAACATTTTATACCTGACAAAAAATATAGTTTTGGTGAAGCGAACTACTTTTCAGTTGAAGGGAATACCTAACTATATTTCTAGCCATGTATAAAATTATACTCCCTCCGACCCATAATACTCTTCACTAATGTAGATGTATCTAGACACATTTTAGTGATAGATACGTCCGTATTAGCGAAGAGTAATATGGGTCGGAGGGAGTAATAAAGTTATTCATTCCTGTTTTCGCAACATCTAACCCATCCAAAGTAGAAGCATCCAATTTTTACCTTGATTCAGGCAAGCGGATCTGGTTGTAGGCAGTACGGCGTGACCGAGGGCAGCACACATCAACAGCACCGGCAGCTGTTTCTTTTGCAATTGTGAAACTTCAGATGAGCGCGCCGTCATGTCCCTCGTTGATCCCTTTCTCCTAATATCTTGTACTTTTTGAGCTGTTCTGTTAATCCCTGCTAGTCTACCGGTGCGACTCAACCTTGCTTTTTTTGCTGGGACTCAACTTGCTCACGATTTCCTCTGACGCGTTCTGGAAATAATTCCACAGGTCAGATGGAGAGGACTTTTTTCCAGACCAACTAAGCACAACATGGACGGGATTCATGGGGCGAGAATTCCGCCGGGGGCTAAACGAAGACTGAAAAGTTGCTTTGCTGGATAATTTTCATCGTCGGGCTGGACATCCAGGATCCGGCCCCAATCCAGACCAAACCCAGCCGGCCATGGATTAAACGAACGCGGCCTAATGACATAAATGCATCTCTCCCCTTCTACCGAGAGGATTCGTTTACGGCTGAGTAAATAGGAAACTAGTGTGCAGAAACAAACCATCAGATCCCTAATTTTGGCCTATCATTTTGTGATACATAACGTTGCTGGTTGAACGAGCGGTGATTGACAGATTGCATATTACAGAACCCAATAAAACTTGGGAAATTCACTACATCAAAATAAGGTGATTATGTCGTGTTACTGATACATCCTACGGGGTTGCACTTGAAATTGCAAGCCCCTGAAGAAAAGATTTTGCATTGCTGAGAGGATCTCAATGAGCTTACAAATACAACAACTCAAGGGAAACCAATTCTGGCCACTTTGTGTGGGCCGAAAGGGAGTACAAAGACAAACAGCGCAAGCAGGACCAAATGCTTCCTTCAATCCTGACACGCGACTTGCGAGGAATGGTAGCAGGCAGTACAAAGAAGCATATCTGTATCCACCAAATCTTCTAACCATGACATGGCAGCGGAGCAACAGGACTAACAAGCCAGTGACTCCGAGCTGCCTGTGCTTGTCGCCGAGCCATACTGAGTACCCAGAGGCACATACATCAGCAGGTTGCCATTGGAGGTTTCTCCGTCAAAGATTACTCATCATTCCCGTTGTCAAAAACCCCGATACGCTGTTTTCTTTTGTCGAAAACTGCCTTGAAGGATTGACCTTCATCACGAAGTTGCTCACTGAATCGTCGTTTTGTTTCGGTGTTCACATTATCCTTCACCCCTGTGGAATTATCTTCAGCCAAGGGGTTGGAGACCTGCAAGCCATTGATTTTCACTATAGCAAACTGGCAGGAATCTTAGACTTAAGCCTAAATAAATTTGCCAAAGGGAGCTGAGATCAAATACTACATAAAACCGAATTATAAAAAGAAGGCCCATTTCAAAAATAAAAAGGTATAGGAATACATGAAAACAAGTGATTTATACAAATACTAGCAGGTGTGTCAAAATATGCTAATAATGAATAGTAGCAGAAACAAAGGCGCTACTAGCCTACTACCAAAATAGTGGCCATGTAACTGCTATAGCATTAGCAGTGAGTTTAAAACTAACCAAATTGTACCCTGATCCAGGTCCTATGATTAAGGATGAAGTGAGTCTTCTTTTGGCTGCACCGATAGAAAATCCACTCTTGTCAAGCTACAAAAAAAGGGAAAAGGTTGAAGCATAACAAAAGAGGAATATAGTATTTCCATATTAGTCGAACATTGTACACAGATTTGGGAGAAAGAACATTAGATGGCTACAAAGTGATAAGCAACTGCAGAACTACAGGTGAGATCACTTCTATTCTGGAATAATCAAGTATCTCAAGATTCATAACTAAATCAAAATTATCCAACTAAATTAGTCTTAGTATAGATAAATCCATGTTAGCGACCAGTATTAGTGGTCGGAGGGAGTAGCTAGAATTTAGGAGTATATTTAATAATGAATTATTATTTTGTGGTGCAGAGAAACAAATGCAGCCAAGGATCAGCATATAAAGCCAAAACAACGTATTGAGCTTTCACTAAAGCAAAATTCATACCCGATCACCCCAAGTAAGTGTTTTTCGACGAGTGCCATATGTCTTGGCCAGCCCAGAAAGAGCACGTGTACTTCCATCTGCATGCTTGGACTTCTCGGTATCCTCGTCCAAATCTGTTGACCATTTACTCTGTCCTAGCTCCTTAATGCCATCTAGGTCTTCTTCATCAGATGAGTCCCACTTGTCCCCTGGCATTAAGAAAACCAACCCATGTAAAACTACACTATAAATTTGACTAATATACTGCTAATAATGTATCTAGCAAGTTATTAAGCAAGGTGCCAGAACTCATTTTATACAAGGAAAACGTATGGTGCTACTCTATCAGAAAAGAGACGCCTCATCCTTCGGTTCTACAACAGCGACACATTGATGATGGTGCTACAACTTAATAACCATTGATTTGCAATGGTACCAAGCTTATCAGTTAATTCATCAGTTCTTTCAATCCCAGTAAGTTCATTTTACAACATATTTAATTGATTGCTGCACATTCCAACGCATGCATGTGGGTTCAAATAAGGGTTGGTTCAGATCCGTAGCCCACTTTTTTGGCCGGAAGAAGAGCACCTAGATCATGGGGGCAATAACTAAAAGGTAGCTGTTTGGTTGTCTTTTATCTCATAACTATTAAGCGCATCATAATTTCACAGGCCTCCACCTTTCCCATGCAGGAGAGTTTGTCTGACAAGGCAGGTTTAATAAGTCTGCCAAATACGTAATCCTGCCATGCTAGACTAGACAGGCAACAGTGTGGGTGAGCAGGACTGTAGAGATGCAAGTGGGTCAATATTAGGGTACCCTCTTTAGTTCAACAAAATGAACTAACTTTTCTAATGACATCATCATTTTGGAGAAGTTAGTTCATTTTTTTTGAACTAAGGAGGGGAAAGGTGCCCTAATGGTGACCCACTTGCACCCCTAAGCAGGAGATCCAAAAAGATATTCAGGTTAGTTGGAATGGCTAACCAAGGTTGACTAGGGACAATGCGATAGTACTTGTTTCATTCCTACATTGCCAGCTCTGGGTTGATAAGATGTATACAACCACGGAAAAGACCAGTCAAACTACAGAGGGCTTTTTACACTTCTTTATTTGCAGGGAAGGATTTATACACTTTACAAAATACTCCCTCCGTTTAGAAATATAAGATGTTTTAACTTTGTGAAGCTAATGTATCTAGACATCTTTTAGTGTATAGATTCAAGAGAACCTATACACTAAAAGATGTCTAGATACATTCACTTCACAAAACTAAAACATCTTATATTTCCGAACGGAGGGAGTATTTCATAGGGCTTCCTCAAAATATTGATAGGCTTAATGGTACGATAAATTGTGACCAAACACCAAGGATATGCCATGAATATATACTCCCTCCATGCCGGATTATAGGGCAAATACGTATTTCGAGACAAACTTTGACCTTTAATTTTAGTCAAAAAATTATAAGGTATATTATATAAAAAATATACCATTAGATTCATATTGAAAAGAACTTTCTAATGGTATATTTTTTATGCTAAATATCTCATATTTTCTAGACTAAAATTGATGGTTAAAGTTTGTCTTAAAATACATATTTGCCCAATAATCCGGTATGGAGGGAGTACCTCGATCTGCCGACTCGGGTATAGCCTTCTTTGAGTCTTCAGCCTCAGTGCTAACTGCTGTATCATTGGCATCACCACTATCTTCTGTGTCCATATCAACCTATTTAACATACAAAGATCATGAGAAAACTGGTCTGTTCAGAAATGACTGGTGAAGTAGTGTTACCTCTTCTATAGAATGTTCACGAAGATTGTCATCATGGAATAAAGACTGAAGATAAAAAGTGCAAATGATTAGAAACATGATCAACTATGAATCTAATGTAACAAGGTCTTAACTGCAAGACATAATAATACTCTTAAGAACATACGTGGGTGTCTAGTCGCAGATATAGTGGTGGAGCCTCCTCCCATTCCGCTGCCATCTTTTTGATATTATCCAATGTAAACCCATGAACATTCCTAGCAGCACACCCCTATATAATTCAGAAGATATCAAAGACAATCTACGCTTTATCAACTTTAAGTAATGATGATGACGAGGAAGCGTAGTGTTCTACAAAGCACATATTTTTCAATGGAGGTGCAAGGCACAAGGGATCTATTTTATCTAAGAGAATATTTATATAACACATGTATTACCAAACTACCACAGAGCAACAATACTAAGAAAACATGCACATATTTATCATGTCTATTGTAGAACTGCATTTTCAAGATGTGTCTACTCTACCTATGGACTACAAGCCCATTCAAGGTGTGCATTTGACTTGAAGCTTTCTACAGTCGTAAACGATTATATCATATAGTTCACGTATCGATAAGCATAACAAGAAGGATGTTGGGAAGATTTATCAGCCTGATATCTATCTATATCCCACTTCAGTCATGTATTTCATCAGCACTGCATATGGACAGTCCATATGCTTACAACTTATACCAAAAAAGATAATTGGCAAGTTATTAGAACTGAGGTTCCATGGTTTATTCAACAAAGATAGAGCTGGTAGCTGTGTGAGGCAGCTTAAATACATATTCTACAACAAGTTAAGCACTTATTATTATGTGATACTATGAGAACTTACTGTTGGATCCTTATATGGTGCCTCCAACAAGTACACCTCATAGCCAGATCTCTACAAAAGAAAACAGAATCAGTAAGCTACCAAAACACAATGAAAAATAGATTAAAGGCAATCATATTCAGACAATGAAAATCCAGACAATGAGTAAAGTTTTAGAGTGCCTCCTGAAATGGATAGGACACTATCCAGCAAGTTTGGACAAATTAGTCTACTGAAAGTCATGAACATTTCAACTGACTGTTGCCCATGTACCATCTAATCTAAATTATAAAGTAATGCTGCTAAGAAATTGCAAGCCAAAGAATCAGAGGTACTTCAGAAACTAACAGAAGTACAAAAAAACACATAAACATCCAACAATACTGAATTCATTACATACAACTAAAGAGTTGATTCTTGGTATATACAATGAAGTCAGTCACCAAACCCTTGCAACCACATGTTTGATGGCTACGGCGCAAACCATGTAAAAATGTAAAGCATGCTCCTGTATGTGGTTAACTGCATGCAGAAAACAGCTAGCATATACATCCACAGTCGTAAACAAACACACGTGTACACTGACACTCCATTTAGAAGAAAGACAAGAAGAGAGTGTGCTTCATATGCACGGGCGCACAAACATAAGCTCAGAGAGAGAGAGAGAGAGAGAGAGAGAGAGAGAGAGAGAGAGAGAGCTATGGAATAATTGGCATCTACTGCTTCTTTCTATAGCATTGCATAACTTTATGCCTGTCAAGGTATACCGTTTTACCTATGTGAAGGGAGCTGCATACATAACACAGAACAACTCTAGTAGGGAGCAAAAAAACATTACGAAGAAAGGGCAAGGAAAGAAGATCAGCATTGAACTAAATTCGGACGCTGACATGAAATATGCAATTTCAATATAGTAAAAATGCATCTTGAGTACTTCCGATTGGCAGTAAGCCTTGAAACATGATTTTTGAACAGGAACACCTCATGTTCTCAAAAGAAAAATGGCGTTAAACATGCCTCAAGGGTGTAAATGTTTAAGAAAAGCTCCAGGTAAGCAAAGTAAATTCTCGCAGTTGACGCGACAGAGAGACTGAGGATTTACCTTCGCGCTTGCCCAAAATTGAGCAAAATCGGCTACCCGCAGATTGCGGTCATCCACTAAAAACGGCCAGGGATACCAGCAATAAACAAGTCAGTTACCAAAATCCAGCATCCGCCATTGGTGAAAATAAAGGTATCTCCTGGTGCATAACCATTGTATGTCGCAACGACCAGCTAAAATGTTGCTTAACTGAATGTTTTAAATAGTACAGAAAATAAACTTCTGTGGCAAATGGCACCCAACCACTATCTATGGAACCGAGGTCATAACTCCCAGAAAACTGACAACCAATTATTTGATAATTAATAGAAAACAGATCTCTATCATAGATCCAATAATTGTGGAGGAAACCATTTGATTGTCAAAGTAAAATTTCTATGGATCTATGATAGAAAAAAATAGGCAGGGGACTGATTCAACACGATGAAATCTTCAGGCAAAGACAATACATGACACAGAATGTACTCGTGCAAGGTGAATCCCACCATAACAGTTACCATCAATGTGAATGTTAGAGTCATCATAAAGCATGTTGCATCACTTAACAATATTGAAAATAACTTCATACCGATCACAAATGTGAAATTCCCTTCATCAAGGGTCTTCTTAAATGCATTTAACATGCTTGATCTGTAAGTCTGCTAAATGGAAAAGAAATTAGACTTATTATGGTGGAACTTTTCTCATTAAAAGGCAGCTGATGTATGAGGATCTTACAACTAGTATTAGATATCTTATTCCCTAGGCATGCATTGACATCCATAGTTCAACAAATATGAAGTATGTTCCATTACATAAGGTTCATTGCATCAATGACTATTTTTGTATGTTAGTTAATTAAGCAGGATCCCAATAATTGGCAAATGAGTTCAACATGAAAGAAAGGTTGTAATCAACAAGAACAAATGAGTTGCATCACCTCCTCCATCTCAGGCTCATAACAATATTCAATTACTTTCTTGGTCAACTGTTTCCGTCCTTTGGATGCAGTAGAAGATTTAGACCCCTCATTGCCGTCAACCTTTAAGAGCAATTTAGCAAAACGTCGGCTTCAGACAAATTTTAAATAGAAAGCAAAGGAACCTAATGAGCATTTCTGATAGTTTAAGCTGAGAAATAAATGTGTGTCCACTGTCCAGTTTCTTCTGACCTTCTCAACCTCAATCATGAAATAGTCATCCATCGAGTGAATTCTGGGTGCACTTGCACCACTCTCAACTTCAAGATCACGCAATGCCTTCGCAAGGTAGCTCTTTCCACTACCTACAATTTATACACGTCAGAAATGAAATAGTTGTGAAGCACAGATATCAAGTGGCTTGACCCAATCAGAAATATAAGATAATCTTGTGCACAGTTAAACCATAATACTACATAGATTGCAAATGCAACAGGACGACAAAGCTTTTTGTAATAAATATATCATGTCACTGGGTACTATATTGTTTCATCTAAACAGTATCAATACTTCTAGCATTGTATTGGCGGAGAAAGTTAGACAGTTTTGATTGTACTCCATTAGAAAAGTACACATACACATGGAGGGGGTAGGAAGTTCATCATTCCCATTGTTGTTTGTTCTATTGAGATTGCATCAAATACAGGCTCAGTTTGCTGTTGCTCAACTTATGTAATACTCCCTCCATTTCAAAATATAAGATGTTTTAGCTTTGTGAAGCAAATGTATCTAGATATCTTTTATTGTGTAGGTTCACTCGAATATACACACTAAAAGGTGTCTAGATGCATTTGCTTCACAAACCTAAAACATCTTATATTTTAAAACGGAGGGAGTAATTTTCTGTGAAAAGTAGGCACAACGGCAAGAAAAAGTTGGTTAGCCCAACAGAAAAATAGGCAAAAGCTGGATTATCATAATCCACCTTAATGCCGAACGTAGACAGAGTATAATTTGATTAAAAATTCAGGAACTCCTGAGTAAATAATGTACCCTGGTCTCAAGTATATGTAAGAAATACAACACCCACTCTTAAAACTTAAAAGACAACAGTAACACTGGGAGAGTTAGGTCACTGCTTATGGCAATATTAAAGATTGATTACTGCCTATGGCATAGTATCTCACACCTAATGTCATTTTTCTGACTAGAAAACAGCCAACTGTCATGAGCAGCATGCAATTTGCCAACGTTGTTGCAGTTAACAATTAGATTGATAAATGACTAATATGAAACATTAGCAATGGTTATGAAAGAACCTGGAAGCCCTCGCATGATGATAACAATATGATCAGGGCGTGAAGCCCGAAGGGGCTGCCTGAACAAGTCACATGCATTAACGATATTGACTTTTACATCGTTAACAGAATGTTTCGCTTGTGCTAGTCTTCTATCCCCCAAATGCTGCTCCGAGTGTGGACGATATATCAAATCTAACCCCTGCAGAAACACGCACGTATAGAACAATTAATACTTCTGACTTCAGAGTGGGCAGTAATGCGCCATAAGAAAAGCATACAAGTGCATGGAGAGGAGGAAATGAACCTCGTTGTGGTTTGGTCCATTGTAACTATTTGTGCTCGCCATCGGGTGGGACTGATGTGAAGTGTAATCACTAGGAGGAACTGACTTGGTTGCCGGAGAACTGGAAAGGACAGGAAACAGCGATGAATCTGCTGCCCGCGGAGGTGGCATGGCATGGTAATCTGGGGGAGAAGGCACTGGGGAATCTGGTGGTGGTGGCGGTGGTGGCGGCACAGCACCGGTATGAGATCGCCAATCGAGGGAATCGTAATGGTGTTGAGGCACTGGAGGAAGTGGTGGAGCACCAGGCGGTGCTTCCGGGTGAAACTGAGGGTGATGGTGCTCACGGTCGAAATAGTTGTCGTGAGATACTCCTACCGGCACAAAACCTGAATCGAATGCACTATGCCTATCAAACGGCATCGGCGGAGGAGGTGCCATCCTTCTAGCGAGATCGTAATCGGCGAAGTTCCCTCCCTGCCCATAGGGGTTGTGAGGAGGTGGATAGCTTCTATCCCCTCCATAACCGAAACCATCGGGTTGGTACGGTTCGCCGTGCCACTGCGTGGGCGGCAGCTGAGGGCGGCCATGGCCATGCTCCCGGATCAGGCCGAGCAGCCGCTCGCCCTCCACGGAAGCCCTTCCCGGCATCGGCGGATTGGGAGCGGCGTACGGATCGAACAAAGGCGCGTCGCCCACGCGCATCCGCTTGTGGGGGCCCTCCATGTCGAGGAGATCGTAGGGGTGCGGCCCCGGAGGAGCCCACATCGGCGGCGGCGGCGGGTGGAAGGGGGTGTGGTACTGCGGCGGCGGAGGAGGAGGCGGAGGGTGCAGGTCGTAGGGGAAGGGGTGGGGCGGGAGAGGAGGAGGCGGGCAGAAGGGGAAGTGGGGCGCGGCGCAGACGGGGCAGAGGTCGCCGGCTGGGAAGCGCCATGGATGGTCCATGAGGAGGTGGCCGCGTGGGTTTGGCGATGTAGGGTTTTGGGGGAAGTGTCAACGAGGAGGAGGAAGGAAGAGCTAAGGATTGCTTCGAGAAGGTTCGAGAAGTTCTCTGGGTTTCTGCAGATGGCTGCGCCGGTTGGGGACGGGGCGAGAAGCCGAACAGAGAGGGCGTGCGCAGCTGCTGCTAGGGAAGACGAGTTCGAGCTGATCCTGTTTTGCGTGGAGAACCCTCATAGAGTCGTAATTTGTAGCGTACGTTTGGACATGGACCTTATTAAGTTAAGATCAAAATTGTGGGACTGTATAGAATCGTATTTTTAATTTGTTGATCTAAGTTTCTTATGTCATTGCGGCGTTCTATACATTTCTCTAGCTCTTTGTATACCGTGGTTAATATGGAATTGAGGATATATCATATATGATTCTGATGCTCTTTGTGGTATTGATTCAGATATATCATATATTTGTTACTATGAATATATATGGTATTGGTTGTCAAAAAAATGATTACGATGCTCTTTGTATTCTGAAACTTAAGTGCCTTTTACTTTGGTTCAAAAGATGACCGTCACATTAGCCAGCCTCATCCACAGCTTCATGTTTTTATTATTTGACCAACCATCGGGAGGAGCAAATGCAAGGGAAACTACAGTATTGTTACATAAATACATATATAAGTAACAATGTTTCACTTGTAGTCGAAGTATGATCCAAGATAAGGTTCAATCAATCGAAGTGATTAGATGTGCAGGTTATAGGAGCAAGGAAAAATTGTTTGGGAAAATGAGGTAGACCCCTAGGATCATACAAGTTGATGATATTGTTCTGTTAACTTACCCATGACGTGTGTATAGAACTTTTTTGTATAAGTGAAAGATTGTACATACAAAAGGTTATGATGTGTGTTATAGCATGTTCGATGAGTGTTTTTATAATTTTATTAATAATTTTATGTGAAACAAGAAAGAATATGCTCACGTTCCCAAAAGTAGGATAAATTAAATAAGTCGTGTCATAGACAGATACACATAGCAGAAACAAAGAAAAACATACATCTATTTGTTGTTGAAATTGAACAACAGATAGATGATTAGGGGTGTCTCGAGTGACGTGGTTAAGTAGCGAGTGTTTAGTCGTTATTAGGGGGTCTACACCAGTCTTAAGTCTCATACACTATGCAAGAGTTGACACGGCGATGTTTTCGAGTAGGTTTGGATGCCTCGTGGGAGAATGGTTTAATCCTACGTTAGAAAAAGTCAAGATACCACACAACGTTGGTCCAAATTGCACTCGTTGGATCCGAGACTAGAGCGCCAACTTGTAGCTCTAGCCCTCTCCCCTCTTGAATTAAATGTGAAGTGAATGAATGAATTTATCTCTCACCTCCCCCTTGGGGTTTTATATAGGAAAGGATTCATTGATAAATGATCAAGGCTACCCTTCATGGTGGTAGGTGTCAGGGGTATAATGTAAAGCTTACTCCATAATCCATGAGGGGTGTGGATGAGAGAGAAGATAGGCCATGGTCCATGGTGGAGGATGAGAGAGGAGATATGTCGTGGTCCATGGTGGACTAGCCCAACTAGGCCAATACCTAATGGGTCTTGCTTCAGGGGCTTCATCTTTAACTTTTTTTTATTATATCTCTTATCTTGATTTTTGACTTGTTGACCATGGCATGACCAGGGGTCCTTATTCACTAGTGTTGGGTTGACTTGGCTTGAATTTGGTTCATGTAAGCGCATGTCCAGCTTGAGGGTCCCATTAGGAGGGTCGTACATATGTTTACACCATTTATTATGCTCTCTAGCCCACTCGATTTGCCACGAGCAGTCGCCGCTATCATTAATCTCCATATCTGTTGTCACCCCATGCTAGTGTTCCACCTTTCGTCAGGTACAACTCCTCTCGTAAGGTAATCTTGACCCTACCACCATCAGCGTAGAGAGCTCGTGTAATCTTGTGACTATGACTTTAATCGCTTAGCTCCAACATGGAGTCCACACCTACTACCTTGTACAAACTTAGGATGATTCATTGGTGCAAAATTAGAGAAACCATGTGACTCCACATAGACTACCAACGGCATACGTGGAGTCAACGATGCAATGCAAGGTCAGAGGTAACAAGCATAAAGATGAGGTGTAATCCTAGGTGGCGGCGCAGACTTATACGAACATGCATCATTTACCACATTAGACCTAATATATTGGGTATCGGCAACTCTCTTGGGTCCTTGTTGGGCGTTGTGAACTAACTTGATTAAAAGTTCAAGGTTTCCTAAGACAAAATCAGTCAACCCTGAAAGTCAGGGTTCTATGTCTTGTTTTAATAAGGGAAGGGTCTCAAAGGATCCAAATGTTGCAATAAATATCATTGGTGAGAGTTTGCAGAATACGAAGATAACCACAAAGAAATAAGTTATAGCATGATCCTCTAAAATTACAAACATGACCCTAGAATAGATTGGAGAATTACATATAGATCCTTCTTCACCGACGTTGATCTGGAGCTTCCGAGTACGATCACCCACTCCACCACCGAGGACTATGCCACTTGGGGTGGAGCATGTGATGAACATCGCATGGAAGCTGGTGAAAGGCCTCCTTGATGACTTGATGACCTAGAGGTTGTAGGAGAGGTAGCAGCATCAAGCAACCTTTGCCAGATCTCAGAGCAACCACCATTAGGCCATATAAGTCAACATCTGGCTAGCCCTTGGCCGATGGAAGGCCTTTGAGGATGCACTCCAAAAAACCACAACAATCTTCATTCCATTCTCCTCAAATCTAATGAAGCCACACACACACACACAGATCGAATCCCCTCTTATTGATTATTATCTTGATGGTTTGAAGAAAGAGAAATTATCGATGCGTGTGCTTAATTTAGGGAGCAACTAAGATTATTGAAGAAGGATCTCTCGCTAGATCCGGTCATCCCGATTAGCCTCCACCATGGAGTACTCAGAGGGAAGAATGTCGGCTACCCTAGGCCGAAGCTCGCGAGCAACCATGTTGAGCTCCAGGAATCGGCATAGCGCCAAACTCCACAAGGGAAAACCTAGACTTTAACTAAACCTTGAATACAACTATACAGAGTTGGGACCCCTGCCTGTCTCAACTTCGGCTATCACCAGAGAAAAGAGGGAGAAGGGCCGACCGACATAGGGTGAACCGGAAGAGCATGAGCAAAGGACGGAGGAAACGAGGGAGAAGAGAGTCTGAGATGGATGTCATGGTTCTTGTGTCATTTACTCAAAATTTTACAAGAAATGGGACCTTCATGGTTGAGAGATCTTGGATGCTGAGGCAGCGGCCTCAAAAGGTGAACTGCTTCGGGTGATTCTACGGCGAGCGGTATGGCGGTGGTGATGACCTTGCTCTTTTGGTCGTGTGGATGACAATGAGTGAGCGACGGGGGGCTCGTGGTGTTGGTGGCACTTCGACAAAGGCAGCTCCCAGACCGCGTTGGGAGTCCTGGCTCGGGGATAGTAGGCGGTCTGAGTTACCAAGGGTGGCTGAAGTTTTTTTCGGGTGAAAGCTCTGCGTTTGACGCCAACGGCGGCGATGCCTAGGGGTTTTCGTAGCCCTCTTGCGGGCGTTGTGGGTAGCTTCTCCGTGTAAGGAGTTGAAAACCCTGACTGTCTCGCTATCGACGAGGGCGTGCTGTGTCGTTACCAAGGGAAAAAATAGCGCGCTATTTCCCGCTATTTAGCGCGCTATAGCGTATTTTAAGTATCGACGCTAAATTTTCACAATTTTGCTCGCTATGGCGCTATTTGTAAATTAACACGCTATATCGCGCTAAAACATCATAGCGTCAGCGCTATTTCAAATATAGCACGCTATTTTTTCTTAGACTAGTGTGGAGAAAGCAATTATAAGATGAGATTGTTGAGTAAGTGAATCATATGATACAAATATTAATTATTAAACATAACTAATCATGATAAAACATCTATGTGTTTCACTATAGACCTTATCTTTACTGAAATCTTTTATTTTTAACTAAAATTTGAAAACGCTAATTTTTAATATAGCATGCTATTAGCACGTTATAGCGTGTATAGCGTTTGGAGAAGGGTTGCGCTAAATGAAATAGCGCGCTATTTTTAACCTTGGTCGTTACCCTCTTTGAGGACGTCGGTCTTGTTCTGATGCCTTCGGTGGCAAGTTTTGATATTCTTGCACTTTTAGTTTATCCTTAAGCTGTTTTTTTGAAGGGTCTGCTTTGTAATATTGTAGAGTTTTTTTATCACTCTGTATCAATTTTGTGCATTGTGGCTTTATTTATAAAGGACGAGAAAAGCATGTGTGAACTGTGGAGGAGGAAATGGGACCTTGTTGTTAATTTTACAATAAATCCACCACCGGAGAACGGAGTGCTGCCCCTCCCCGCCAGAAGGCCAACCAATGCAGTCTCCATGGCTGCCAAGCTCTCCACGGCCCCATGGAAGCAACTCGGCAAACTCGTCTCCAACGGCCGCTACCAGGAAGCTCTCCTTGCCTACTCTAGAGCCCACGCCTCCAACCTCCGTCCCGACGCCTTCACCTTCCCCTGCCTCCTCAAGTCCTGCGCCGCGCTCCAGGACGCCTCCGCCGCGCTCCAAGTTCACAGCCACCTCACTAAGTCCGGGTTCTCCTCTTGCCCCTACACGGCCACCGCCCTGACGAGCGCCTATGCCAGGCTCCTCCGTCTCAGGGATGCGCGCACGGTGTTCGATGGAATGCGGGAACGGACCGTGCCCTCCTTCAATGCCCTTATCGCCGGGCTCTCGCAGTGCGGGAAGCTTGGTGAAGCGAGGCATGTATTTGGGCTCCTCGGGAAAGAGGGGATATTGCCAGACTCTGTCACCGTGGCGAGTGTGCTGCCTGCTTGTGGGGCGGTGGCGCAAGGGAAGCAGCTGCATGGGCTCGTGGTGAAGGCTGGGTACTGCTTGGACCGCTATGTCGCCACGGCACTCATCACGATGTACTTGGATTGTGGAGACTCGGACGCCGCGAGCAGGATTCTTGAACTCATGGTTGATAAGGGCGTTGAGAGTTACAATGCAATGGCTTCTGGGCTATTGAGGAATGGTGAACATTTTGTGGCTTTGGGTACAGTTAGGGAAATGATATGTGGGTCCAACGAAAAGCCTAATGGGACTACTTTGCTGGTTGTCCTCTCAGCGTGCTCAAGTGTGATGGCACCGTCACTTGGTAAAGAGGCCCATTGTTACGTCCTGAAGCGTGCAATGGATTGCGATGTCAAGATCAGGACTGCGCTCATTGACATGTACTCAAAATGTGGTTCCCTTGAGTGTGCTTACCAGGTTTTCTCTACCATGGATGAGCGGAACTTGGTGACCTGGAACACAATGATCTCAGGCTTTCTGATACACGGCAAGCTTGCAAACGCCGTAAGGTTGTTTGAACAGCTACGGCTGAAAGGGTTCAGACCTGACAGTATTACATGGAATCTGGTGATTAATGGGCTTGCGCATCACCAGAAGTTTTCTGAGGTCTTCTCATTTTTCAGTAAGATGCAATCGGACGGAGTCTCATGTGTGAGTCTGGAAACCATGACAAGCATGTTGAGTGCTTGTTCAGAAATGTCAGATATCCAGCATGGGAAGGAGATATATTGCCAAGTTATTCGGACAATGCAGGACTTTGAGGACAATGTTTTCCAGACAACAGTGATTGACATGTTTATGAGCTGTGGGTGTGACAAGTATGCTGGCAGAGTATTTGAGAAAAATGGGAGGAAATTAAATGATCCAGCTCTGTGGAATGCTATGATTTCTGGCTACGGAAGGTGTGGAAAAAACAGTTTAGCATTGCAAACCTTCCATGAGATGCTTGAGCAGCAAGTGCAGCCCAACTCAGCAACCTTTCTCTGTGCCCTTTCAACCTGTAGCCATGCTGGATTATTCCAAAAAGCATTGCATGTCTACCAAATGATGGAGAGTACCTACAGTATCAACCCTACTGTTGAACACTTGAGCGTGATGGTTGATCTTTTTTGCCGTGCTGGAAAGCTATCTGAAGCATATGGTATATTGGTGAAACATACTGATCCACCAGCTTCAATGTGGCATTCCTTTCTTGGTGCTTGTAGAAAATTCTCTAATGCAGAACTTGGTGAAATAGCAGCAACAAAACTTTATGATTTGGACCCTTCAAGCACAACTCCATTGGTAATTCTGTCCAACATATACGCTGAACAATATCGGTGGAATGAAGTAGAGACGTTGAGGAAACTGATGTCAGACAAGCATCTCATCAAAGCTCCTGCGCGTAGTGAACTTGTATGAAAATCTGTTCCTTGCCTGCCTAGTTGGGAAGAAAATGAATACTCTGGTTTCCATTTAGAAGGTATGTGCATTTCTTCCCATGCCAACCATCTAGTCATAACAAAAAGCTTAATGCTGCCTACATCTACGGATGATAAATTGAGGAGTCTATGTTAGTTTCTTGCTAGAAACATATACTCTATTTTTTCAGGCATCATCTATATGGATGATTGCTGATTGAATGGTCTATACATAAGTTGTGTATGCTATATTTTGAACTTCAATGGATAGCCACCTTTTTATGTGGAACATTAACTGAAAATTGAAGCCATCTGTTGGTCCCTCCTCAGTAGTGAAAGATGTCAAAACACTGCATGAAAAGGACTTGTTCCATATGGTTAGAGCTCTATACTCAAGGTCAAGTAGGTAGGTTGTACCAGATACAGTCACCAAAGCTCTGTCAGCGGCAACCTTTTCAGCCAGAGCATGCATAGAAAGGTCCCTCTGTTTACCACACTTAGGATGAATCCTAGCACTTAAATATATCTTGTGGAGTAGTCAGAAAGGTATTTTATAAGGCGGTATAGCATCTACATAAACAGTAAGCCACTTAGTTTCTCGCGAAAAATCGTGAGCCACTTTCCCTGGCAAGTCTATACTAGTGGTACTTTATAAATGAAAATTTTCTGGTTGTGCCCTTATGTATATACTAGTGGTAATAGTACAGACATAAGTAGAAAATTTTAGTGCAGATTGTCATACATGTATGCAGCATGAAATTGTCCATGTAAATCAGGACAACTACACGAAATCAATTCTAAACAAATGCTGGCAAGATTATTCATGACCTTTATTGATATAGGCATTTTGATGCAAATCATATATCACTGAATAGTATCTGGATCTGCACCATCCTTTTGCGAAATATAGATACTAGGTATATATGCTCCTTAAGTCTATAGTCAATTCGTACGTTTAGTACATTCAGAAATGGGAACATGGTAGCTTAGGGTGGTGGGGTGGTTCTTAATGCTTTGTTAAAAGATCTGCGGCGAACATTTGACTTCCAGATCAACTACAATCTTGTATCAGAGCCTTCTGTAAACGCTGGGCTGCATAGGAGATAGGAGATGGCAGCTTGCAACACCTTTGCTGATCTCCACATGCTTCAGTGGCTCGATGGTGCTCCTTCACTGGAGTGATTCTTGTGAAACTTGTCTCTTATTGCTAGCAACTCTTTCAGAGCATCTCCAATATGCGGGCGATCCATTGGCGTCTCCTCTGAACAGGAAATTCCAATACGCAGAATCGAAGTGATGCAAGCAATTCTCAGATCTCTGCTCTCGCTAGAGTTGGACTTGTCTTGTTCATCATTCTCCATCTCTGGTAGTAACCATTGGTCGATGACATTAGCAATCTTGTCTGGCAGTGCAATCTGGAGATACTCGCGAAGGCCAACATCTTCTCCAAAATCACTGTCTGTTGGTCTTTTTCCAGTGAAAATTTCTAGCAGCAATACACCATAGCTGTAGACATCTCCTTGGATTGAGACTTGGTTGCCAAGTCCATACTCTGAAAATGACAAAAGCAGTTTTTAATAACTAACCATGCAAGTTACATATGCCTATTTAATGATCTATATAAAGTTGAAAGCACTATATTTCGAGTGTACAATATTATACATATTTGAGCTCTTTTCCATTCTAGAAAACTGTTTTGTCAAAATATACTCGTCTAAGTTGAAATAGAAGCCCTACTTAAACTTTTACTCGAGCCTGCTTTGTTGAGTATAAAAGTACAAAATTGAAAAGTGCACCTGGTGCAGCATAACCAATTGTTCCTCTCATTGAAGCCCAACCACTAGATTTCTCCAAGTCTTGATGTACAAATCTTGCAAGCCCAAAATCAGCAACATGAGCAACCATATCATTGTCGAGGAGAACATTACTTGGCTTAAGATCACAGTGAATAATCGGCAATGGCTTATGTTGGTGAAGATATTCAAGTGAGAATGCCACATCAATGGCAATGCCTAGCCTCGCAATGTGATCTTTTGCCTTGTATTCACCATCTCCCATGAGCTGCTGGTGTAGCCATTCATCTAAGTTTCCGTTTGGTAGGAATTCATATACAAGGGCCTTGAAGTCATGGCCCTCAAAGTCAATACTCGAGCATACTGTCAGTATCTTCACAAGGTTCCGATGTCGAACGCATCTTAGTGTCTCGCATTCTGCATCGAAGCTTTGAGAAGCACCACGTTGCTTGAGATTGAGCACCTTCACAGCAACGGCTACTTGTTGGCCATCTCTTGGCATGCTTCCCTTGTAGACCGAGCCAAAGCTTCCTGCTCCAATGAGGTTTTCAGAAGCAAAACCATTTGTCGCTTTGAATAATTCAGCATAAGAAACTCGCATGTATTGCTCACTGATGAGTGATAATTGTACACTCAATTTCATCTTCCTGCTCTTATGGTAGAATATGAAAAATGCAGATGCTAATGTGATAAATAAAGCTGCACTGCATATGGAGATTATCATGACAAGTTTCCTGGATGGCTTCTTGGTGGTGTCGCTGAAACAGGGTGGCAATTTCAGTTGAGGGATACCACCACACAGGCCATCATTTCCATTGATCGAGATTGCTGTTACATTGAGGAACACCCCATGTTTTGGGACTTGGCCTTCAAAATTGTTGAATGAGAGATTCAAAGCACAAAGTCCTTTCACGTTCCCAAGAAAATCAGGGATGCCACCAGATAAATTATTGCTGGATAGGTCAAGCACTAAGAGACCTTTCAGTTGCTCCATTGATGATGGAATTGACCCTTGAAGTGAGTTTCCAGATATATTGAGATTCTGCAAGCTGTGACACTCACCAATGGAGGCAGGAATCTCTCCAGAAATGTTGTTTGAACCAAAATCAAGCACTCCAAGATTTAATAGATTACCCATTTCAGATGGCAAAGTACCCGATAATAAATTATGCCCCAGAAGCATGAAACTGGATAAGGTAAAGATGAGAAAAAGTTCTGTAGGTATTGGGCCAGTAAGACTGTTATATGAAAGGTCCAATTGTTCTATGGGGCAACTGCCAAGACTCGAGGGAATTCTTTCATCAAGTGCATTTCCTTGGAGCAGTAATAGATTTAGTGCTGTAAGATTCCCTAGAGTTGGTGGGATGGGTCCTGACAGGTTGTTATATGGTAGAGATAACCGATTCAACACCTTTATTTTACCAAGAGAAGCTGGAATAATTCCCTCCAAATGGTTGTAGTCCATGTAAAGTAACTTCAAGTTGACCAGATTCCCTATTCCTTCAGGTATTTTTCCAACTATATTGTTGTTTGCTATGATAAGAAAACTCAAAACTGAGGAAAGGTTTCCAATTGAACTTGGCAACTCGCCTTGAAGTCTGTTGTAACCCAAATCTAAGTCCTGCAAATTGCTGCAATTTGTCAAGCTGGACAGAAAACCCCAATCAGCATCATTTGTTGCTTCGAGTTGATTTTTTGAAAGTGCCACGACTGACAATCTGTTTTGTCGAGTTCCAAGACAATCGGGAATTCGACCTGACAAAGAGTTAAATACTGCTTGCAGAATTTGAAGCATAGAGGCATTGCACATAGATGACGGAATTGTTCCATGAAATTGATTGATATCCACAACAAAGCTTTGTCATGTGGAAAAGACCCATTGAGACGATTGCTTTGTAGACCTAGATCTTCAAGAGTGGAAAGGTTGAGCAGCGAAGGAGGAAAATAACCTTCCAGTTCATTATAGTCTAGACGGAGGGTCACTAGGGCTCCAAGATTTCCAAGAGAATGTGGTATGGGGCCTGAAAGGTTGTTTTGTGAAAGATCAAGCTGAGCAAGCACCTGAAGGCTACCTAATGACTCTGGGATGCGCCCTGTGAGGCGATTTTGCTGAAGACTAAGAAACTCTAGTGTTGAGAGATTTCCCAGTGAAGGAGGGATTGTTCCTTCGATGTTGTTCATTCCTAGTTCAAGGACAAGAAGGGACGAAAGCTTTTGCAGCTCTGGTATGCTCCCTGTTAATTTAGCTGAAGGAATACTGATATACTGGAGTGCTGAAAGGTTCCCAAGTGAAGCAGGAATGGAGCCTCTCAGAAGGTTACGACCTAGACCTAGTCCAACAAGGTTAACAAGACCACCTATTTCCTGTGGGATCACCCCAGATAGGTTGTTAAATTGTAGATTGAGTGTTCTTAGGTTTGCAAGGTTTCCAATCCTCAGTGGGATGTTTCCTGTTAGAGTGTTCTGGCCAAGACTGAGTACCTTGAGATCACTCAGCAAGCAGAGCTCCGGTGGTATCTCGCCATGAAAACTATTGCTATACAGCAAAAGGTTCTCAAGACGAGTGCAGTTTGAAAGCGACGCCGGAATCCTCCCTTGGAAAGAGTTGTAACTGAGGTTGAGATGGCTGAGCTCAGGGAGGTTGCCGAGCTCTGGGGGAAGTATGCCATGGAGGTGGTTGGCAGGGAGATGAAGCTGCCTCAAGTAGGTGAGGTTACCCAGCTCGGGCAGGACAGTGCCGTCGAGGCCGAGCCCGGAGAGGTCCAGTGCCACCACACGGCCGCGGCGGCGACCACTCAGGCCACATGTCACACCACGCCACTGGCATGTCGGAACAGAGCTGTTTCCCCACGATGACTGTGCAAGAGCTAACGACGAGTTAGCTGTCATGCCTGACATGAATGACATGAGCGTGAGGCGGTCGTCGGCAACGGAACCAGCAGCGAGCCATGCGAGAAGGGCAAGCAAGGCGAGCAAGACAGGCTTTGCCAGTTTCATTGGTGTGGAGCCGTGTGGGCATCTGAGGATGGTCTGCAAGAGCATGTCACAGAAGAAGATGAGGAGAACACGAGAAGAGGTTCCCTCCAACTAGCCCTAACATACAAGTCACAAAGTCAAGTCAACTGCATTGCATACCTATCCATCAGCCAACTGCATACGTATCCATCAGCCAACTGGCTTTTTTTGTCCATCAATAATAAAAGCTTATTACTGACTACCTGTTTGACTAGAAGGGGTCATAGCACCTTTTTTAGGACGCTCAGTCAAGAAGAAAATATTCTACTGCCCAGAAGAGATGCTTCAGAAACTTCTGATTGATTGCACATCAATTTAATAAAGCGTATCACTGACTACATTGACCTGGCCTAATCAGCAAAGGACCTTAGACTTCTTGTCTTTTCCACTCGTGAGAAAAGAGATGCTGCTTTTTAAATCTAATTTTCCGTATTTGTAATATTGTCTTGTCGGGTAGCGACAGATGTTCTGTTTTGGGTTCTATAATACTTGCCCGAATCGGTGGTCACCTTCCCAAGTGTATTAGCGTGTGTAAACTTATGGTCTTACAACAGCTAAGTAGATATTTTACTGCACTTCTTCGTAAAATAGTACTCCCTCTGTCTCAAATTACTTGACTCAGCTTTGTCTAGATATGCAGTAAGTAAACAGTGTCGTGCATATATACAACATGGAGGCATCCCCGTGAATTTGGAAAATCATATGCAAGTCACAAAGCAAAAGTTGGACATAAGTGCAAGGGCTTATATTAACACTTTGCTATTCTGTGATTAATTTGATGAAATGCAAACAACTATGTTACTGACATGTCAAATTTTGCAACCTTCTCAGAGTTTTCCTCTGTAGGCAATTGTTCCAAAACGACTGGAAGGTGTGCGTGACAGTCTGGTTGTTGCAAAGTGAGACTATAATCTGGATCTGCATCCTCCTTTGCGAACAGTAGATATTAGGTTTTAATGTTACCTCTGCTCCATATGTTTTTGGCCATACTCAGTGTGTTGGTAAATACTGCGAGTAGGGATATTTCAATTTCAATGCAGAAGTAGTTTCCACTTTGTCGCAGGTGTTATATTGGAGCTCGATCATGATTAACAAATTCATGTGCAGGGCAAGTAAAGGATACGACCCTTGCTTCAGTTCAAAACCAAGCGTTGATCGGTTGACTAGCTGGCGCGGCCCACCAGACGGAGTCCTAGGCGCCATGGCTGGTCAGCGCATCTCCTCTTTGGCTTTGATGATTGCCGCACATGTGAACGGCACTGCTGCTTCCCGGTCTTATTCAGCTTTGCTGAAGACTCTTGGTCCCTGTAAGGCTGTAGCTAAAACCCGGTATGTCACACACACATTAGCTCCCAGCTTCATCAATTTCGTTACTTGTTGGGCATTAGACATAGCCTCTCTGAGAAAGGCGAGTTTATTCCAGTTTGAATGATATAATATTTGCAGAGTTTGAACCATGTTCACACTTTCAACGACACTTTGCCCCTATGATTCTGGATCTAACGACATTTTAGCAAGTCACTAAGATCTGATAGATGAGTAACGCTTGCCAAGATGTGACGAGCTTCTAAATGCTGGTTCGAGTTGCGGCGAGATTGGATCCCGGTGCGGGGGTGGGGGTGGGAGGCCAGAGCAGAGCAGCGGCCAGCGGGAGCATCGAGGACCATCAGGAGCACGAGCAGGAGACGCGAAGTCGAGAGCCAACGTGACGCCGGAGATCAGGTTCGGCGGGCTGCAGCCTGTAGCAGCGAGGAAGAAGAGGTCGTCGGCGATGCGCGCCGAGCGTGGAGATGCGGCGGCGGGCCGGCAGCTGGGCCCGCTTGGCTGCGTCATATCGGTAGTTCTATTTCCCGGATTTTCTTGAAGCACTATTTCCCGGATATTAATTAGTCCCACCCCGCTTGTTGAACGGCAGTTTTGCCTAGTTAATTTCTTCGATGCCGTCAATCGTTCCAGATGAGACCGGTGGATGGTCCGGATGTAGTCCGCTTTAGCTCTAGCACCACTCAGCGCATCTCCAACGGGTCGACCCATTTTAATGTATGAAGTTATCCGAATTTATGTGTTTGGGTGAGCACGTGGACACAAATTCGGTCAGTGTCCGTTTAGGTAGACCACTGCACCCAGCGGTAAATATTTGGGTGTGCACCTGTCCGCCCTGGACCCCATCTGTCATACACCGACAGCTTCTTCTCTCCCAGGAGGCCGGCAGGAACCGCATCAATGGACCCGAAGCATCGCGCGGGGCCGCTGCAGGCTGGAAACCATTGGGGCGGCGGGCGGATCTTGCATTTGGGGCGGCAGCGGTCAGCACAGCTGGACCGTCTGGATTCACAGCCTCTTCTATGCGAGCACATCAGCACCAACACGGCGGTCCGAATCCGGAGCCACGCGCAGGAGTTCTTCACCAAGGTCAGCCGAGAATCGTGGGGGAGCAGCGGCGGCCGCGCGGTGCACGCTCCCGGTCCTGCGCGCTGGCGGTGGATGAGGCGAGGTTCGCGGGGGCGTATTTGGAGCCGGAGTCGCCGTCCATGCCGGCCGTCCGTGTCGCGCCGCAGTCGAGCAGGATGTCGTTGCGTCGGAGCTCGGGGCAACGACGGCTGGATCTCGAGGTGGGGAACGAGAGAGAGGGCGAGGAGAGAGAGCACGCTCGCAGAACTGTCTGACCAGTGGGCCAGACTGGACGTGGGGGAGGACACCGGACACGTTCAGGCCGATCCAAACTGGACCCAAATGTCCGCCAAAATGGGTCGGGAACGGACCATTTATCCGTTTGGGTCGTTTCGTTGGGTGGCCTTTTTTGCATTTTAGATATATCCGTTTGAGTAGCCCCGTTGGAGATACCTTTATGTGTACCAAACGATTGCTCTAGCCTCATCCGTATAATTTTTTTTTCCTATTTTTTCTTTTTTTCCAGTCCTATACCGAAGGGGAGAAATATGTTTGCAGAATATCCAAGGGAGGAGAAAAAACAATATTGGCACACTTTGCTATATTATTATACTGATTGGATGAACGTTTGTATCATGCGTAGCATATCTAAAAAAGAAAAGACCTAGTAATATGGAGGTGGTATTTTTTTTACTCTAAGGTGCCTATGAACCTATTATGAAAAATAAATTAAAATAAATTCAAAATGTCAAAAGAAAAATTGTAAAAAAGTTCATGTTGGAACCACAACTTCTCGAAAAAAAAACGCTTTGCTCTATTCGCGCCCCGCGAGCGACAGGGCAAGCACCTTGCTCCTCCTTCCCCAGGTCTCCATCCCTACTCCCCCGACGCCGCCACCGGTAAGACCGCAGAGCAAAGCCCGAGCGGTGTCGGTGGCGGTGGGAATGCCACTACCTGCTCGTTGATAGGGAGGCGCGGGGTCTCCTGTTCTGCAGCGGTGGGCTGACGAGGACGATCAAGGCCTAGCGGTGGTATGTCACGGTGGCAGCGGCTGACGACGATGATGGAGGGCGGGCGGTGTGACGACACGAGGGGCGACGGTAGTGTCCATAGTTGTGGCTAGGCGCAGGAGCCAAGTCTGGGCTAGTGAGGGCTCGATATGGGTGTTACAGAGCTGGATCTTGGCCAGTGAGGGCCTAATCTGGGCCTTGCAGCCTGCGACCGCCGTGTCCTGGTTATGTCGAGAGGCTGTGTGCACTTCCCGTGCCGTATATGGTTGGGGTCCAGAACCATGCCAGGTGGGCTCAGATCTTGTTACCGCCTGGCAAATTCTTCTAGGTTTTGTAGGGCACGACTTGTCGATAGTTCAGAGGTGTTGTGGCTACCATGCTCGTCGACCTTGTGCTGTTGGGTGATAGCTCGTGCTAGCCTCCCTTCGTCCATGCCGTTGGACCCATCACGACGGTGGATACCGCTCCGCCGATGCAGATCATGGATGCCAGTGTGACGGCCCTGGAAGGTGGACTGCAGGGGCGACTCTTCGGCGAGCGACATGGCATTGGTGATGGTCTCCCTTCTTTGGTCAAGAGGGTGGCGAAGAGCGAACGGCGGGGGATTCTGGTGTTGGCGGTGCTTCGCAAAGGTGACTCCAAGATCATGGTCTGGAGGCTTGGCTTGGTGGCAGCGGCCGGTCTGAGGAACCGCGTCGTGTTCCGAAGGTTTTTCTCGGCGACCCTGCGCTTCTGCACCAGCAGTGGCGATGCCTACATGTGTCTTTACCCTCTTGAGGGTGCAGTTGTAGTGACCTTCCTCACATCTAGCTTCGGGTGAAAACCTTTGACCGTCGTTCTCGATGATGGCGGCGTGTTGCATCATCATCCTCTTGGGTGCGTCGTCATGGAGCTCTGGTTTTTCTAAGTCGCGGTTTGCTGACATCGGTGGGCAAGCTTGAATCATGTTTCAAGGCAGCTTGGCGCTGGCAAGGGTTGTTTGTGGCGGCCTCTTATCTTATATACATGACTATGTATTCACCACTCTTCGTCCTTGTTGTCCGCTGGTAGGATCGGCCCGGAGCAAGAGGGCAGGCGACCCTCTATGGTGTCAACTTGGTGGATTTGGTGTGACTTTGTTTGGTGATTTTACTGGGGAGGGAGGGGGTGGCATCTCTAGGTTGTTGTCCTGGGTCCCCTCATCACTTTGTATCGTTTTGGCCATATTATGGCTTTATTTATAAAGCGGGGCGATAACATGTTTCCTGAAAAAAGTTCATGTGTATTTCCATACATTCTATATTCGCACACAAGTTTTCGAGAAAAAAGAATGTTTGATGTGCCCAATGTAAAAAAGACAAAAAAAATGTCTCGGAAATAGTCGTGTTGGAGAATCAAAATTTGTCTTTTTCATGGAACACAAAAAATATTATTTTTATCAAAAACATATGTGAAAACTTAGAATATCTAGATGTACATGCAGATATTTTTCTTTTTTTACATATTGATTTTTTAAGCAATTGTTTCATAGGCATCCGGGGGATGAATTAATTGGATTTTTCATGGTATCATGTACTATTCACATCAATTTTGTGCAGGCCACGTATTGTCATCTTTTGATTGAAAGTTATGGATGCACAAGGTACAACATAATCTCAAGTATGTGATGCAATAACTTTTTACACATGAGAAATTGAATAAGGAACCATGTTTGTGTGTTATGTAACCTTTGCCTAACCTTAGGGAGATGAGATGAAATGTGGAATTTAGAATTAACCTTACCGCATTTACACACGCAACATATGTGTTCGGATGGAAACACATTAACATGGACTGCCCTAGCTCGCCAATAGGCGCGACTATACATAAAAGGGTCGTTTTAGGGATGTGGTTTATTTTTTCTGGATTTGCAAAAGTTTGTAGATGCGCAATTGAGAGCAACTAAAACAAAAGTTGAGTTGTACTCCAATCAATTTATGCATGAGTAAACCCTTTTCTTTAATTTAGCTGGAAATTTAAAACTACCTTAATTCCCCTTCAGATGATGTCACCAACTTTCATGTGCAATCAATTGCACACCTATATGCAATTGCACTGTCGTGGGGATGACTTATGGGGCGTGCCACGGGCCGAGCTATTTGCCGGCTGGTGTCCCAGGAGTCTCCACGGCTCGAAGACAAGAAGACCGGCTCCGCCTGGAGGGCCGGCTGCGCCAGGAGCCGGCTGGCATTTCCACCGTGGAAGGCCGGAGCCGGACGACGAAGATAAGAACCCGCCAACGGCCGCTTCGTCGAAAGTGGGCTGGCCCCGACAAGAGCGACAGAGGCCAAGGACAGGAGTGACGAGCGCCACGACCAAGTCCAACCAATCAGCGACCAAGAACCCTTCCCCATGATAGGATCCAAGGCAGAAGGGAGGGCATATGCCTCCCAGATGCCGGTCCCGAGGGAAAGGTACTTTATAAAGCGAAGCTGTCAGAGCAGGGCGAAGGGATCACGCTAAGGATGCCGCCGCCGAGGAGCCGGCAGCCGGCCGAATCGCTACCCAACCTGTAACCAGGCCCCTGCCTATATAAGGGGGCCTGGACCCTTAGCATAGGGGAGATCCGATCTTCTTCTTCCTCCTCTAGCCCGAACAGCTCGAGGAGCATTGTAATCGATACTATCCAATCAATACGAAGCAGGCAGGAAGTAGGGGTTTACCTTCACCCGGGAGGGCCCTGAACCTGGGTAAACCGTGGTGTCTCAGTAGGCATAATTCCGAGCCGGGCCCCTCGTCTCCACCGTCGAGCCCCTCCGATAAGCCTACCCATGGCTACTGTCTCTAAATTCCCACGACAGTTGGCGCCCACCGTGGGGCAAAGCGCGGCGGCGAGCGGAGTCAAGTTCCGGCCGGGACCCTCCGGCGAGAAGGTCGCCTCCGGCCTCGTCTGGAGGTTCGGCACCTTCGACTGCGTCAGCGACAACTTGGCCCACTTTAAGAACGGCTTCGGCAACCGCGGCTCCTTCCTCGACGTCGGCAGCCACCACTTCTACGTCGCCAAGCCCTTCCCGGAGGAGGTCACCGACGTCTTCGACTCCCTCTGTGATGGAGGCTCAAGCTGCGGTGAAAGCAGCAACCTTGGCGCCATGGTCGAGGTAATGGCCCTGGGAAAAGACGGGGGCAGCGACTTACCGCGCCCCGAGCGCCCGTCGCCCGAACGCCTTCCTCCACAGGAGCAAGATGCTCCACTCCCAGAGCAGGACGCTCCGGACGTCTCTGTGGTGGACCTGCGCGCTCCCCTCGGCCGCGTCGTCGATCCCGCCCGGGTCGCCGAGGCCTTGGAGCGGACGCGTCTCGTCCTCCTCGGCAAGGTGGCTGAGGATGAGGCTAACCGGTGCCGCGCGAGCACCACGCTCAGCGAGTTCTACGACGTGCATGGAGACGCACCGACCGAGCTCGCCCGTGACCTACGCCGTAGCTTCACCACCGTCATCCCCGGCCAGATCCAGCGGTCGCCATCGGCGAGCCGAGGCCGCGGAGGGCGTGGACAGGGCGGCCGTGCTCCGAGCGGCAACGCTCAAGGCCGTCGCGTCCAGCAGGGCGGCGGAGCAAGCAGGCCACGCTTGATCGCGGAGTCAGCGCCAGGGTCGGAGTCCCAGGCTCGCCCATCGGCGCTGCACATCCACCTGTGGCTTGACCACGTCGAGACGTCCCCTAGGGGATCTGCTAGCTCAAAGCGAGCGGCTTCTGACCAAGGAGGCCCGGGGGCTGCAAGCAGCGGTCGTGGGCGCAAAGAGGGCAAATACACCCTCGATGCTGTGCTTGATCAGCCGTGTAAATTCCACACCTCCCCGGGCAGGGAAGCGACCCACTCCACGCGTCAATGCCGTTTCATGAGAGAGCTGGAGCAACGCGCTCGGCAGATCCCTGGCACGTCGCAAGCGCAACCGGCTGGAGGTCAGGAGGACCAACAGCAAGGCCCGGCTGGAGGCGAGCCGGACCAGGACGATGACTTCCCGGTGGATGTTGAGCAATATCATATCTTCACTACCCCCGGCAAGGACAAAAGGAACGACCTTTGGCATGAGGCGGAGGTGAACGCTCTAATGCCTGCATAGCCCCAGTTCATGCATTGGTCCGAGGCGGCCATCACCTGGGGGCGCGAGGACCATCCGCGGCTAATGCCCAGCCCTGGAGAATACGCTCTGGTTCTGGACCTAGTTGTGTGCTCCGATACGCACATGTGCCGGTTCTCCCGCGTGCTCATCGACGGCGGTAGTAGTATCAACCTTCTTTACCAAAGCTCTCTGGAGAAGTTGAGCATCCCGCTTGCTCAGCTGAAACCTAGCCGGCTCACCTTCCATGGCATCGTGCCTGGGCATTCTTGCACCCCTCTGGGCAAGGTGCAGCTGGAGGTTCTCTTCAGAAAGAAGGGGAATAGCCGCCGCGAGCCCATCTGGTTCGAGGTGGTGGACATCAGCAGTCCCTACCACGCACTGCTAGGCCATCCGGCCCTGGCTAAATTCATGGCTGTCCCGCATTACGCCTATCTGAAGATGAAGCTCCCAGGACCCCGAGGCGTGATCACTGTCTCGGGAAGCTTCAAGAAGTCCCTGGCCTGTGCAAAGGAGAGCTCGCAACTGGCAGAGGCACTCGTAATCGCCGAAGAAAAGCGGCAGCTTCTACATCGTGTGGAGCTGACCCAGCAAGATGTGTCGGTTCGCCAGTCGCCGGTGGAGCAGTTCAAGCCGGCTAACGACACCAAGAAGATCCTGTTGGACGAGAGCGATCCATCCAAGTACGTCATCATCGGCGCCGGCCTTTCTGCTAAATAGGAAAGCGAGCTCACCAGCTTCCTCCGTGAGAATCGGGACATCTTTGCATGGTCTCCAAAGGACATGCCAGGTGTGCCGAGGGAGCTGGCTGAGCACTCACTCAACGTCAGGCCGGATGCCAAGCCGGTCAAGCAACCGTTGCGACGCTTTGCAGAAGAGAAGAGGAAAGCTATTGGCGAGGAGATAGCCCGGCTCCTTGCAGCCGGCTTTATCATGGAGGTGTTCTACCCTGATTGGCTTGCGAACCCAGTCTTGGTCCTGAAGAAGAACAACACTTGGCGAATGTGTATTGACTACACCAGCCTCAACAAGGCTTGCCCCAAGGATCCATTTGCGTTACCACGCATCGACCAGGTGATCGATTCCACAGCCGGCTGTGACCTGCTGTCCTTCCTGGATGCCTATTCAGGCTACCACCAGATCCCGCTCTTCCAGCCGGATCAGATCAAGACCTCCTTCATCACCCCGTATGGAGTCTACTGCTACGTCACCATGCCGTTCGGCCTGAAGAACGCTGGAGCCACTTACCAGCGAACCATGCAGCGATGCCTGCAGGAGCAGATTGGGAGGAACGTGCACGCCTATGTGGACGACGTGGTGGTGAAGACTAAGCAGAGTGGCACGCTCCTGGACGATCTCAAGGAGACCTTCGCCAACATGCGGCGCTATCGCATGAAGCTCAATCCTGAGAAGTGCACCTTCGGTGTGCCGGCTGGACAGCTCCTAGGTTATATCGTTTCCCAGCGAGGGATCAAGGCTAACCCCTCGAAGATAAAAGCCATCGAGGCCCTAGAGAAGCCCACCCAGCTCAGAGATGTGCAGAAGTTCGCTGGTTGCCTGGCCTCGCTTAGCCGGTTTGTCAGCCGGCTCAGGGAGAAGGCCATGCCGCTGTACCAGCTGATGAAGAAGACAAACCACTTCGTTTGGTCCCAGCGCGCTGATGACGCCTTCAACGACCTCAAGCGAGCCTTGTCTACCGCGCCAATCTTGGCAGCGCCGGCTCCGCGAGAGCCGATGCTCCTCTACATCGCGGCTACTCCGCGAGTCATCAGTGTCGTGATCGTGGTGGAGCGCACCGAGGAAGGCAAAGAGCTGCCGATTCAGCGCCCGGTATACTACCTGAGTGAGGTGCTCACTCTCTCCAAGCAGAACTACCCGCACTACCAGAAGGTCGCGTACGGCATGTACATGGCGGCCAAGAAGCTGAAGCACTACTTTGAGGAGCACCCCATCACGGTGGTGAGCACCACTCTGCTCTCGGAGATCATCGGGTGCAAGGATGCGTCGGGAAGAGTGGCCAAATGGGCGATTGAGCTCGCTGCTCATACCATTCAGTACAAGCCTAGGACGACGATCAAGTCGCAGATCATAGCGGATTTCTTCGCTGACTGGGGAGAGCACCAGTACCTGCCGCCGGCTCCAGACTCCACCCACTGGCGCATGCACTTCGATGGCTCCAAGCTGCTCGGGGGCTTGGGAGTCGGCGTCGTCCTCACCTCTCCCAAGGGAGACAAGCTGCAGTACGTGCTGCAGATGCACTTCCGTGCGTCGAACAACGTTGCTGAGTACGAAGCCCTGGTACATGGGCTCAAGATGGCCAAGCAGATCGGCATCAGGAGGATCCTCTGTTTCGGAGATTCCGACCTAGTGACGCACCAAGTCTCAGGGGATTGGGATGCCAAGGACGCCAACATGGCCTCCTACCGCTTCTACGTGCAGCAGCTCAGCGGATTCTTCGAGGGCTGCGAGTTCCACCATGTCCCCAGAGCAAACAACGAGGAAGCAGACCGGCTGTCCAAGATTGGCTCCACCAAGCAGGATATCCCAGCTGGGGTGTCCCTGGAGATCATCCACAAGCCGTCCATCAAACCTTCGCCGGAGTCCATATCCATCTACGTGCCTGGAGACCCAGCCCCGGCTCAGGTACCGCCACCAGACCCGGGGGCTGCCGTCTCGGGGCTGAAGGAGGCAGCCGGCCAGCCCAGCGCGACCGGCTCGACGAAGGACAAGGGGACTGCCGGCTCCACGCCCGCTCCCCCAGCCGGACAACCAGATGAAGCCGGCACAACAACGGACCCGGGGGCTGCTGATCCTCTGGTCGCCAGTGTCTTCCACATACGGGAGATACCTTCATGGGCGGAGCCATTCTCCAACTACCTCATCACTGGGGATTTACCGCAAGACGAAGTGGAAGCTAGGCGAATTCAACGTCGAGCCGGGGCGTACACCATCATCAACAGCGAGCTGTACAAGCGCAGCGTGTCAGGCATCTTCCAGAAGTGCATCGAGCCGGAAGAAGGGATAGAGTTGCTAAGAGAAATACACCAAGGGGAGTGCGGGCATCAAGCATCTTCCAGAGCCTTGGTGGCCAAAGCCTTCCGCTATGGCTTCTACTGGCCAACGGCCAAGCAGAATGCAGAGCAGTTGGTGAAACAGTGCAACGGCTGTCAGCGCTTCTCCAAGCACAGAAACACTCTAGCGGCAGCCCTCAAGACCATCCCGCTCACCTGGCCGTTCGCGGTTTGGGGTCTGGACATGGTAGGGCCATTCAAGACCGCACCCGGGGGCTTGACGCATCTATTGGTTGCTGTGGACAAGTTCACCAAGTGGATCGAGGCCAAGCCAATCAAAAAACTTGATGGCTCGTCCACAATCAAGTTCTTCAACGAGATCATCACAAGATATGGAGTTCCTCACAGCATCATCACCGATAACGGGACAAACTTTGCGAAGGGAGTCTTCGCTGATTACTGTGGCCAGAAAGGCATCCGGTTGGACTTAGCGTCAGTGGCGCACCCTCAGACAAATGGGCAAGTGGAGAAGGCAAATGGGCTGATCCTGGCCGACATCAAACCAAGGCTGATCGAGCCTCTCGAGCGCTCAGCCGGCTGTTGGGTCGAGGAGCTACCCTCAGTGCTCTGGAGCCTGCGCACCACTCCAAATCGCTCTGTCGGCTTCACACCTTTCTTCCTAGTCTATGGAGCAGAAGCGGCGTTGCCCACGGATATCGAGTTCGATGCGCCCAGAATCGTCCAGTACATAGAGACGCAAGCAAAAGAGGCTCGTGAAGATGGTGTCGACCTCCTCGAGGAGGCACGAGAACAAGCTCTGGCCAGATCAGCGCTCTACCAGCAGCAGCTGCGACGATACCACAGCCGGAAGATTCGCCCGCTCGCATTTCGCGAAGGAGATCTCGTACTCCGGCTGGTCCAAAGCACCAAGGGCATGCACAAGCTGTCTCCTCCTTGGGAGGGACCGTTCATTGTCAGCCGGGTGCTGGGCAATGGGGCATACTACCTCATCGACGCACAAGAGCCCAGAAAGAACAAGGCAGATAACTCTGACAAGGAGACCGAGCGTCCCTGGAATGTCAGTCTCCTAAGACCTTTCTTCTGCTAAGGCAAAAGCTTGTACCCCGAAAAACGTGTCAATGAATAAAGGAAAACGGAGCGGCCAGTTATGATGGGCTCCGAGGAAAACACTTCGTGTATGTTTTGCTTCCTGCGTTATTCACTTGACCGGCAGCCGGCTCCAGGCACCGAGCCACAGCCGGCAGCCCCGAAAAGATCGATCTCTCGCCAGCCGGATGAGTACTACGTATGAAGAAGGTCTCGAGCCCAGCCTCCGCCTTCCGGCTCCGCGCAGCCGGACTGATAGGAGCCGGCAGGCCACATACGAAGGAAAGCCGCAGAGCAGAACCGCAAACGATAGAAAAATCGCTCAACCAGGCATTAAGGGCAGTGTCTGTTAACTAAGCGTTGGCTAGCACGAGTCGGGGGCCCGATAGACCGAAGTACTACTTCTCACTCCGCGGCACGCTCCCACCCTAGGCCGGCATTCGGCTGCCGGCCCAAGGGAGACCAACCGGCACCAGGCTACCGGTTGGGGGTAGAAGGGCCGAAGGGTGGGAGGATTAAGGAAAAAGTTGAGGGAACCGGACGAAGGCAAAGCCAGCAAATAGTTGATAGTCACAGTCTCTCGACGTTTGGGATGAGAAGCCACGTCCAAGAGGTTCGAAGCTAGAGCTGCCTCGCTTGGCGTCGGCATCGTTCGCGAAAGGTTAGTTTCGAGCTAGCTGTTAGTCCAGCTACCCCAAAACTCGGGGGCTAGGGGGAAAGGGAATTGGCCCTCCGAAGCAGGCCGGCTCCAGTACCTCGCCGGCTGTCCGAAGCAGGGGCTAGACCCAGAAACCAAGGATTTACTCCAACTGCAGCAAGGAACGTGCGAAGGCCTGGGAAAGGAAACGTGCCGGCTCCGACCCTCACCCGAGCTGGTACAAGACTCAGTCACCGTTCCATCCGCGCTGGAGCCGGAGCAAGTCCACCCTTCCCAGAGCCGGCCAGCAGAAGCACCGCTCCTTCTGTGCTAAGGCCGGAAGATCTTGCCCGAGGCGTCTGCGCCCTACCTACGGATTCGCATCACAACGGTGTCAAGCAGAAGACATTTGCGCGATGGCAAAGCACACAGTGAAGAAAGACATTCACACAGTGAAGATTTGCAGGAAACTAAAAGAGTTCTTAGTCATTTGGCAAGCGGTTACATAATGAAGGCCACGCTAAGGGCCGAAACAGCAAAAGGACTCCCCCTCCCAACCCCTAGACTCCTGCTGACGATGCCGCTGCCAAGGAGGGGTCTTCGAGGGCGCTCGCCGATCACGGCCAGGGGGAGTAGGCGCGGGCGCAGCCGGAGCCGTCGACGACGCGGACGTAGAGGATGGGTGACCTGGCGCGGTGGGTTAGGATGAGAGACCATCCCCGCTCCAGGCCATAGTCGGCGAAGAACCGCTCCCACCCCCTGGTGAGGTAGCTCTTTCCCTCCTCGTCGTGGAGAACCTCGACGTCGTACAGCGGCTGTCCGCCGCTGCCCTCTTCAATCATGAAGCTCGTTGGGGGATTCTTCCCCATCGTGCCGACGAAGCTGGCAGGGAGCGGGAGGCGCTCTTCACTCCCGGCCAGCAGGGGCACCATGGCGGTGGCGAACCCGTGCTTCCGGACGTAGGAGAGCCATTGTTTGGTCGGCGGGCGCTGCGGCGGCGCTCGCACCTTCTTCGCGGCCGCGCTGGAGGAGCCGCCGGCGCTCAGGCCGGCGAGGCCCGGAGGGGCGGCCCCGAATGCCATCGCGGCATCGACAAGGGCGGCCGCCGCCTCCAGGGGTGTCCCGGTGAGACCGGCGACGGAGGTCGCGGCCGCGGGAACTACGGCGCCACCGGCGACCACAGCAACGGACCCACTGGGGGCCGCGACGAGGGCAGTGGAGCGGCCGGCCCCGAAAGGCTCGGCGGTGGCCGCGGCCGTGAGCGCTGCCAAAGTTCTCTTATTGCGGCTGCCCGGCGGGCGGCCGCGCCTCCGGGGCACTGGCGGCGTCGCCGCCAGGCCTCTGGCTCCGTCCGGGCCTCCGAGCGGGCGACCACGCTCGTGCCCGCCCGGCCCATCGCCGGCTCCGGCCCCGGTTCCACTGGCAGCTCCGAGCAACGACATCGAGATCGAAGCGGGAGTGGCGGAGGCGACGGTTTGGTGGGGCGAAGGAATGGAGGCGCTCCGGAGTGAAGAAAACCCTCGAGAGCTCCGAGATTTAAGGGCTGGCAAGGCACGAAAAGCCGAGCCGGTTTAATGCGATTAAGTCATGCGCGTGGCGCTTCGATGGGACGCGTCGCTGACGCCAGCCCCGTTTTGTTACATGACGTTTACCGGAATCATTGCGATGGCCGAAGGGCCAAAATGACAAGACTGGCCACTGGCGCGCTGCGCCGGCCACCGCGTGGGAACAAGACCCGAAGCGGCGCAAGTTCCCAGGAGGTGGCGCACCGGCTCGCGGTTGCCAGCCGGGTCACATCTTGGAACCGGCTCGTCTCGAGACGGCCGGGAGAACTCCGCAAGGCTCAACCTCGCTGATTAGAGCGACCGAACCAGACCAGAAACCCTGGGACTTCGATAAGAACAAGCAAGACTTCGGCGAAAAGAGGAACCCGCCGAAGCCCCATGCTAGCCCATGAGACTTCGCCAGTTTCGAGGGCTAGTGTCGTGGGGATGACTTATGGGGCGTGCCACGGGCCGAGCTATTTGCCGGCTGGCGTCCCAGGAGTCTCCACGGCTCGAAGACAAGAAGACCGGCTCCGCCTGGAGGGCCGGCTGCGCCAGGAGCCGGCTGGCGTTTCCACCGTGGAAGGCCGGAGCCGGACGACGAAGATAAGAACCCGCCAACGGCCGCTTCGCCGAAAGTGGGCTGGCCCCAACAAGAGCGACAGAGGCCAAGGACAGGAGTGACGAGTGCCACGACCAAGTCCAACCAATCAGCGACCAAGAACCCTTCCCCATGATAGGATCCAAGGCAGAAGGGAGGGCATATGCCTCCCAGATGCCGGTCCCGGGGGAAAGGTACTTTATAAAGCGAAGCTGTCAGAGCAGGGCGAAGGGATCACGCTAAGGACGTCGCCGCCGAGGAGCCGGCAACCGGCCGAATCGCTACCCAACTTGTAACCAGGCCCCTGCCTATATAAGGGGGCTTGGACCCTTAGCATAGGGGAGATCCGATCTTCTTCTTCCTCCTCTAGCCCGAACAGCGCGAGGAGCATTGTAATCGATACTATCCAATCAATACGAAGCAGGCAGGAAGTAGGGGTTTACCTCCACCCGGGAGGGCCCTGAACCTAGGTAAACCGTGGTGTCTCAGTAGGCATAATCCCGAGCCGGGCCCCTCGTCTCCACCGTCGAGCCCCTCCGATAAGCCTACCCATGGCTACTGTCTCTAAATTCCCACGACATGCACGCTCCTGTGCATTCCTCATATGAATGAATCACGATGCAAATCTAAAATTTCTACAGTCGATCTAGAACAATTCTCGGTCAGCCTACTATTATTAAAAGGGGAAGTAAAATAATTGAACGGTTTTGCTAAGTGGATTGCCTGATTTACATCATGATTTGTGCTAACCATGAATTGCAATTGGAGTTGCATCCGAGAAAAATATCATGTACTATTATATTACTAATTAGTGGAAGATTACATAATAATACCAAGAGCTGACCCAGTGACCCTAATGATTTCTTGATCTAGCTTCACCCTGCTAATCTTGGAGAAATGGGGTGAAGTGTGGAATTTGGAATTGAACCTTGTCACATTTGTGCCGTTTTAGGGATATGTGGTTTAATTTGTGTGGATTTTAAAAGTTTCTCGATCCCCAACTCAGAGTAACTATCAAAATTGAATTGTACACCAATCAATTAATGGGTACAACCCTCTCTTTAATTTAGTACTCCCTCCGATCGGAAATAATTGTCGGACACTTATTACAAACTTTATACTAAGGTAGTACAAAATTGCCGACAGTTATTTCCGATCGGAGGGAGTAGGAAATTAAGGAGGTGGCCAGTACTCGATCGATCTAGAAATAACTTGATTCATACAAGAAACTTCTTCATACAAATATACAATGTCATCCTATTTCATGTGAATTCCTGTGCAATTGAAAAAACATGTACAATTGCATACCCATCTGTCACGATGCAAATCTGTAAAGTCTACCTATAACTAACATAATCCTCGGTAAATCTAAAACTATCAAAAGTGGGAAATTAAAGAATTCATGCTGATTTATAGACCGTTGGATTATTGTGTTGTGATTTATGCTAACTATGAGTTGCAACCTGGATTACAACTGAGAAAATTTCATGTACCACTAGATTGCGTCGTGATACGTGCTAACATGGTTGCAACCAAATTTGATGGAGAATGTCGGCCGAAAAATAATCACTCTCATATTTGAAAGCATGGTTTCCCACGTAGCAGGGTAGCACGCGCTGTACCAAACATCTACCTGTCCTTCCATCCAGAGAGCCCGAAGCCATACGTGGCTCCGCCGACCAGGCCGTGGCATGCACACCTTTCATCTGGACATTGTTTTCTGGCGGGGTAACCACTCCATCATAATGAGACCCATACGTGCATGCACACGTACACACCTTCATCTCAAACTTGGAATTCACTATAAATAACTATCCAGCTTTCTCTTCTCTGCATCACAACTCGCAGCAACAGAACCAATTTTCACCTTCACAACAAGCCGGAAATTAGAAGATCGTATCGGTAGCATGGAGTACCAGGGCCAGCACGGGCACGAGACCAACAAGGTGGAGGAGTACGGAAAGCCGGTGGCCGGGCACGGCGGCGTCACCGGAGGCCCCACGGGAACACACGGCGCCGCTGCCGGTGCCGGTACCGGTGGGCAGCTCCAGCCAATGAAGGACGACCACAAGACCGACGGCGTCCTGCGCCGCTCCGGCAGCTCCAGCTCCAGCTCGGTATGCCAATTCTGCTTCACTTTCTGAGTACCATCGATCTTAACTTGCGCTTATGCTTGTGCTGTTGAATAAATATATCTCGTGATATGTGTATAGTCTGAGGACGATGGAGTGGGCGGGAGGAGGAAGAAGGGGATGAAGGAGAAGATCAAGGAGAAGCTCCCCGGCGGCGGCCACAAGGAAACCGCGGCCGATCAGCAGCAGACGGCGGTGGCCGGGGAGTACGCCGGTACGCACGGCACGGAGGCCACCGGAGAGAAGAAGGGCGTCATGGAGAAGATCAAGGAGAAGCTTCCCGGCGGCGGGCCGAAGTGAGCTGCATCTGTTCCAGGCTTCGCTGAACCACGTCAGTCGTAAGAGCTCAGAAGCATGCATGTGTTGAAAATAAGATCCCCGCGAGGGTGCGTGTTCGTGATCCTGAAGTGATCGGCGTCAGACCGTCAGTGATCTGTGTTTCATTTTTTTGTACCGATGTATTGTATGTTCGTATACCGTATGTGTAATTGTGTATTCATGTATATATAGACTATAGTATGTATCAATCTGTCCTCCGTTAAGAGAATACCCATGTGTGTTCTTCATGTTTTGGTTATGGTTTACCAAACGTTTGCTGGACTCTTGTCTTCGTATTATTTATGCAAATAAAAGGCATATATTTTCTCTTCTTAAAATAGGATGCCTATAATATTTGGTTAAAGTTAAAAAATATAAGTTTGACCAACTATGTAGAAAAAATAATATTAGCATCACCAATACAAATTGTAAATGATAGGAAACTATATTTCATAATGTTTCTACCTATATTTAATTAAGATTATAAATCTCGATACCTTTTCTATATAGTTAGTCAAACTTTAAAAAGGTTAACTTTAACAAAAAAAACTATAGGCATCTTATTTTGGAAAGCAGGAAATATGTACATAAAATTCTCTGTTTTTCCACATTAGTTTGAACAAGGAGTTGAACTAAACCCTAGGACGGCTACCCTCTTCCCCCAAGCTCCCACCCCTCGTCGGTACTAGAGGTGATTGCCAGGAAGCCGTGCGGCCGCTGAGGAAGTAGCATTCATCGCTCTACGCCCTACGGTGCACAACAGACGCTGACGTGGCCGCCTCCGGGTGGTGGGGCAGCGCTAGACCTGCGACGAGCAACACGCACGGGTGCGACTCTTTCTTGGCGGTGAGGACAAGGAGGAGGTCACATGTGTTGGTCGTGGTTTCGGCTAATCGGGCTGCTCGCCTCTGCTCAAGATTTGAAGGATGGATACTCCGATCAAGCCATGCCCTGTTGGTGCTGATCTCTGGTGGTTGTTGGTCAGCGGATCTAATTAGTGGCTAGGCGTTGGAGGTGGGGGTGAGAACTGGGATGGTGGCGGCGCTATGAGCGCCGTCTCCTTCCCTAGAGGCGTCGTTGAGGTACTCTTCCATTCCCTCTGTTACCAAGGAGAAATCCCACTGGATTGGGCAGAAGCGGCGCCCTTGGCGCTGTCACCTTCTTCAAGGTGCCTCTTTGGGTAAGACGGGGTGCGGGCGTGTTCTGGTTTCAGATGTCAGTGTCGAGGTTCGAATCATGGTGATGGCATTAAGCTATTGGTCTAGGAACCCTATATCCTTCTTCAGAGTGTTTCGTCTTATTCCTTGAACATGCTCGCTGATGGATCGGTGCCCTTGTACTTGGGCAGGGAGAGGAAGGCTTCCCCTCTCCCTTTTTGGAGTTGTGTGTCGGGGCAGAGTTAGCACGGTGCTCCTTCTTGCATGCTTTTTTTCCAGATGTCAGCGGTGTGGGAAGAATACTTTTTCATTGCATCTAGCTTCCACATCAACAGCTTCACCAGACAACTTCCTCATGGGTGAATCTGTGGTGTGCGCCAAGGCCTCTCAAGGTTAGCTTGGTGTAGTGAAGTGGCAGGCTTAGTGTATGGTCCTATTCACATCTTGGACCCTGGTCTTTCTCCTACTCTAGGGTGACCTTCTCCCGTTCAGACGGTTTGGAGCCCTCGAAAACAGGGCGGGAGGGAGGGTGGAAAGGGCCCCTCTTCAGTCATGGAGAAGGATGGCCAGGCCAAATCATGGCTCGCCTCTCCTAGAGCAGATGAAGACTTGTTTGAGGTTCCACTCAAAGATTCTCTCTGCCGCTCCCATGGCGCATCGTTCGTGGACGAGAGCATCGATGACTTGACAACTTCAAGCTAGAATTGTTGTTTCTTCTTTGTTTGTTGTTGTGTTTGATGTTCTAAGCTGCTCTTCAACATTTTGTACCTGTCGTGTGTTACCGGTGGCCTTGTGTAATACCTGATCGGTTGATGGTTTCATTAATTTAAAGCCGGACTCATCTTGGTTATTATATATTTATTTTACTTCACAAATTATTTTGCTCCGAGACAATGCGCGGAATCGATTTCAAGTAGTAAAATTCTTCGTTGCCTAAGAATATTTAATAGAAAATAATCCGTAGCAACGCCTCGAACATATTTGCTACTAGTAGTCCATAACAGTGCAAAGAACTAATCTCTATCAATAAGGCGGCGATGCACGTTCGTTCGTAGGTACGTCGCTCCCGTAAGTCGCACCCGTTTTGCGTTCAACCTCTCCATTTCTTTGAAAAATATACCACAGTGCTCGGCCCTTGAAATATATCCCGCAGCCCTTGGCCCCTTCATTGCCGAGTCAGGACTCAGGAGGCATGCCTCGATGCGCAAGGCTACTGGAATCCCGCCGCCCACCTGGACTCTCCCTTCTCCGCTCCTTTCTTCCCTCTAGGTCGATCCATCCTCCTCCCTTTTCTTCGCACGACCTCGCCGCCGAGCAACAGCACGAATACCTGGCGTTCCAGGAGGCCCCCGATCTGGTGAAGGCGGCCTGCTGTGCGTGTGCTACGTAGGAGGACAGCGGCACCATGGTTCCTGTCAAGGACGCCTCTTCGCGCGGACTCGCCGCCGAGCACTTGTGTTCCAGGAGGCCCTGGTGAAGGCGGCCTGCTGTGCCTGCGTTTCCTATGTTAGTCTGGGAGGGACGTCATGGTGGAGGTGAGCGTCAATGGAGATGAGAGGAGGGGAGAGGGGCAGCGATCCGGTGACAGGGTGCAGTGGATTTTGTCCCTTGGTTGGTGATATGGAGGATTTGCTGAGCAGCAGCACACCGGTGGTTGATTCGTCAGGTTCTTAATCTATCGCTCCTCTTGTTCTTCAGGTTCTGAATTTGTTCTGACCACTCACAAAGTCCATTGCACCGTCAGCTGCTTTGGATGGGCGTTGCATTGCTTGCTATTCTCTGAAGCTTTTCTAATAACAATCTGTGTCGGCAAAGTAGCTGCCTTACTGGAATGCCTTGTGATTTCAGTTGGTTGGAGTAATAGGAACTTACAGTTAAACTAAGATGTTTACATGTGGAATTTATCAGAGTGAACAAACAAGAAATATGAGTGAGAATCAGTACTGATTACTGAAGGTACACCTGTAGCTACAAGAAAAATATCGACAAGTTCATAATCTGTTAAAAGGTATATGTACACTGGACTCAATTTTCTAAATAATTTCCTTAACAAACCTATGCATGTATGCGTTCACTCTTGAATCAGGCTTTTTTTTCGAAAAGGGTGTCCCAGCCTCTGCATCAATTGATGCATACGGCTTTTTACTAAAAATCTTAAGATATCCACATTATTACAGTTCACGGATCAGAGAGGGTAGATACATGAATCAGCCATCTAAAAATACAACGAGACCAATGTAGGCTTGAAATCATCCTATCAATCTTCTATCAGACCGCCACCCGAATCGACTGTAAATATCCCGCGCAACCGTTGCCAAATGGTTGCACCCAGTATCCATGTCCCGGCGCTGCTCCACCGGCCGGAGAAAGGACCACATATGGATCCAGTGGGTAGCCAAAGGGATAACCTGCAAAAAAGTGGGGAACTTTGATCCGTTAAATATAAAGTCATTTCGCACATGCCATATCGCCCATAAAAGAGCACAAATTCCCACTCTTATGTTAACTTTCTCAGACTTGATTATGCCATTCAGCCAAGTTCCAAACATATGATCGATGCTGTTTGGTGGAGTAATATTGAAAGCCATGTGAACAATTGTCCAAATAATTTTAACAAAAGGACAGTCAATGAAAAGATGTTGCACGGTCTCCTCATGATCACAGAAACAACATCTTGAGCTCCCTTGCCAATTCCTTTTTTTCAAGTTATCTTTCGTTAAAATTTCTTTTCGATAAACGAACCACACAAAAATTCTGATCTTCAAAGGTACTTTCATTTTCCATAAATATTTTCTTAGAAAAACCGTATTATCGAATCAGGCTAGCTGATAACTTTTAAAACATGGCGTATTGGTATTTGGACTGTTCATCCATTGACGTTGAAACAAATACTATCACTTTTGGGTTTACAATGATCTTGGATATGAGACTTGATTAAAAAAATGTACTTAAGAGATGAAATTGACACTTGTATTAGGCATTGTGTCTTGCTCTTTTTCTGATGATCATGAACGGAGATATTTAATCCTCGTTATCAGAAATAGTATCATGTTCATAGCACGAAGTGATGGAGGAGGGAATGTTGAGCCACATGTTTTAGAGGGAGATATTATTTATGCTACAATGTCATGGATTTATATGATTGTATTACAAAGCTAAACATCATTTTTTTTCATTACATCATGTCTCTGGATTCCTCAATGTAAAAAGTTGATAATACGCTCCAATTCATACATCAATTTGTTCCAACCAAACTTGACAAACAACAAATCTCGCTTGGCGCCGTAAAATCGTAGAAGCAGCAGGGCGAGGGCAAGCGTTGGCAGAAGGAGCGGCTGCAGCCAGGGAGTCGGAGGTCAACAGCGGCGGACGAGGCCGCCGGGAGGGGCGAGGGCGGTCATGCTCGTGTAGGGCAGTCATAATTTGAAAGCACAATTCTTTCATAAAGGGGACCTAATTGAAGTAGTGCAAATTGGAGATTTTTATCAACCCGTTGTAACGCAAACATATGTTTAAAAAATGATTCAATGTAGATATTTATTAGAAATAAATTTAAACTATATATTTAATATTTTTATTATTCCGTAGCAACGTACGGGTTTTGTGCTAGTAAAATTAAAATTACGAATAATTTGAAAGCAGATTTCCACGTAGTACGCACGACTGTACCAAACATCTACCAACGCGATTTCATCCAGACTTCCAGAGAGCCCGAAGCCATACGTGGCGCCGCCGACGAGGCCGTGGCATGCGCACCTTTCATCCCGACTTTGTTTTCTGGCGGAGTAACCACTCCATCATAATGAGACCCATACGTTGCATGGACACGTACACCTGCATCTCCAACTGGAATCGCTATAAATAATCATCCAACTTTCTCTTCTCTGCATCGCAAGTCGGAGCAACTCGATACAGAACCACTTTTCACCTTCACAACAAGCCGAAAATTAGAAGATCGTATAGATAGCATGGAGTACCAGGGGCAGCACGGGCACGCGACCAACAAGGTAGAGGAGTACGGCAAGCCGGTGGCCGGTCACGGCGGCGTCACCGGAGGCCCCACGGGAACACACGGCGCCGCTGCCGGTGCGGGTACCGGTGGGCAGCTCCAGCCGATGAAGGACGACCACAAGACCGACGGCGTCCTGCGCCGCTCCGGCAGCTCCAGCTCCAGCTCGGTATGTTAATTATGTTTCACTCTCTCAATATACGTACCATCGATCTTGTGCTTGTGCTGTCGAATCATTATATCTTGTCATATGTGTATAGTCTGAGGACGATGGAGTGGGCGGAAGGAGGAAGAAGGGGATGAAGGAGAAGATCAAGGAGAAGCTCCCGGGAGCAGGCGGCCACAAGGACACAGCGGCCGAGCAGCAGCAGACAGCGGTGGCCGGGGAGTACGCCGGTACGCACGGCACGGAGGCCACCGGAGAGAAGAAGGGCGTGATGGAGAAGATCAAGGAGAAGCTTCCCGGCGGCGGGCCGAAGTGAGCTGCATCTGTGTTCCAGCCTTCGCTGAACTACGTCAGAGTTCAGAAGCATGCATGTGTTGAAAATAAGATCCCCGCGAGGGTGCGTGTTCGTGATCCTGAAGTGATCGACGTCAGTGTGATATCACTAGTAGAAAAATGGAAAAATGGATATTAATACCGGTTCGAGAGGCCCCTTTGTACCGGAAATCTTGGTACAAAAGATTTGGGACAAAAGCCCTCCCCGGTACCGATTCCTTACGAACCGGTATTAAAGGGGCCTCCACGTTGGCCTCCAGGAGAGCACAGGGTTAGGGATATTTGGTACCGGTTTGTAACATGAACCGGTACTAAAGGATGGCTACCGTGCATAAAATCTTTGCCGCGGATAAAATCTTTGTCGCGGCAGAGAATTCAGGGTTTAAGGTTTTAGGAGGGATTTAGGGGTATCGGACCGTTTCATCGTACGAGGATCGCGTCGATGCGCCAGAAACGCGTTTGGGTTTAGGTAGTACATGAAGATCAAGGTGATACATATCAACTTGGTGCATATAATATAAAACATGTAATTGCATAAGATCGCAAATTAAGTAGTACATGCATGAAGATCGATCTTTATGCATAGTGGTACTCTCCGAGGCATACTATCTATTACATGTAGCATAGTGGTACTCTCCGAGTCAAACTATATATTACATGTAGATCTTCATTTATAGTGGTACTCTACGAAGTTAGGTATGACGTCCTGAGGAAAAATTCCGCCAATTCCTCGCCAATTGCTTTGAAGCGTTGCTCGATTAAGATCCTGTCCCGTTTTCTTGCCAACTGTAAAAGAATGAGATACAAATGAATACATGAGCTATGTGTATATATATATATATATATATATATATATCAAATCACAATCAAACAATTATGACTAAAACTCAGCACAAGTTATGGTAACAAAATAAATTTGTGAATATTGTTTTCGTACCTCTCTATTTCTTTGATTATTCGTTCTCTCGCTGACAATCTTTTGAATGTACTCGCAAACGTAGTATCCACATAGATTAGTCCCTTCTGGTTGTTTCACGCATTTCTGTACAAGAATATAATTCAATCAAACAATAATCAAGTATGATAAAGGTGTGTGGACCTAGGTAGTACTACTTACTTTGTTCGCACGCCATATCAGCTTCGGTTTCCATCCACCGGTCGGATCTTCCTGGATGAACGTTTGCCATACGCTGCCCGACAAAAGAAAATGCATAAAAGAGTTATCAATTTGTTGATATCAGGAAATTAACGAAAAAACCGATAAGAATTAAAATTACTTTTTGTGCATATCAAAAGCCGTCTTGTATAGTATAGGCTCTTTGGTTAGTGAGTCAAAGACTTCAACATCTTCATCGTACATTTTAATGACGATAAAAATAAAGTGGAACCTGCGCACGTTTAAATATGCAGTGTCATAGATATAAGTCATCGGTTAAAATTTTAACATATGGTGAGCAAAATAGACTGTGTTATAAGACAGTAACACTCACTTGAAGTTGTAAGGCCAAAGTATTATATTTTTGTCACGTTGTCGCTTTAAAAACCTTAGCAAAGTCTCCGGTGTATCCTTGTTATAGATGGGATCTTCTATGGTTCTTTCATGCATTGTATCTGGATCAATGAACCCAATGTCCGTGATTTCATCCCTTTTGCATTCGAGCTTCTTCGATCTGCATAATATAGCACACAAAAGATTTAGTTGAGGATAATTTGCAGACACTGAATGAGCTGAGCTAAAGACTTCTCAAATTATATTAATAAATCACTTACAGACAATAGCAACTGATGATAGATTTGTCGAGGGCCCGGAGATTGTATAACTGAAAAAGTTCGCAGAAGTCAACGCAGAGTATTCTTGGAAGTAGTGCTCATCCTTAACTCGCACCATGATAGCCTCGATCCCTCTCTTTGTGGTATTAGTGCACCACACATGCAAATTACGCATACTTGTTGGTAGCGACCTGATATTCTCGACCAGATCTTTCCCTTGAACAAATTTATATGCTACTTCAGCGATGGGGTAATCGGTTGTGTTTTGTCGAGAACTTTCAACGGCCTTCTCGTCAAACACCTTGAGAGGGGGGACCGATTGAACGGGTTGTTCTCCGAGCTGGTACACTTGTTTCCTAGTTTTCGCCAAGACCACCGATTGATCGGGTTTTTTCGCCTCCACCATAGTGTCATACGACTTTTCAATAGAACGCCTATAGTCAGATGGCGGCGATGGTACAGGGTCATATAGATTCTCAACGGTACAAAAAACTTTCACCGGATCTAGAGTCTTCTCAAAAGGTAGCTCTGGCACTTTCTTAGCAAAATGTTTTGCCACCTCGGACTTAGAGGTTTTGATGCATTCCTCGATAGTTTTTTCCCAAGGTAACTTCTCAATAGGCGGCAGTGGTTTCTCCTTTCTAGGTCTCTTCCTAGGCGGCGTACCATTCCGCTTAACGGGCGCAGTCTTACGCGGAGGATCTCGAGATGGTGGACTCGCGCTGGGGTCCCTCTCAGGTAGGTGTGGACTTTGTTGATCATGTGGACTGCTACCAGGAGGAGTCGATGGCCATTGCTGCTCATGTGGAATTTGCTGCTCATGTGGACTGCTACGAGGAGGAGTCGGTGGCCTTGGCAAAAGGACGATGTATTTCTTGGACCATAGGGCAAAACCGCGCTTGACATCGGCCATTGTCTTCTCATCGTCACCTCCAGGAAAATCAAGCTCCATTGTTTCATAACCCGGAACAATGTCATCCACCCCGACATGAGCACAGCCAGCTGGAATGGGCATATGATGGTGCGTTGCTCCATCTTCATTTAGGTAAACATAGCCGACCGCCACCTTAACGGACACGTTCCTCATTTGCACATGTAGCTCACAATCTGTCTTCTCCGTGACATAATCCACGGGGTAGCTTCCTCCACATTCAAGATGCGAGGAACCCACACTGCTTCTTCGCTGAGATGGGGCGCCATCGGCTTGAGGATCTTGTAGAAACATCGGCTGATCAGGTGCCCACTGATTTTTCTCAAGCACCTCCACCCTATTTATCAATTCCGCTAACCTGTCTAACTCCTGCTTCTTCTTTCTCGAACGGCTTCTATAAGTGTCAGTGCACTCCGGCCATGCTTCCTTCATGGTGACACCTGGGAGGGCTCGTATCCGTCCAATGTGTTCAGCATTCTGATACGTCCATATTGCATCACTATTTTGTATCATAATTTACTGTTATTCATTGATATATTTCATATTTAGATATGATACTTATGTTATTTCCTTTGTTTTCACATGTTTGATGATCATTGGAGGATTTGCTGCCGGAGTCAGGATTCTGCTGGAAAAGGACCGTCAAGACACCATATTTTGGAAGATCAGGAAAATTCCAGAAAAATACTAGAAAATTCTATTTTACCAAAAGACTCCGGAAGCCAGAAGGAGAAGGAAAGAGGAGCCAGGGGGCGGCCTCACGCATAGGGGGCGCCGCCTAACCCCTGGCCGTGCCGGCCCTGTGTGAGGCCACCCTGGCCCACTTCTGGTCTCGCCCCTTCGCATGCTTCATCGTCCCCGAAAACCTAAGTCAGGGGGGGCTCAGAGATAGACACAACCGCCTCTGTGAGGCGGAAAACACCAGAGAGAGAAAAGCTCTCCGGCAGGGAGAAATCTGCCAGGGAAATTACTTCCCGGAGAGGGGAGATCGTCGCCATCGTTATCATCATCGCACCGGACTTCATTGGGATCATCATCATCATCATCATCTCCATCACCAGCACCTTCATCACCATCACCACCACGCCATCCCGCTGTAACATCTTGAGTTGGATCTTGTTATATTCATAGGGGAAACTTACCCGGTGTTGATTACTCTTGTAGTTAATGCTATTGAGTGGAACCGTTGAATTAAGGTTTATGTTCAGATTGTTATTTACCATTATTTCACCTCTGATGATGATCCATATGATGTCTTGTGAGTAGTTCGTTTAGTTCTTGAGGACATGGGAGAAGTCAAGATGTTAGTAGTGAATTATTGTTGAGAAATATTTAATGGTTTGATATTGTTGTGGTGCTATTTCACTAGTGGTGTCATGTGAACGTCGACTACATGATACTTCACCATTTATGGGCCTAGTGAGATGCATTGTGTATTTGGCTACCAATTGTGGGGTTGCTAGAGTGACAGAAACCTAAACATCCGTTGGGAAACCATTGCACCAGGGAGCGTAGGATCTTAGAGTTTAAGGCCGTGGTTAGATTTATCTTAATTACTTTCTTGTATTTGTGGATGCTTGCAAGGGGTATAATCACAAGTGTGTAGTTATCCTAGTAAGGATAGTGCGCTAGCACAGGTTCACCCCCATAACACCTATCAAACCAATAAAGACTATTAGCGGTATGAAGCGAAAGCTCTTGACAGAAACTCCTGTGTGTCCTCGAGAACGTTTGGTTATTATAAGTTACACAACCGGCTTGTCCTTTGCTGAAGAAAGGATTGGGCCACTTGCTGCAATTATTACTACTGTCTTTTATTTACTCGCACTTTATTTACTTGTATTACCAAATACCCCTGAAAACCTATTTGCTAGTATTTACAGTGAATCCTTGATCAAAACCACTTGTCAACACCTTCCGCTCCTCGTTGGGTTTGACACTCTTATTTATAGAAAGTACTACGATACACCCCCTATACTTGTGGGTCATCAAGACTATTTTCTGGCGCCGTTGCCGGGGAGTGTAGCGCTATTGAAGAGTCGAATTGGTAAAGGTAACCGTCGTTGTGAGTATTGTTTTTATTTTTGTCTTTTACTTTTATTTTACTTTGCTATGGAGAACTCTCCATTTGGTTTCCTATTTGGAAACACATCTACTACTGCTGCACATGTGGATGAACCACCACCGCCACCACCTGCTGAAATTGATCCTTTTAAAATACCTATGAAAATTGTTGGGCGTATTATGGATAACGACTATTCAGGAGATGGAACTGTCCATCCGGGTGATCACTTATTATTTATACATGAATTATGCGAGTTGTTCAGGTGTGCAGGTATTTCACCAAGCCAGGTCAAGAAGAAGCTATTCTCTTTATCATTGAAAGGAAGAGCTGAGGAGTGGTATCGACTGCTCCAAGATGGTCCATCTATGGCATGGGAGGATATTGTACCTTTCTTTTATTCCAAGTTTTATCCTCCAAGTGAAATCCATAAAGATCGTAATCGGATATATAATTTTTGGCCTCATGATGGAGAGAGTATTGCCCAAGCGTGGGGGAGATTGAAGTTACTAATGCTCAAATGCCCCATTCATGAGCTCCCCAATAATATTGTTATTGATAATTTTTATGCGCGGCTTACTCTTCCTGATAAGGATTACTTGGATGCTTCTTGCTTTGGATCATTTACTCATATGAAATAAGATGTTAAGTGGAAACTTCTTGACCGTATACAAGAGAATGCTAAAGGATGGGAAAACGACAAAGGTAGGAAGTCAGGTATAAACTATGATTATGAATGCATTAAATCTTTTATGGGAACCGATGACTTTCATAGTGTTAGCACTGCTTATGGTCTTGATTCACAAATACTTGCTAATTGTCTTAAGGCCTTTGCCTCTTATCTTGATGTTCCAAAGAAAGATTGGAACAAATATCATGCGCCTTATAAAGAATCTATTAGTCATATACCTGCTGCAGCTACTGAAGTTTGTACTGTTGATAGCATTGTGCCTGAACCTTATTTTGAGAAGACACCTTTCCCTGCTAAGGTAAAGAAGTATTCTACTTTGGTAAGTGTGTCTAATAAAAGTACTAAGAAAGCTACAGAACCTGATGAGCAAATTACTATTAAGTCTCCTATAGCTATATTGAAGGATCTTGTTACTAAAGATGTAGGGGATGAATATATTCTTTTTTGTGAAGATGCTTCTAACATTCTCTCACATCCTAAAAAGCATAGGAAAACAAGTGTTCCTGTTATTTCTGTCAGGATTGGAGATCATTGCTATTGTGGTATATGTGATATTGGTGCTAGTGCAAGTGCTATTCCTTTAGAGCTTTACAAAGAAATTATGCATGAGATTGGCGCTTGTGAACTTGAAGATATTGATGTGGTTGTTCAGCTTGCTGATACGTCTCCAACGTATCTATAATTTTTGATGCTCCATGCTTGTTTTTACACCATTTGTCTATTGTTTCGTTACACTTCGTGGCACTTTTATGCATTTTCCGGAACTAACCTATTAACGAGTTGCCACAGTGCCAGTTCCCTGTTTTTTGCTGTTTTTGTGTTTCAAAAGTGATACACAGGAAATATTCTCGGAATTGGACAAAACAAGTTCCTGAAGTCTTATTTTACCCGGAAGCTTCCAGAGATCCGAAGAGGAGTAGGAGGTGGGCCACCAGGGGCCCACACGCCTAGCTGGCGCGGCCAGGCCCCTGGCCGCGCGGGCCTGGCGTGAGGCCACCTGGTCCCTCCTCTGACATCGCCCCTTCGCCTATAAAGACCCCCCGACGGAAAAAACCTAAGTACCCAATCAATTTTCCAGAATACATCGCGATCCGCCGCCGCCATCGACCCGAAGATCGGGAGGGTCCAGAAGATCTTCCCGGCACCCTGCCGGAGAGGGGAATCGCCACCGGAGGTCTTCTTCATCGCCATGCTTGCCTCCGGAGCGATGAGTGAGTAGTCTACCTTGGACTATGGGTCCATAGCAGTAGCTAGATGGTTGTCCCCTCCACCATGTGCTTCATGTTTAGATCTCATGAGCTGCCCTACATGATTGAGATCACCGTTATGTAATTCTACATGTTTGGTTTGTTGGGATCCGATGAATATTGGTGTTTATGATTAAGTTGCTGTATTGAATTATATCTTTTGTTATCTCTATGTTGTTTATGATCTTGCATGCTCTCCGTTGTTAGTAGCTATCTTGGCCGAGTAGTTGCTAGTGACTCCAAGAGGGGGTATTTATGCTCGATAGTGGGTCCATGCCTCTATTTAACCTGGGGGAGTGACAGAAACCTCTAAGGTTGTAGATGTGCTGTTGCTACTAGGGAGAAAACAACATTCATATGCTCAAGGGCATATGCTTTGTTTACATTACACACTTTGCTTAATGCAATTATCTATTGTTCGCAACTTAATACTTGTGGAGTTCTCAGATTGATTCACCACAAGTGGATTATTAGTCATAGATGCAGTTGGATGGCGGTCTATGTATTTTGTTGTAATGCCCAGAGTAAATATCATAGTGATCTTCTTGACATATCACGTTTATCTCTATTCTATCAATTGCCAAACTGTAATTTGTTTACCCAGCATGTGTTATTTATCTTATGGAGAGACACCACTAGTGAACTGTGGACCCCGGTCCTATTTACATCATATTGCTATCACTTGTTTACTTTACTCGCACTGTTTACTTTACTCGCATACTATATTGTTTTCCACTCGATACGCTCATAACCTTTGTTTCAAGCAAACCGGTGAGATTGACAACCTCATCGCAAGTTGGGAACAAAGTACTTGGTTGTGTGTGTGCAGGTTCCGCATCACCTTCAGTCGTTTGTCTCTCCTCTCCAAGATCGACATACCTTGGTTTCTTAACTGAGGGAAAACTAGCTGCTATACTCATCATACCTTCCTCTTGGGGTTCCCAACAGGCTGGTCATTCACCACGCACAAGGACTGTCTGCAACCAGTAGCAGCTCATTTTCTGGCGCCGTTGCCGGGGAGGAAGTAGAAGACTTCTGCGAGGGGAGTTTTCGCACGCACATCCTTTACTTTGTCATTGTTTTGCTTTAATTTATTTATTTTACCTGCATCGTTTTATATCAAAAACCCAAAAAAATTAGAATCCTTGGTAATTGTTATTTCTTTACTTTTAGTTTATCATGTTGATCCCTAAGTACGTTCTGGAGGACCTCTCAGTAGGTAGTGGTTCGATTATTGGCAAAAGTAACATTGAGGAGTTCTTTAATCACATTAGTATGCATGAGGAAGTTGAGGAAAAGTCTTTGGTTGAGCTAGCTCCTAGTTATGAAGTTGCTTCTGCTTATTTGATTCGCATGTTGGAAACTAGGTTTGCTAGTCTTAATCCTTTTATGCAATACATGTTCCTTAAGCTTCATGAAATTGAGGATCCCGAAAAGAAAGCTTTTATCTTGGAGACTTTGCGTATAGAATTCAGAGATGTTGCAATTGAGGCTAGAAAAGTTCTTAAACGTTTTAATAAACTCGGTTCACCTATAAAGGTTATTAGTACAAACAATGAAGGAGCCGAAGTACCTATACCTTGCAAGCTCTTGGGATTGTGTGAAGCTTTCGAAAATAATTTTGACTGGATCTGTCCTGAAAATCTTTTTGATGAAGATAGTGTACCAAAGCATGATCACAAAGGGTCTTCTAAAACTTATGTGGATGAAATACAATGCCTTATTGACAAGACCTCTGCAGTTGATCTTAATGCTTCTTCTGAAGTTACTTGATTCGCAATTTTCTGCGCCTAGCTCAAAGGCGTTAAAGAAAAGCACTCTTGGGAGATAACCCAATGTTTTTACTTTCAGTATTTTTTCTTTTATTTGAGTCTTGGAAGTCATTACTACTGTAATGACCGCTCCTTATCTTGTTTATTTCGTTTTTGTGCCAAGAGAAGCCTCTAATTTGAGTGAGGTAAAGATTTGGGGATGTTGCTGTCCTGAAACTGTTTTCGGTGCTGCACCGTACAAATTTGTATAAATTCTCTGTATATCTTTTGGACCTGCGATTTCTTGTGCATATGCCCCAGGTTATATCCAAACTTTTGTTAGTTGAACACTTTTTGGTTTCAGCAACAGAAAACCACTCAAAAATTCGACCTTTGTCAGCTGTTCAGTTTTGACAGATTTCTGCCAATATTTGTGTTTGCCACTTTATCGCTTTCTTTTGAGTTCTTTTGATCATGGAACTTTTAGAGAAGTTGCTACAGTAGTATTTGCTATATATGTGGTGGTTTTGAGTTGAAACCTGAAGCAAAAAGAGGGTTGATTATATGTTATGCTTGCAGTAATGTTGCTAATAGAATTGTGTTTAGTTTTGTATGAAGGAAGTTTTCAAGTGTAGGGATTGGAGAATGATGAGATGAGTTGAAGAATGGACAAAAGCTCAAGCTTGGGGATGCCCATGCATCACCCCAAGAAATATCCAAGAAGTACAAGCGTCAAAGCTTGGGGATGCCCCCGAGGCACCCCTTCTTCATCGGCAAAAATCAGGTCACCTTTCAAGACGCTATATTTTTATTGCTTCATGCACTATGTGTTTTTCTTGGAGCGTCAGTTGTTTTAGTTTTCTTAGCTAGTTTAGTTTGTTTGTTTGCTGCAATAAATGGTTGGACCCCAACAAATTTTCTTTTGGAGAAGTTGCCTTGCTTTTCATTTGCCAAGAACGCTCTAGTTTTTACTCTTATTAAAAATCGAGTGTTCTTCTTTTTCTGCTACTGCTTTTGGTTTTCGTTTTCGCCTTGATTTGCGTTCCGACCTTGTCATATCTTTTCATCAAGGTGTATTTTTTCCTCTGATTTTATTGGTTTTCATCAAAAGAGGTGTCTTTAAAAATTTCAAATGGTGTTGGAAAAGAGAAAAAGCTTTGTGTAAAATAGTGGTACAAGAAGGAGCTTGTGTAGACTGCGGCTTAGGCTTTTTCATGTCATGCTTGATGTCTTTTTGATAGTATGCTTAGTGGTTTTGCTGTATCATGACTTGTCTCAAATAACTGAGATTGCTTAATGAGCCTTTGAAAAAATCATGCGTTGTTTTTATTATATGGAAGCATTATTTTGGTTTTCTCCTTGATGCTTTATTTGGGTTGACTTGGTGCATGCTCACACATGTTAGACTCTTACAAAGTCGCCAATAGCCTTCATGATCATTTAGTTTTTGACTTTTGATGCCATCTTATGCTTCTTTTAATGTCGCTTTGTCGCTTTGCATGATTATGGCCATTATTGCTCTCTTAGTTGGTCGCTCCCAGTCTTTTGCTAGCCCTCGTCTTGTGCTGAGTATGAGCTCTACTCGTGCATCCAACTCCTAAAAGCCAAAGTTTTCCAAAGTGTCCACCATACATACCTACTAGCAATTTGCTATTCCAAGTAAATTTGACTTGCTTTTATTTTCTCTTCAAATTAAACTCTTACCAGTGTTATGCGAAATTTGGTCAGTAAAGCTCTCACGAACCGCAAGGCACACTTTACTTTTTCCTGTTCTTAAAAATTTGACATTGTGGTCTCTTATGTTGAGTTGTTATGCTTGCAAGTTGTAAGTTGGATTCTAGCCCAGCCATGCTGTCATGGGGCAAGCTTTCAACATTGCACTTCTTATTTTAGTTGATATCGTGATCTTTTGTTTATGGATGCCCGCGGTGTGAAATGAATTGGGAATCTTGTGGGGATCATGGAGTTTGTATATGTGTTAGGGAAACGCCGGGCCGCCAATCTAAGCCATGCATAATTCATGGTGGAAATTTGCAGCATACCCATGGTGAACATTCGACGACACATCTCACAATAAAAAGCAAAACAAAAGGCAAATAAAAGAGATGTCGAGGTGTTCATTGTCTGCTTGTCCTGTCATTTTGGTGTGGGCTTGTTCCATGTCATCGGGCACGAAGGTACCCCATTGGCGGTTCTCAATGATATGCATATACTTACAATGACAAGAGCCTTGCTTGGGACTCTAAGTAAAGTAGCATGAGGTTTGGGTACTCGTATTCACGGGGCACGAGGTTTTCAACTTATGATTTGTCAAGCATATGCATCATAATTGTTCTCGCATTAACTTTAACCATTCAAGATGCTTATGATGGGGGCAATGAGAGCTCAAAGCCGGTAAGTACCATAATTTTTGAAGGTTATAAAACTTGCAATCACTGCTTCCCTCTGCGAAGGGCCTTTCTTCTACTTTTATGTTGAGTCACCACCTTCTTTCTTTATGCACCATTAAGAGAGCATAGTTGTCATTCTTAGTGTAATATGCATTGTCCCAAAGTTCATTGATTGATTCATATTGTTGGTTTCACTTGTTCTTAAATTATTTGTATCTAGTCGCCCTCTTAAACTTGAAGGTGTCCTATGCATTTATGTTTTGCTCTCTTTGAAGGACAAGCTGAAAACCATTTGTATGTTTTTCCTTATGATTTGAACACACATTTGACTTTCATTGTTTCATTTTCATGATCTTTTGTTTGTGTTCATTTGCATGTTTACAACATGGTTGCTAAGTTCTTATTGTCAAGATTATATCTTCATGCCCAAGTTTTAAGTTATTATGATCCCAGCTCACAAATGCTTACATATATGATCAAGATTGTGTAGGTGCATGTCACCTCAAAAATTATTCTTTTGTTATCACTTACCTACTCGAGGACGAGCAGGAGTTAAGCTTGGGGATGCTTGATACGTCTCCAACGTATCTATAATTTTTGATGCTCCATGCTTGTTTTTACACCATTTGTCTATTGTTTCGTTACACTTCGTGGCACTTTTATGCATTTTCCGGAACTAACCTATTAACGAGTTGCCACAGTGCCAGTTCCCTGTTTTCTGCTATTTTTGTGTTTCAGAAGTGATACACAGGAAATATTCTCGGAATTGGACGAAACAAGTTCCTGAAGTCTTATTTTACCCAAAAGCTTCCAGAGATCCGGAGAGGAGTAGGAGGTGGGCCACCAGGGGCCCACACGCCTAGCTGGCGCGGCCAGGCCCCTGGCCGCGCGAGCCTGGCGTGAGGCCACCTGGTCCCTCCTTTGACATCGCCCCTTCACCTATAAAGTCCCCCCGACGGAAAAAACCTAAGTACCCGATCAATTTTCCAGAATACATCGCGATCCGCCGCCGCCGTAGACCCAAAGATCGGGAGGGTCCAGAAGCTCTTCCCGGCACCCTGCCGGAGAGGGGAATCGCCACCGGAGGTCTTCTTCATCACCATGCTTGCCTCCGGAGTGATGAGTGAGTAGTCTACCTTGGACTATGGGTCCATAGCAGTAGCTAGATGGTTGTCTCCTCCACCATGTGCTTCATGTTTAGATCTCATGAGCTGCCCTACATGATTGAGATCACCGTTATGTAATTCTACATGTTTGGTTTGTTGGGATCCAATGAATATTGGTGTTTATGATTAAGTTGCTATACTGAATTATATCTTTTGTTATCTCTATGTTGTTTATGATCTTGCATGCTCTCCGTTGTTAGTAGCTATCTTGGCCGAGTAGTTGCTAGTGACTCTAAGAGGGGGTATTTATGCTCGATAGTGGGTTCATGCCTCTATTTAACCTGGGGGAGTGACAGAAACCTCTAAGGTTGTAGATGTGCTGTTGCTACTAGGGAGAAAACAGCATTCATATGCTCAAGGGCATATGCTTTGTTTACATTACACACTTTGCTTAATGCAATTATCTGTTGTTCGCAACTTAATACTTGTGGAGTTCTCGGATTGATTCACCACAAGTGGATTATTAGTCATAGATGCAGTTGGATGGCGGTCTATGTATTTTGTTGTAATGCCCAGAGTAAATATCATAGTGATCTTCTTGACATATCACGTTTATCTCTATTCTATCAATTGCCCAACTGTAATTTGTTTACCCAGCATGTGTTATTTATCTTATGGAGAGACACCACTAGTGAACTGTGGACCCCGGTCCTATTTACATCATATTGCTATCACCTGTTTACTTTACTCGCACTGTTTACTTTACTCGCATACTATATTGTTTTCCACTCGATACGCTCATAACCTTTGTTTCAAGCAAACCGGTGAGATTGACAACCTCATCGCAAGTTGGGAACAAAGTACTTGGTTGTGTGTGTGCAGGTTCCGCATCACCTTCAGTCGTTTGTCTCTCCTCTCCAAGATCGACATACCTTGGTTTCTTAACTGAGGGAAAACTAGCTGCTATACTCATCATACATTCCTCTTGGGGTTCCCAACGGGCTGGTCATTCACCACGCACAAGGACTGTCTGCAACCAGTAGCACTTGCTAACAGAGAGATTGTTTGGCCTCTTGGTATTGTTCGAGATGTGGAAGTTCTTTGCGGTAAGACTAAATACCCTACTGATTTTCTAGTACTTGGTAAGGAGGCTAGTAAAACTTGTCCTATTATTTTTGGTAGACCATTTTTGAACACTTGTGGCGCCGTGATAGATTCTAAGAAGGAGAAATTTTTTACTAAGTTTAATGGAGAGTCTTATGAGTTTAATTTTTCCAAGTTTGCTAAGACTTCTTATGAAAATGACACGCCTAATGAAATTTTTTGAGTTGAACAGCTTGCTTCTATTGCTCTTGCTCTTAATAATGCCTTGCAGCAATTCATGGAAGATCACGAAAGTGATGTTTTCAGCAAGGAAAGAGAAGAGATTGACGATATTTTCCTTCGTCAACAACCATTAATCAAGCACAATTTACCTGTGGAGGATCTTGGTACCACTTTGCCACCTAAGGAAGATCCTGTGTTTGAATTAAAGCCTTTGCCTGATAACCTTAAATATGCTTACATAGATGATAAGAAAATATATCCTGTTATTATTAGCTCTAAACTTTCAGGAAAGGAAGAAGAAATATTATTGGAGATATTGAGGAAACACCGAGGAGCTATGGGATATACTCTTGATGATTTAAAAGGGATTTCTTCCACTTTATGTCAGCATGCCCTTAATATGGAGAAAGACGCGAAGCCAGTCGTGGAGCATCAACGCCGCCTAATTCCCAAGATGAAGGATGTGGTAAGAAATGAGGTATTAAAGCTCCTTAATGCTGGTATTATTTATCCTATTGCTGATAGTCAATGGGTTAGTCATGTTCATTGTGTTCCTAAGAAAGGAGGTATGACTGTTGTGCCTAATGGGAATAACGAGCTTATTCCTCAAAGGGTAGTAGTTGGTTATAGGATGTGCATTGACTATAGAAAAGTTAACAAGGTTACTAAGAAAGATCATTATCCTTTACCGTTTATAGATCAGATGCTAGAAAGGTTATCTAAGAAAACTCATTTTTGTTTCCTTGATGGTTATTCTGGTTTTTCTCAAATTGCTGTTAAAAAGGAAGACCAAGAGAAAACCACTTTTACTTGTCCTTATGGAACTTATGCTTATAGACGTATGCCATTTGGTTTATGCAATGCTCCTGCTACTTTTCAAAGATGCATGTCTGCTATTTTTCATGGCTTTTGTGAAGAAATTGTGGAGGTTTTCATGGACGATTTCTCCGTCTATGGAACTTCTTTTGATAATTGTTTGCACAACCTTGATAAAGTTTTACAGAGATGCGAAGAAACTAACCTTGTTCTTAATTGGGAGAAATGCCACTTTATGGTAAATGAAGGAATTGTCCTTGGACATAACATTTCTGAAAGAGGTATTGAAGTTGACAGAGCAAAAGTGGAGGCAATTGAGAAAATGCCCTGTCCCAGAGATGTTAAAGGTATTCGTAGTATTCTTGGTCATGCTGGTTTCTATAGGAGGTTTATTAAAGATTTCTCTAAGATTTCAAAGCCTCTTACTAATCTTCTTCAAAAAGATGTACCATTTGTCTTTGATGATGATTGTAAGGAAGCTTTTGAAACTCTTAAGAAGGATTTAACTACTGCTCCTATTGTTCAACCACCTGATTGGAATTTACCTTTTGAAATTATGTGTGATGCTAGTGATTTTGTTGTTGGTGCTGTTCTTGGACAGCGCATAGATAATAAGTTGAATGTTATTCATTATGCTAGTAAGACTCTTGATGCTGCTCAAAAGAATTATGCTACTACTGAGAAAGAGTTTCTTGCTGTTGTTTTTGCATGTGATAAGTTTAGATCTTACATTGTTGATTCTAAAGTTACTATTCATACTGATCATGCTGCTATTAGATATCTTATGACTAAGAAGGATGCTAAGCCTAGGCTTATTAGATGGGTGTTGCTTTTACAAGAATTTGATTTCCATATCGTAGATAGGAAAGGTGCTGAAAATCCTGTGGCTGACAACTTGTCTAGATTGGAAAACATTTCTTTTGATCCTATTCCTGTTAACGATAGTTTTCCAAATGAGCAGTTGGCTGCAATAAATGTAACTTCGCGGGACCTTCCTTGGTATGCTGATTATGCTAACTTTATTGTTTCCAAGTATTTGCTTCCAACCTTTACAGCTCAGCAAAGAAGAAAATTCTTCTATGATTTGAGGCATTACTTTTGGGATGACCCACACTTATATAAAGAAGGAGTTGATGGTATTATGCGAAGATGCGTACCGGAATATGAGCAACAAGAGATATTAAGAAAATGCCATGGCAGTGCTTATGGAGGACATCATGCTGGAGATAGAACCGCACAAAAGGTTCTACAATCAGGTTTTTATTGGCCAACCCTCTTTAAAGATGCCAGAAGGTATGTTTTATCTTGTGATGAATGTCAAAGAGTTGGTAATATTTCTAGACGCAATGAAATGCCTATGAGTTACACTCTTGTTATTGAACCATTTGATTGTTGGGGATTTGACTTTATGGGTCCTTTTCCTCCTTCAAAAGGCTATACCCACATACTTGTTGCTGTTGATTATGTTACTAAATGGGTAGAAGCCATACCTACAAAGAGTGCCGATGGTGAGACCTCATTAAAAATGCTTAAGGATGTTATTTTTCCTAGGTTTGGTGTGCCTAGATATCTTATGACTGACGGAGGTTCTCATTTTATTCACGGTGGTTTTAGAAAAACTCTTGTTAAATATGATGTTAATCATAGAATTACTTCTGCTTATCATCCCCAAACTAGTGGGCAGGTAGAGCTTTCAAATAGGGAGATCAAGTCTATCTTGCAGAAGACTGTCAATAGATCTAGGAAAAATTGGGCTAGTAAGTTAAATGATGCTTTATGGGCTTATAGAACTGCTTATAAGAACCCCATGGGCATGTCTCCTTATAAGATGGTTTACGGAAAAGCGTGTCACTTGCCCTTAGAATTAGAACACAAAGCTTTTTGGGCAGTGAGAGAGCTTAATAGAGATTTTAAACTAGCTGGTAAGAAAAGGTTGTTAGATTTGAGTTCTCTAGACGAGTGGAGAAACAAAGCGTATGAGAATGCCAGACTTTTCAAAGAGAAAGTCAAGCAATGGCATGATAAGAGAATCCTTAAGAGAGAGTTTCATGTTGGTGAGAAAGTTCTATTGTATAGGTCTCGTCTCAGATTTTTTGCAGGGAAATTACTCTCTAATTGGGAAGGGCCATATGTTATTGTGGAAGTATACCGCTCAGGAGCTATTAAGATTGCTTCATTGAAAGATGACTCTACACAAGTGGTGAATGGGCAAAGACTCAAACATTATATTACTGGAGATTCTTATAATGAAGATGTTGATGTAATTGAAACAGTTTCTCCAGAAGAATTCATCCAAGACAAATTGCAGGAACCAGCAGAGTTCGTTTTCGAATAAGTAACAGTTCTAGTCAGAGAAGTTTCGCGAATAACTCTTCCTTTATTATTTTTGCTGTTTTTACTAAATATGAAAAATCACGAGACGAAAACGGGCAGGAAAAGGAGTCCGTGTGCTCCTCACACACAGGGGGCGCGGGCCCACCTCTGGCCGCGCCGCCCTGGTGTGAGAGCACACCGGAACTCATTTCCGTCCCGGTTTCCTCCTGCGATTTCGTTTCGATGTACTATTTTTGCTTATTTAACCCCTCGGAGTTCCCGAGGTCTGTATATCGTTTTCTCGTCGTGTTTTGTTTCGAGCTATTTCTGTCAGGGATTTTTCTCAGCTTTGGAGTTGCAATGCCTTCGTCCGGTTCATCCGAGGAGAACCCTCTTGCGGATTCCATTAATCCGTATATGAGGGAGCTGAAGATGCATCCGAAGGAGTTGTCACTCAAGGATGGGGAGTTGCAGATTAAAGATGTTCGAGGACCTAAGGGAGAAGGGAGTCTCGAAGCAAGGATGGAAGCACTGGAACAAGAAGTCTTCAAATATAAGAAGATGGCGGAAAGCGAGGTGGAACTCATCCATAGGATTAATCAAGAGCTTGTTACTAAGTACAAGAAGGAGACCACGGAACTGTGGAAGGACATCTTTTCGCTCCATGAGACCACCAATCAATTACAAGCGCAACTTTACGACTTGCAGAACCAAAACTATGAGTATGAAGCTAGGTTTAAACAAATGAGTGCTGCTGCAAGTTTCAGGACATTGGAGACCAAGACATCCTTCCTCGACGGAGGACCCCTGCCTTGGAAGTATGACAGCGATGAAGACTCACCGCTACCACCACAAGAGTAATTCGTCATCGGTATTGGCATCCCCTTGGCTTGTTCCAAGCTTGGGGGAGTGCCGCGGTATCACATCATTACCTTTTACTCATTTACTTTTCAAGTAGAGTCATATCATGAATAGAGAAATTATCCTATAGAATAGTTTGCAGTGTGGAAGTATCCTCCTTAGTTGGTTATCTATGTATCCCTTGGTGTGAGTTGCGGTAATGAAATATTAATGAGAAGTTCTATCGTTTACTTTCCGCACACTTTATTTTAGTTTGCAAAGTTTCTTATATGATTAGTCTTGTTGATTGGTATTGGTATCACTTTGGGAGCATGAGTAAATTTAGTTGGTTTTGGCAAATTTAGCTTGGTCAGTAGCAGCATTACCTTGAGGTTTGAGTAGAAAAGAATAAAGAAGTGTTTGTGGTTACATCACTTCAGTTTTCCTTATGTTTGGCTTATAAGCATTGTTATTCTCAAAGTTAAAATCAGTGTACCTTCAAGGGAGTTTGCATGATTGTTCTTATTATATGTATGTTTGTTTGTTTCATGCAACTCTTATGCTTGCTACCCAGCCTTGCTAGCCAAAGACCTGTACTGAGAGGAAATACTTCTCGTGCATCCAAATCCCAAAGCCAAGTCATTTCCAAAGAGTCCACTATAAATTCCTATGCATGGTATTTTAAGCCATTCCAAGTAAATTTTCATGTGCTACCTTTCAAAAACCTTCAAACACTTCTCATTTTGTGCCACTGTTTTTAGCTCATGAGGACGTAGTGGATGAGTTTGTTATCTTCCATACTAAATTAAGTACCCCTCGACTAGGCAGCTTCATCTGCTCGTCACTAATTTTGCAAGGGAGCTGGTCAGACCATTATAATCTCAAATAGAAAAGAAAAGGAAGCACTCCTCCATGGTATGTGAAAGTTGGTCGGCACCCGATGGAATCGGTTAGCCATGGTTTGAGAAAGGAAAAAGGTGGGGAGGAGTGCAAAGCTATAAAAGAGCACCAAAGTGCCAATTAATTAAACATTTCGGAACCGCTCTCACTTGTTTAGTATGGAAGATATCAAGAACTCCGTTGCTAGTCATTGACAAAAGCAACCACCTCTCAAAACAATGTTTACCTCTGTTTTACAAATGAAAAGCTCTAGCACATGTTTAATCCCTGCTTCCCTCTGCGAAGGGACTGTCTTTTACTTTTATGTTGAGTCAACCTATTCCCCTCTATCTAAAGCAAGCATTTGAGTTGTTATGTTTCACTCATCCATATGTTGATCCATTTAATCATGTTTACTATCTTCCTTGTTTTGTACAATGCTTTTGTCTGAAGGAATATATCTTTGAAAGCTTTCTATGAATGCAAAAATGTTGTTTCGTTGAGCATATGGTTTTTGCTATATTAGCTCTGTTTTAAAAAGGCTACATTCAAAAGGCTAGTATAGTTGTTCATTGTTCTCTGACCAAGAACTAAGGTTTGCCATCACCAATTATAGTTTACTTTGTGCATCTTTATATGTGATTCTCTTTACTTATTGCAAGTCTATATTATATAAAGGGAAGTTGCTGTCTATTATAACTTGTGCCTTTGGTGAATGTGATGCTTCTTGTCCGTATTTTGATTATCGACACTTCACTCCATAAACCTGTGGTCATGTTTACCGAGTTTAGTTTTCGCTTGGGGACAAGCAAGGTCTAAGCTTGGGGGGTTTGATACGTCCATATTGCATCACTATTTTGTATCATAATTTACTGTTATTCATTGATATATTTCATATTTAGATATGATACTTATGTTATTTCCTTTGTTTTCACATGTTTGATGATCATTGGATGATTTGCTGCCGGAGTCAGGATTCTGCTGGAAAAGGACCGTCAAGACACCATATTTCGGAAGATGAGGAAAATTCCAGAAAAATACTAGAAAATTCTATTTTACCAAAAGACTCCGGAAGCCAGAAGGAGAAGGAAAGAGGAGCCAGGGGCGGCCTCACGCACAGGGGGCGCGGCCTGACCCCTGGCCGCGCCGGCCCTGTGTGAGGCCACCCTGGCCCACTTCTGGTCTCGCCCCTTCGCGTACTTCATCGTCCCCGAAAACCTAAGTCAGGGGGGGCTCAGAGATAGACACAGCCGCCTCTGCGGGGCGGAAAAGACCAGAGAGAGAAAAGCTTTCCGGCAGGAAGAAATCTGCCAGGGAAATTCCTTCCCGGAGAGGGGAGATCGTCGCCATCGTCATCATCATCGCACCGGACTTCATTGGGATCATCATCATCATCTCCATCACCAGCACCTTCATCACCATCATCACCACGCCATCCCGCTGTAACATCTTGAGTTGGATCTTGTTATATTCATAGGGGAAACTTACCCGGTGTTGATTACTCTTGTAGTTGATGCTATTGAGTGGAACCGTTGAATTAAGGTTTATGTTCAGATTGTTATTTACCATTATTTCACCTCTGATCATGATCCATATGATGTCTTGTGAGTAGTTCGTTTAGTTCTTGAGGACATGGGAGAAGTCAAGATGTTAGTAGTGAATTATTGTTGAGAAATATTTAATGGTTTGATATTGTTGTGGTGCTATTTCACTAGTGGTGTCATGTGAATGTCGACTACATGATACTTCACCATTTATGGGCCTAGTGAGATGCATTGTGTATTTGGCTACCAATTGTGGGGTTGCTGGAGTGACAGAAACCTAAACCTCCGTTGGGAAACCATTGCACCAGGGAGCGTAGGATCTTAGAGTTTAAGGCTGTGGTTAGATTTATCTTAATTACTTTCTTGTATTTGCGGATGCTTGCAAGGGGTATAATCACAAGTGTGTAGTTATCCTAGTAAGGATAGTGCGCTAGCACAGGTTCACTCCCATAACACCTATCAAACCAATAAAGACTATTAGCGGTATGAAGCGAAAGCTCTTGACAGAAACTCCCGTGTGTCCTCGAGAACGTTTGGTTATTATAAGTTACACAACCGGCTTGTCCTTTGCTGAAGAAAGGATTGGGCCACTTGCTGCAATTATTACTACTGTCTTTTATTTACTCGCACTTTATTTACTTGTATTACCAAATACCCCTGAAAACCTGTTTGCTAGTATTTACAGTGAATCCTTGATCAAAACCACTTGTCAACACCTTCTGCTCCTCGTTGGGTTCGACACTCTTATTTATCGAAAGTACTACGATAGACCCCCTATATTTGTGGGTCATCACATTCCCAAGAGCGAGTGTCAGCTCGTCATTCTCTCTATCGGTAATGTACTCTCCCTTTCTAACTTTTTCAATTGCATCTATAAGCTGCGTCGTGATTGCTTTAATTTTTTCCTTCCATTTTCCCTTTGCAACGATCTGCCCTGTCTTTGGGTCCAACCCTGCCCCCATGCGCGAACAACTACAACTTGGACCGGTCGGGCCAGTCCCATGTCTGTGGAGTGATTCCTGTCTCCATCAGTTTAGCTTCAAATGCTCTCCACTTCGGAATGGCAGTCTTGTAGCCACCTGACCCCAAATGATGGAAATGTTCCTTCTTTGAAGCATTTTTCGTATTTGTGACTGATCGGGACACAGCAGTAGATGATTTCTTATACCTCTTAAATGCGGGCCAGTGATCTTTTATCTTCACTAGACTTCCAGTGAATACTGGATCTTCATCTTCATATCTGGCCCATAAATTTTTCTTCCAGGTCTGGAATTGTGTGGCCATCTTCTTAAGAGTCCATTCCTTGACTTTCTTCTTCTGGCCTTCCGTCATGTCTTCCGGTAGGCTGAAGTGTGTCAGTAGACTGTCCCAAAGAAAAAGTTTTAGAGTATCATTGACATAACTAGCTTCAGCCCCCGCGTTCTTCGGCTTATACCACTCTGCAATGCTGATCGGTACATGGTCCCTAACAAGAACTCCAGCTTGGTTTATAAATTTACGGCAGTGCTCTTTGGGATCCACCGGTTCACCACTATCCTTAAATGCGGTGAGGGCTAACCTACCCTCTCCCTTTAGACGTTGCGTCGGGCCTTGTTGCTTTTTAACAGATTTGCTCGATGATCCAGAAGGCTAAAAGAAAAATGATTCGTTAATAAGTGCAATACAAATAAATCAATGCATTTAGTGATGAACATAGCCTTGATATATAAATATACACCTCGCCGGAGTTTGTTAAGGACACTTCGTTGTCTCTTCTTTCTTCAGACTCAAGTCCCTCACCGACATCGTTCAAAAATTGTGAGCCAAAATCATCGTCATCTCCATCGGGTTCTCCATTGGGTTCCGATCCACGGGTACTCTCATATATCATTTTCTGCACCATTTCTTCTTGCTCCTCATCTCGGATGAAGGTGTCGTCCTCCATAGCTCAATGTCACTACAAAATTAAGTGCAATTATTTGATTCATCATGTCATGATCATAACAGATTGCTAGATGGATAACAATTCAAGTGAAGAAAGCAATAACAAAACACAAGATCAGTGCACTCCGATCAATGCCTCCCACGCAGCCTCGACAGGGAGATCGTGGAGGCCTTCCCCATGGCCGTCTACGGCGACGTGAAGACGTCACCTCGCCATCACCTGCCCGCTCGCCGCGCGCCTCGCCGTCACCTGCCCGCTCTGCCGGCGCCGTCACCTCGCCGTCAACATTGATAGATGATCCAGATCTTTTCTTCCCCTCTTTTCTCATCCTATATATACGCTAGCTCGCCGATGAGGTCGCCACGACTGGCGGCATCGATGAAACCACCGTCCGGGCTTACGCGGCTGACGTGGCCGCTGGGCTAGCGTACCTCCACGGGGAGACCATTTTGCACGGCGACGTCAAGGCGAGCAACGTGTGCGTCAGCACCAGCAGGCCGATCATCGGCGGCACTCCCGCGTTCATGGCACCGGAGGTGGCGCGCGGCGAGGAGCAGGGCCCAGCCGCCAACGTGTGGGCTCTGGGCTGCACGGTGGTCGAGAAGGCCACCGACCGCGCCCCATGGAGCGGCATGGACGGCGACGTGCTCGCGGCCATGCACCGCATTTCGTCGAACGGGTGGCGGGCGCGCGCGGTGAGAGGGCGCCGGCGAGCCACAGAGCATGTCCGGGCAGCGGCGAGGCGGGCGAGGCGACGGCATGGAGGGCGTGGGAGGGCGGGCGAGGCGACGGTGTGAAGGGGCACTCACCTCGTTGCCGGCGTAGGAGAGCGGCATGCGACGGCGACGGAGTGGAGGGCGTGGGAGAGCTGCGGGCGACGACGACGTAGGAGAGCTGCGGGCGACGATGCGGCGATGGCGACGGCGCGACAATGGCGACGGCACGGTGACGGCGACGTACGGCGTGGCGCTGCGAGCGACGGTGCGCGACACTGCGGCTGCGGGGGTTTGCGCGCGCGTGTGAAGTGTCGGTGGCCGCGCGGGGAAGAAATTGGCCTAAGAGGCTTTTGGTACCGGTTGGATCCAGCAACCGGTAGGAAAGGTGACCTTTGGTACCGGTTCACGACACCAACCGGTACCAAAGGTGTTTTTTGAATTTTCAATTGATTTTCTTTTGCTCTTTAACCTTTGGTACCGGTTCTGTCCACCAACCGGTACCAAAGGATTTTTTATTTTTCTTTTGATTTTTCTGTTGCTGTTTCTGTTACACTCAAGGTTTAAAATAGCATTTTGAAATTTTAGTGAAAAATAAAGGATTTCAGTAAGAATAAAGTATATAGTAAAACAGATAGATGTTTTAGCATGATTAGTTATGTTTAATAATTAAGATTTGTATCATATGTTCGCTTACTTAACATCTTTATCATATAATTACTTACTCCATACTAGTACAACAACAAAAATAGCGTGCTATATTTAAAATAGCGTTGACGCTATAATGTTTTAGCGCGATATAGCATGCTATTTTTCAAATAGCGCCATAGTGTACAAAGTTACAAAAATTTAGCGTGGACACTCAAAATACGCTATAGCGCGCTTTGTACCGCGGTTCTTAATATTACAAGCCAGGGTTGGCGCGGCGGCACGCTGCGTCCGTGGGAGGAAACGGGCGGGAGGAAAAGGGCAGAAAGAAAAGGGCGGGAGGAAAAGGGCGGGAGGAAAAGGGCGGGAAGAAAAGGGCGGGAAGAAAAAGGCGGGAGGAAAAGGGCGGGAAGAAAAGAGCGGGAAAATGATTGAACTGGAATTAATATACATATCTCAACTGAAAATTAAGATACATGGCCAGATTAAGTCACAATCGGCCGAACTTGTTTTCGAATGTTGGAGTGATTCAGTCATAGTCGTGCCTAGCCCTATAAACGTCGCCACTGTAGTCATCGAAGTCGCCGACGTCATCGTCGCTGGCATCGGGGTCGCGGTAGTCGAACCTCGGCGGGTGAGCACGCGTGGGCTGAGACTGAGGGTAGCGCAGGCGGGGGCCACGGTAGGCCATGACACTCTAGAGAGTCCGGCTGCGCCACCACAGCCGACGGCCGGCCTCGTTGAAGTTCGAACGAGGCAGGCCGTCCTTCTCGTACCTGGCAAGCGCACTCTCACGCCGATTGATGAAGAAGCTATCCCAAGTCGGGCTGTAGTCGGGATGCTGAAAGGACACAGATGTCGCCTAGAGGGGGGGAATAGGCGATACCAAATTTTACGAATGGCTTGAACAAAAGCGGAATTAAACTAGCGTTTATTTTGTCAAGCACATAAAACCTAAATAAACTAGGCTCACCTATGTGCACCAACAACTTATGCTAAGCAATACAAGTAACAAGGTGATAGCAAGATATATGACTTCAAGCACGAAGGCTATCACAATGTAAAGTGCATAAGTAAAGAGCTCGGGTATAGAAATAACTGGGGCACGCGGAGACGATGATGTATTCCCGAGTTCCTCCCTTGAAAGGGAGTACGTCTCGTTGGAGGGGTGTGGTATCGCCACAAAGGCCTAACCAACGCCACAAAGGCCTCACCCTATTCTCCGGTGTGAGCTTGCGCCACAAAGGCCTAGCTCACTCTTCCACTAAGGGGTTCCTCAAGGCGGAACCGGGCCTTTACACAAAGCTTGGGGCACGCATCCACAACTTAATTGGAGGCTCCCAAAAATAGCCACAAAGGCACCACAAAGCCATAAAGCCGTCTAGGGTTCCAAGAACCCAAGAGTAATAAGCTCACAAACTTTCACTTACTCGAATCTCCGGGGAGAACTCAAACCGATGCAACTTATGCAATGGCAAGAGCACACAAGGTGCTCAAATCCTTCTCACTCAAATCCTACCAAAGCAACTAATGCTATGGAGAGATATGAGAGGAAGAACAAAGGAAATCCACAAAGAACTCCAAGATCTAGATCCTCTATGTCCCCCTCACTTAGAGGAGAGATGGATTGGTGGAAATATAGATCTAGATCTCCTCTCTCTTTTCCCTCAAAAATATGCAAGAATCATGGGAGGAATGGAGGAGGAAGGGCAAGCTTGCAAAGTCATCAATGGAGGAGAGAGAAGCCCAAAAAACGTGCTCAGTCCAAGGAGGAAGAAGGGGTATTTATACCCCCCCACGAAATATGGCCGTTGCAGGACTTGGAGGGGTGTATTATCCGGCCAAAGTATGGCCGGATTATCCGGCCAGCCAGATTATCCGGCCAGCCAGATTATCCGTCCCGGAATGAAATCTCCGGGCCAAATTTCCGCCCCGGTTACAGGGTGACGCCGAGCTTGGTCCTTAGCACAAATTCTGAGATCTTTGGGGGGGCGGATTATCCGGCCCCTGGCCGGAATATCTGGCCCCGTATCTGGGTGACGCCGAGCTAAGTCCTTAGCCGTTTTTCGAGCTTGAAGAAATTGCAATATGAAAACGGTGATAACTTTTTCATCCGGACTCCGTTTTCGATGATCTTGGGCTCGTTGGAATCACCTCAATGAGCTCTACAACTTCATCCATAGAAACATCATAGTCCAACAAAGGAGGATAAAACCAAATAATGAAAGCTTTGAACTCTCTTCGAAGACAAACCGGTAAAACCTCCAAACATAAAAAATGCAATAAGAGTTTCATACGAAATCCGTTTTTGATGAGCTAGAGCTTGTCATGGAAATAACCACAAGCTATAGAACCTCACATGGATAAAATCCAAATAAGAACCAAGAAAGATGATGCCAAGTATGCAAAGGTTTGAGCTCTCTCCGAACGATATAATTAAGTTACTCACTCGAGAGCCCCTCTTGATAGTACGGCTACCGATCCTATAACCCGGTCTCACAACAAACACCATGAGACCGGTAAGAAATAACCCTAGCACTATCATACCTTTGCCTTGAGCATTCCACTTGAGGTGGATAATGACGATCTTGATCTTCTCAAGTTGGACCACCTTTCTTGATTGAGCTTGCTTGGTGAAGTCTTGCGGATTGCTCCCCCATACTCTACTATGGAAGAGACTCTCTTTAAGCATATCTTCACATATGCATGATCACAATATAGATGGCAAGCTTCAAGCATATGTTCTCTTCTAGTTGCTCATCTTGAACTTGCGCTTTGACTTGATCAATCCTCGAATCAATTCTTCTTTCTCCGTAATGATGGTGTCTTGAGGATACACATGAGAGCTCACTCAATCTTATTCTTCAAGACACACTTTACATAAGCTCAACTCCCTTAAGACCAATCTTTGGATCACTCCTTGAATAACACCTTGGTCAACACATAATCTTCTTCTTACAATCTTGACTCCAACAAATGGTTTAAGCATTGTCTATGGACAAGTCCTACACATATAACTCAATGCAATCATTAGTCCATAGGGATTGTCATTAATTACCAAAACCACACATGGGGCTCGATATGATCTTTGAATCTCCCCCATTTTGGTAATTGATGACAATCTCTTTGAGAGGGTTTATATAATGAATTCAAAGAACCAAAATGGTTGTACTAACATCAAATACTACAAAAGTATGTGATGCTAGTAAAACCACCATATATAGAGAAAACTCCCCCACAATCTATGCACGTGTGAATGATCTTGATTTCATTGCATATATTGCCAACCAAGGTTGTTGGTGGAGTTTCCACTATATACTCAACCATGCAAAGCATGCAAGCCAAATGCTTAAGAACAAACCAAAGCATAAAAGCCAATTCCCTTTAAACCCTCGAAACTTCTCCCCCATTGGCATCCATTGCCAAAATGGGCGAAAAACTTAGAAGGCCAATATAGTGTGAGTTCCTCCAAAACGGTGTGCATATCCAAAAGAAATAAGTGAAGACACATGCACATATACAAAGACAAATATATGAAGGAAACCAAACTATATTGAGGATCAAAGATTCCAAAAAATAAATAAGATAACACGATGGATAAACTTCAACAAATGAAGAGAGCAATCAAACAATCCAAAGAGCAAATTGAATAAAGATATTATGATAAGATCGAAAAGGTGCTCCAAATAATATGAGGAAGCTCCCCAAGGTGTGTGCACAAAATTTTCTATTTGAGTTGAAGTATAAGGTGCACACACATGGAATCATCACTCCCTCAATATTATTCAAAACAAAATGATACCAAGTGAAATTAAATACTATGCTAACCGCAAAATGGTGCTTTAGATGAAATGAGGAAGCTCCCCAAGGTACGTGCAAAAATTAGAATGTTTGTATTTGAATACAATTTGCACAATATGGAATCCTCACTCCCTCAATAACATTTAAAACGCAACCATTTGTAAGAGATCATAGAGAAGAAATTAAGCTTACACTTGCATCAAACAAATGGTTGGGCAACAAGCAAGGGACAATATATTAAAAGGCTCAACCAAAGGAATGTGTGATAGGAATGACAAAGAATATTATAAGACTAACACAAGGATAAGCATAGAGCATCCACATAGTCTTCAATGAATGATATTGCTTAGCATTCCATCCCAACACATAAGGTTCAAATAAGATATCAAATAATGAGATATCATCTCTCATGTGTATAAGTTTCTACGTAGACAATATCACAAAGATCATTATCACAAAGAAACATATACACACAAAATAGATACTAAGAATAGAACATGATATCCAAAATGAAGTCATGCAATATACCAATGAGATTTTTGCTTTTAAAGCATGGCCAAAGGCTCAATTTATCTTATTGTATATTGACGAACTTCAACCACCAACATGTCAAAGACATCACAAATATCAACAAGGGAAAGAAGATAGTTGGGATGCTTTGATAAAAACAACAAGTATCATAACGAGGGATACCAAACGGAAGAAATAAATTTACAATTTCATCAATATTGCACATGTGAGCTTATTGAGGAATTGATATGCAAAAAGATTGCTAAGTTGACATATATGGGATAGGAGAATCATGACCATGATTTTTATATGTTCGTAATAATATGTCCTCATCTCAACTTGCTCACATTTGCAATAAAGAGGTTTCATTAGAATCCTTGCAAGAACCACATGATTTTCAAATAAAGATATACATGCCAAGAAACAACCTACACAAGGTTGGACGCTAGAAAAGTATGCATAAAAAGATACTTGTTACCGAGATATTAAAGGTAGGATGTAGTGGATAGGAGTTCTTCAATAATCCTAGCTTGCCTCAGATTATCATTTAGTCACCACTTCATCCTTATTATTGAGACAAGCACCAATATATCTCCATGTACCTAAAACAAAGTTCAAGCACAAGATGGTCCCCAAACTCATTGGGTCCAAAGTAGTTAGAAACTACAACATATAGGACAAACTCCACATAAATATGTGCATATATATATGTGAAATTGAATTTCATGCACATCTTAGCCGATTTAGGATTTGATGGAGCTTCTCCTATATATTTGATCAAAGAAAGCAAAGCATGCCATAAAGTATACATTTAGTAAATATGCATGCACATGACTTTCAAGAGCCAAAGGAGATACGATTTGGACAAAACACCAAGAAGGACAAGCGAGCACACAAAATTGTGAAGCTACAAAAGGTTGTCCAAATTATATCAAAGAATCAAATCAACACAAGATTGACTCCAAAGTTCAACTAGTGAACCAAGCAAAAGCCAATGAGCATAAAACATAACTAAAACACACATGCTCAAAGACATATCTCATTTTAAGAGTAAGAAATAAATAATAAGGACTGAGATCACCAACTCCCAAAGAGAGCAAGGTTCAAACAAACAAACCAAACTCTCCACACTTTTTATGATGGCACACTAAGTACCAAAAAGAAAAGATTTGTCTTCCAACAAAAAACCAATACCAATTGAAATAAGCACAAAGAGTGTGTTATAACAAATATAGGAGAGCTCCCCCAAGATTAGTGCATTATTTAGGATTTTGCATTTGAATACAAAATGCACACAAGTGGGATCATCACATCTACCTACATATAAATAACACAAAACAAGTTCAACGAAATCAAATGGAATAACAAAAGTCATGGAAGACAATGGGAGCTAAAACAAATACATTTTTGGCTAGAGATAAGGCAATTAAAAGCAATAGCCAATGTAAACATGATCAATATACATGTGCCACATGATATAGTACCAATTGTCCAAGAACAAGAGGTATTTGGATTTATTTCCCGGTGGTAGTTTACATATAAATCCAAGATCATCTTCACAACAAAGAAGCATACGGAGAAGGATAAGAATTAATCACCATGCTAAAGAAGATATTCTTGATAGAATCAAATAGTTAAACAAGCATGCAAAGCAATGATTAAGATAACTTGAAGCTAATGGTTTTCCAACTTTGATGTAGCATTCCACATTTTAGGAAAACCCTATCAAGAAAGTATCTCACAAACAAGATCCAAAACATGAGCAATAAAACAATTTGGCAAATTGGAACTTGTTTGAGAAAACATGCCACATAGAAGCAAGATAATTTACAATATCAACACTATGTGACACAACCTCAAATATACACATTATATTGGTTTATAGTATGCACAAAGCATATTACCCCCCCATAATATGATAAAACATTTATTTTCACAAGAGGCAAATAAAATCCAACAAGATGATTAATGGACATTATAGAATTTGAATTTCTCATAAGAATGACATACCACATAGAAACTAGATAATCTTTAAATATCAACACTAAGTGGTATTCCTCATGTACACACATTTTTAGGATTGTGAAGTGCAAAGCATATCACTCCCCCAAAATGGGATGGTCCAATAATCTCTCACAAGAGCCAAGTAAGATAAAACGAGATGCAAAAGGCTCAACAAGAACAACCGTACATGGTGTGCAAACCAACATGCACATACTTGATTACTCAAAATGAAGCAAGTAGGAAGCACAACATATACAAACACATGCAAGATACAAAACCCAACACATGCAAAGGGGCGAGTAACTTTCAAGGTAGATAAGTTGAATACATGTTACCGCAAGGAGGAACATTGGATATATGATAGAAATAAGATAATCCAAATGACTTGACTTGAGAAAATATAATTGATGAAGATCCCTTAATTCTTCATGATATAGCCAAGTCTCCAATGCCCTCCAACAACACCTATTGTTCAAGTAATGGCTTGTTGGTCCCCAACCAAGTTGGGTCCTAAGAAGTTAGAAACAATAGGTTTGGCAACCCAAATGGTTCTTTTCTTGACACCACTTTGAGCACCAACAAATCTGGCAAACACATTGCCAACCTTATCCTTGCAAAGTGAATAAACATCTTCAATTATGATAGGGTTGGATGAGTTACCACTAGTGCATGAAGAAGATAGGTGACCCTTCTCATGGCATATGTAGCAATTTCTTTTCTTCACCTTCTTCTCACTTGATTTCTCCACAAGGGGAGCATTAGCTTGATTTTTCTTGGGAAGTGACCTTTCTTCAACTTGAGGTTGAGCAAGGGCTTGAACTTGAGGCCGCTTCCCTTGTTGCTTCTCACTAAGTGCCTTTTTCTTCAAAGAGCAAGATCTAACATGGTGCCCTTCAATTTTGCACTTGAAGCAAACAATCTTGGCCAAATTCTTGACTTGTTCTTGGCCCTTCTTCTTCTTGTATATTTTGGACTTCTTCTTGTTGTTAGAGATAAATCCAAGTCCACTCTTGTCATTGGGGGATTTTTGCACACTCAAGATCTTATTGAGTGTGGACTTCCCTTCATGACGTTTTTCCAAGTCTTTCTTCAACGAAGTAACTTGGGCCTTGAGATCTTTGATTTCCTCTACATGGTTAGTGACAACACAAGTACTAGTAGAAGTAGATGCTACATTGTTAGAGCAACAAGGCAAGGAGGGTAATTCACCACTAGATGTAGAAATAGTATGAGTGGATGAATTACTAGTACTAGCACATGTCAATATTGCATTTTGGGAAATAGTGCTAGTGCCCACATGAGGCTCACAAGATGTTACCTTTGTAGATATAGCCTCATGAGCTAACTTTAGGTGAGCATGGGACACTAGAAGATCCTCATTAGAGCTAGATAGCTTTTCATGAATTTCTTCCAATTTCCCATATTTGCTAGTTAGCAATTCAAGTTGAGCCCTTAGCTCAACATTCTCCTTCAAAATAGATGCTTTACAAGAAGTAGAGTTAGTAGCACATGCATCATTATCATTATGAATAGGAGAAGACAACTTGGCAAGAGCGAGGTCACGTTCTTTAGTGAGTTTAGAAATAATTTCATTACATGACTCCTCAATGGATTCAAGCTTCTCCTCAAGAGAAACCCGAAGCTCTTGCTCTTCCTCTAGAGCATATTTTAAATCATGGATATCATTGGCATACTCACGCTCAAGAGAAAACATTTTATCAATTTGTTCTTCCTTCATCTCAATGAGTTTCGTGCTCTCAATAGCACAACTCATGATTTCAAAGAAGTTGGCCAAAACATTTTTATGGTTATGCAAAGCATCAAAGACCACCTTACCCTTCTTGTTTAAATACTCAATATAGTCTTCTTCATTTTCCTCATCCTCACCATTGTCCTCAACATCATTATGATTTGAAGACCTAGCCATAAGGCATATGTGGGAACCGTGAGAAGAAGAAGATGAAGAAATACTTGAAGCTCCATTCAAGACCTTGTCTTGGCCCAAAGACTCTTCGGTTTCCTCTATATGGTTAGCATCACAAATACTAGAGGAAATAGAAGCATTTGTATCATGGCAACAAGACAAAGCAAGCATATCATCATGAGATTTATTCAAGAAATTTACACATGATATGCAAGGACTATCAACACAAGCATGTAAAACATTTATGGGGCTACAAGTGTTTAAGTCCAAAGATGAAGCATTGCAATGAGATAGAGATGAGGGATCATCAAAAGTAAGCATACTATCACCATTGCAAGTTTCATCACCACTCACCATATCATTACCTTGTGTCTTGCCACACTTTGGTAAAGTGGATGAAAGTTTATTGCGGCCGGAAGTGGAAGAAATACAATCATCCTGAATAGTCTTGGACACGCCATATTTTTCTTGAAGCTTTGTCCATATATCATTGCTGGCGCGTGGGTGACGGCACCGGAAGATTCCTTGTGCGTTGTGAATGACCAGCCAATTGGGAACCCCAAGAGGAAGGTATGATGAATATAGCAGCTAGTTTTCCCTCAGTTAAGAAACCAAGGTATGTCGATCAGGAGAAAAGCAGACAATAACGACTGAAGGTGATGCAGACTAGTTTGCGACAGCTTCGGAAAATTTATATATGGCGCCTCATCCAAGCTTTGCTTCCTAGCTGCAACGCGGAACCTGCACACAACACAACCAAGTACTTTGTTCCCAACTTGCGATGAGGTTGTCAATCTCACCGGTTTGCTTGAAACAAAGGTTATGAGCGTATCGAGTGGAAAATAGTAGAAGTATGTGAGTAAAGTAAACAGTGCGAGTAAAGTAAATAGGTGATAGCAATATGATGGAAATAGGACTGGGGTCCACAGTTCACTAGTGGTGTCTCTCCATAAGATAAATAGCACATGCTGGGTAAACAAATTACAGTTGGGCAATTGATAGAATAAAGATAAACATGATATGTCAAGAAGATCACTATGAGATTTACTCTGGGCATTACAACAAAATACATAGACCGCCGTCCAACTGCATCTATGACTAATAATCCACTTGTGGCGAATCAATCCGAGAACTCCACAAGTATTAAGTTGCGAACAACAGATAATTGCATTAAGCAAAGTGTGTAATGTAAACAAAGCATATGCCCTTGAGCATATGAATGCTATTTTCTCCCTAGTAGCAACATCACATCTACAACCTTAGAGGTTTCTATCACTCCCCCAGGTTAAATAGAGGCATGAACCCACTATCGAGCATAAATACCCCCTCTTGGAGTCACTAGCAACTACTCGGCCAAGATAGCTACTAACAACGGAGAGCATGCAAGATCATAAACAACATAGAGATAACAAAAGATATAATTCAGTACAGCAACTCAATCATAACACCAATATTCATCGGATCCCAACAAACCAAACATGTAGAATTACATAACGGTGATCTCAATCATGTAGGGCAGCTCATGAGATCTAAACATGAAGCACATGGTGGAGAAGACAACCATCTAGCTACTGCTATGGACCCATAGTCCAAGGTAGACTACTCACTCATCGCTCCGGAGGCAAGCATGGCGATGAAGAAGACCTCCAGTGGCGATTCCCCTCTCCGGCAGGGTGCCGGGAAGAGCTTCTGGACCCTCCCGATCTTCGGGTCGACGGCGGTGGCGGATCACGATGTGTTCTGGAAAAGTGATCGGGTCCTTAGGTTTTTTCCGTCGAGGGGTCTTTATAGGCGAAGGGGCGATGTCCGAGGTGGAGCCAGGTGGCCTCACACCATGGCGGCGCGGCCAGGGCCTGGGCCGCGCCAGTCTGGTGTGAGGGCCCCTGGTGGCCCCTCTCCTACTCTCCTTCGGATGACTGGAAGCTCCCGGACAAAATAAGACTTCAGGAACTTGTTTCGTCCAATTCCGAGAATATTTCCTGTGTATCACTTCTGAAACACAAAACAACAGAAAACAGGGAACTGGCACTGTGGCAACTTGTTAATAGGTTAGTTCCGGAAAATGCATAAAAGTGCCACGAAGTGTAACGAAACAGTAGGCAAATGGTGTAAAAACAAGCATGGAGCATCAAAAATTATAGATACGTTGGAGACGTATCAATCATGAGCGCTCCAAAAAGGCGTGATGGAGAAGGTAACTACATCGCTCAAAGCACTAACAATCACATGAGTAGCTTGAGCATTGAGATACAAGTTTTTCTCATCCTCTAAAGATAGATTTTGAGTATCCTTTGGAGGAGAAAAACCCACATCTACAATTCGCTCCATAGATGGGTCCATGACCCAAAAATAATTAAGCATGTGAATTTTCCAAGTATCGTAATTTGTGCCATCGAATATAAAAGTGTCATTGTGCACTAATCCCCTAGCCAACATCTTTGCTCTTGATGACCCACAAGTATAGGGGATCGCAACAGTCTTCGAGGGCAGTATTACCCAAATTTATTGATTCGACACTAGGGGAGCCAAAGAATATATGTAAGCCTTAACAGATGAGTTGTCAATTCAGCTGCACCTGGAAACAGTCTTGCTCGCAGTGGTTTATCAGTAGCAACAGTTTTATAGTGGTGACAGTAGTGAAACAGTAACAGCAGTAGTAAAATAGCAGCGGTAATAGTGACAGTAGTAAACAGTAGGAACAAATACTGTAGGCATAGGGATGGATTACGGGCGTTGCATGGATAAGATAATTCATGAAATCAATGAGACATGGGCATTGCAGATAAATAATGATAAAGCATCCTAGTACAAACAATCATAGGCATGTGTTCCATATATAGTCGTACGTGCTCACAAGGAGAAACTTGCACGACATCTTTTGTCCTACCAGCCTGTTGCAGCAGGGCCTCAAGGGAAACTACTGGTAATTAAGGTACTCCTTTTAATAAAGTACCGGAGCAAAGCATTAGCACTCGGTGAACACATGTGATCCTCACATCATAGCCATCCCCTCCGGTTATCCCAATTTCTATCACTTTGGGGCCTCGGGTTCCGGACAACAATATGTGTATACAACTTGTAGATAGGACCATAAACAACAAGTATCATCATAGAAATAATAACATGTTCAGATCTGAAATCATGGCACTCGGGCCCAAAGTGACAAGCATTAAGCACAACAAGTTGCAACAATGTCATCGGCACTAAATAAAGATACTAGGCACTATGCCCTAACAATCTCATATCAAATTACATGAATGATCTCATCCAATCCCTACCACCCCCTCACCTACAGCGGGGGAATTACTCACACATGGATGGGGGAGTCATGGATGGTCGATGGAGGAGCGTCGGTGATGATGGTGATGAAGATCTCCTCCGAATCCCCGTCCCGACAGGGTGCCAGAACGGAGTTTCTGGTTCCGAATCGCGGTTTCTGATGGCGGCGGCACAGCGGAAGTCTATCTGGAAAAAACGCCGTCCCCCCAATATTATGTCGTCAGAGGGTATATGTAGGCGAGAGGGGAGGCCGAGAGGATGGCTGGGGCCTCCTCACACCAGGGTGGCGCGGCCAGGGCTGGGCCGTGCCACCTGTGTGTGAGGGCCCCTCGAGCCTCCTCTCCGTCCCGTCTTCTGGTTCCGTGGGTCTTCTGGTGAAATAGGATTTTTGATGATTTTTCCCGAATTTTTACTGAAAGTTGGATTTCTGCACAAAAACGAGACACCAGAGCAATTCTGCTGAAAACAGCGTCAGTCCGTGTTAGTTGTATTCAAAACTCACAAATTAGAGGAGAAACAATAGCAAAAGTGTTCGGGAAAGTAGATACGTTTTGGACGTATCAACTCCCCCCAAGCTTAGCTATTTGCTTGTCCTCAAGCAATTCAGTTAACAACTGAGAGCGATAAAAGAAACTTTCACGAACACATTTGCTTCATAGAGGTTTATATACTTACTATATGATCAAGTACTCAAGCGATTCATAATAAGAAATATTCAGCTAATGCTACCTCATAGTTAAGCAAGCTATGAAAGAGTGCCAACATACTAATAAGAAGTAACATGAAAATAAGAAGCTAACAAGATTGTAATATGCATAAATGATATGAAAGAGTGGTATCCCGCTTGCCTTTATTTGTGGAGCAAAACATAAATGCTGAGGCACCTCTGAAGTTCAAGAGAAGACTAGAAGTAGAAATATCAAAGATACAAGCATCAAAGTTATACCACAATTAACCGTGTTCTGGGACAAGCACATTACACTAAGAATAACAGCTATGCTCTCAAGAAGTGCTTAAAGTTAGAAGATGATGACTCAACATAAAGGTAAACGAATGGCCCTTCGCAGAGGGAAGCAGGGATTTAACATGTGCTAGAGATTTTCATTTGTAAAACAGAGATAAAAATTTATTTTGAGAGGTGGTTGTTCTATGTCAATGACTAGCAATGGGGACTTGCTATCTTCCATAATAAACAAGTGAGCGCGGTTCCGAGTTCTTTGAAATTTTGTCACATTGTTGCTCTTTTATAAAGCTTTGGCACTCCTCCCCACCTTTTTCCTTTCTCAAACCATGGCTAACCAATTCCATCGGGTGCCCACCAACTTTCACATTCCATGGAGGAGTGCCTTTTTTCTTTCCTTTTTAGAATTAGATTATAATGGTCTGACCAGCTCCCTTGCAAAATTAATGACGAGGAGATGAAGCTGCCTAGTCGAGGGGTACTTAATTTAATATGGAAGATAGCAATTCCGACCACTACGTCCCCACGAGCTAAAAACAGTGGCACAAAATGAGAAGTAGTTGAAAGTTTTGAAAGGTAGCACATGAAAATTAACTTGGAATGGCTTTCAAATACCATGTATAGGAATTTATAGTGGACTCTTTGGAAAACTTGGTTTTTGGTAATTGGATGCACGAGTAGAGATCATACTCAGTACAAGTGAAGGCTAGGAAAAGACTGGGAAGTGACAATCGAGAGAGCAATAACTATCATAATCATGCTTGCGACAAAACAAAATTAATATAGGCATAAAAATGATACAAAAACTCTGAGGCAATTTAGATCATCGAGGCTTAATTGACTTTTTGTTTAGTCATATGCATGCTTGAGCATGTGCCAAGTCGATTCAAATGAAACTTTTCAGAGGTGGATACCACAATAACATACCATATTATGAATAAAACAATGCATGCAAGCGTCTACATGACATGCTACAGACTATTAGTAAATTGAAACTGATCATAAGAAAGCAAGAACTACAAAGCATCCATTAGATAACATATACCTTACATGAACCGACTAAGCATGTCCACATGGATGAGTATATGTACAAAAATGAAAGCAAATAGAGTTCATACCAGTCTCTTACCACATCTCGGATTGTCATATGTCGTCATTATTGCTCTTCACTTGTGTAGCTTGAATAATATAAAGTGAATACCAAGCTCCAATGGAGTAACGGGAGACTGAACTCTGCAACAAACTTTACAAAACCGAAGAAGAACAACAAATATTTTTGGGGTTTTCGATTTTTGAAACAAAAGCAGAAGGAAATAGCAAACAAAGCAAAATATTTTTGGATTTTTCAAATAGCAAACCAAAAATAGCAAGTAAAGCAAACCAAAGGTAGCAAACTTAAAAAGACAAACAAAGAGAAACAACGGAAATATTTTTGGTCTTTTTGTGTTTTGGAAAGCAGAAGTAAGAACTTAGAACAATAAAGAAAGCGAAACATGGATATACAAAGGTCCGACAAAATATAATATATAGATGAGTGCATCGTCGGCGTACCTCCCCCCAAGCTTAGGCTTTTGGCCTAAGTGGAGATCAATCCCAACTCGGCCAACTCGGCCATGAGGTGGCGCCTCTGTAGTGTGACGAAGAAGCACCATCGTCCTGATATGAGCTAGAGGACGCCCCGGAATGGTACGTGGTGAAGTGATAGGCCGGCTCCTCCTCTTCTTCCTGGACCACCACACCGTGTTGGATATTGAAACCAAGCAACCTAAGCTGATCGTCCAACTCCTCCTTCATGCGCGACCATGGCCTCACGTGAATGCTGAACAAGTTAGGCAGAGGCAAGGGAACTTCCCTTTCCTCTCCATCAATAAATAACATCATGTAAAATAATTTCCCTGCACAAGAGTTAGTAGTAACAAAATGATGGAGTTTTATGGCAGCAAGATCAAGCCTCTGTGGAGCCAACAATACATCATTAGGAGCAATAGAAAGTCCTAGCTCAGCAATAATGCGCGTGGCAATAATACCTCCATAAATAGGTCCCCTAGCGGCAAGGCGACGAGCAATAATAGCACCGAGGTTATACTTCCTACTAACATCAAGAGCGGTAGCTAGAAAAGCTAAATGATAGTTGGAGATATTGCTAGTGTTTTCTCTACCAAGTACACTAGTTGCAAGATAGTAGGTGAATATCTAATAGCTGGGAGCTGAATGTTTCTTATCTTGCTGCGCTGTGCGGTGTGGTCATCATCATTGGTCACCCCTCGGTAAAGCTCCAACAAATCAGCTGGGTGATTTTGTATCCTCTTGGCCCTTCCAAACATGGGAATACCTAAAATAGAACAAAACCTCCCCAAAGACATGGTGATAGACTTATCATAAATCTTAAATGCAATGGAAGGATTGAAATGAGCGTTAATAAATTTAAAACTTTCAACGAAAGTCTTTGTAAGCAAGGCATATTGGTTACTTTCATCTGTCATGTAATCAGTCAACCCAACCCTGTTAATAAGGAGCAAGAAATCATCAAGAATCCCTGCATCACTCAAAAAGTTAATACAAGGGAAAGTGGATGGATGTGCATCTCCATCGTCCCCTTCAAGGTTTGGTGACATGAGATCCTCATTATAAGACACTAGTTGTCAACCCATGCCACTGCACGGGCTAGAATTTTTATAAGGAAAAGGATAGATTATAGGAAGTTCTGTGGATTACTTTTTGAGCAAATACTTTTTAATCAAAATATAGGGAATGGAATTTTTCTGAGAGGTGACTTTATAACCATGTAATAGTTTATTGTCATTCCATGTAGATTACTTTGCGAGTACTTTGAGGTTACTTCCAGATGCTCCGAGATCCAATTATATCGTGATGCACGTTTTACTAATACTTTTAGCAAACTACTCAAAGAGTCTGTGAAGACCGCATAAGAAATGCATACCAATGAGAAATTCATAAGCTACATGCGTAAGCAAGACATAGTCCAGATAAATAAATTGGAGCAAACTTTTAATTAATATGAAATTTTATTTATATTCTAAAAATTATATAAAAAATATATAAAATATTACTTTTCAATCATTACCATGGAATTCGATATAAACTTAAGAAATATTTATAAGATAAAAAGAGGGTACTTAAACACCTGATTTTGTTGAGCGTGTCACTGCAGCATCTCCATTGACCTTGCATAAACCATGCTTTGAGCAATCCAGAATCCCATTGTACTTGTTTGTATGATCCACATATAGTTTACATATAAGATAGTAACCAAGGAAACATGAGCTTAATAATTAAATTATCTTCATTGTGACCCTTTAGATGGTACTTAAAATAATAATTCTCTAAACCTAATAAAAAATGGATAGCCCTCAAGATCGTTCTTCAAATATAATCCTGATCCAGTATCTTCCTAAAAAGATATTTTCCTATGAACAAATGTAAGTAATCATCTTTTAGTTTTTTAACAAAGGTACTTAGCTCTTGTGTGCAGCTAAAACATTAAGGACCATAAGAGGATTTTTGGTCATCTGTAGAGTTCAGCCTTAACCCTATGCAGGGGATGAGACCTTGAATAGGCAATAATTATGGATAGAAAATACATGTACTGAAGCTAACTTTCCTGTGACCTGATGGATCATATTTGTTCTTACCAATACTATCTTTTACGCGTACAAATGAAGCCAAAGAAGGCAATTAGGTCTTCTATTTTTGTCATACCATGGTGTATTGCTTGCTTCTTCTCATCGTACAATTTTTCACTTGATTACGATGTACTAATTAAGTAGCATTACACAACGTGGAGAGTAGTTACGACTTATGACATGAGGGATTCCACACATTCACCATATAAATTTAAAGCCTTCGAGTAGCAGTACTTGTACGTCTGCTCTCCTAATGGCACCTGATTTATTAAGACTATTTTGAACTATAAAAGTATTTCCTAATCAAAAATGGACCTGACATTTTTGTCAGTGACATAATATACTGCAAAAATTGTTACCTAAATAATAATTAAAACTGCAATTTGACATATGAAAAAAAAGAGGAGACACACCTCGTTGAAGACCAATGTGGTGTCTAAAGAAGACTGCAGCTTCGGCGAGATGGTCGAATTGTGCAAGGCTTGCAGGTTGGTGGGTGCATATATAGACTCCCCAAGGACGCCAGCTAGACAATGCGGCGCACAAAATCAATCATTGGCACTGCATGGCTGAGGGTACGACATTGTAATTCGTTGTATAACAATTCTATAGAACTCGTAGAGGGAGCCGACGACCAAATCTATCGAGTTCCCTTCTCGCGTTGTACCATGGGCCGATGAGACTTCGCCAACTTGCGCCGCAGTATATTATAAATCCATAGGAGAAGGATTCGAAGAACATGATTTGCTACCGGATCGTAGATCAAACTTGTTGCCATCAGCTGGAAGAAAAGGCTGATATCGGTGATCTTTTCTTGGATCACGAAGAGCGGAAGAAGCCTCTCGCCGCCGCCAGATAGATCAAAAGCCAGGGATGGGAGATGTTCTTTTTCTAGGTTAGGAATACAGAAAGACAGAAAAAATATGCGACAGGAAGAGTTGATTGGGCCTCATTGTGTATCCAATGGCTTAAAATAAATTACATGTCGATCTAATGGTTGACATTCTCTAAACTCCAAGGATTAAAGTGGTGCTTCGTATGGTGCCTCTAATTAGTAAATATAAGAGAGTGAAGCAGTGAAACCCAAATCGTTAATTTTAGCTAGATTTCGATCAAAGTTGATACCGATGGTTAACAATAATCAAAGTTTCCCATGTACAGATCTTATAAGCTGCAGAACATCATGTAGCAGAGCCTGGTGTTTTAAAAGATAGGGAAGAAGTGTTCATGTGTGAATCGTTTGTGTTCAGAGACGGCACATAACTTTTTTTTCTAGAACACGTAGTAGATCTACGCGTCATTTATATTAAGCTCAAAAAGGAGTGGGAATTGTTACACGCCCGAAGGCCACCTCCACATTGGACCACAACTTGTGTAATCATTTGAAAAAGAACTTGTGTGACGGCACATTACTAATAGTTACGGAACTAAATCCCTTTTTCTAAAGATATCAAGTCATTTAAAATCTAGAGCTCTGGGACTGAATAAAAATCGTAGATCTATATTGTTGAGAATTATCATCTGAGGACTTTTTTTTGAAGGAAGTTTCATAATTGAAGAGACAAATAACTAACCAAACGGAAACATATAGACAAATAATATTATAGTAGTTACTGTTTTACAAAAGCAATAGGGGAATAACTTACTGCTATTTTTTCTCCAAATTCATCTTCGCCGTTTTAATCTGATGTGTTCTTCCATGGCATGGATCTAAGCCCGTGTAGTATTTTCTCTTCGACCCAGACGGAGCAGCTGCCAAGCAGTCAATCAGCTGACAGCTGAGACTCCAATGGCCAAAATTGATCAGCGGAGTATACAGGTAATAAAACAAACAACAGCTGCACCCAAGAGCATGAAATACCAATGGCTGAGTAACCCAAGAATCTAATAGGAAGAGAAAATAGATTGCTTACATGTGCCTGGCGATTCTACTTCCATCGCCAATCGCCGTCTAGCATTGCCGCAGATGCCCGGCTGAACGCGTAGACTCTGGCCGCCGCTACTGCTGAGGATCATTGCTTGCATGATGTGGATAGGAAGAGGTGGTGTGGCCTCTCCAACACCACCGCAAACACAAAATCAATCGGAAATAATTTAGGAGAGATGCACGTGAAGACCGGATCTAATACGCCCCGCTGTACCGCAGTAGAGATGACGATGAGATATCTTTATTTTTTTGTGTCGGAGGAGAAGAAACACGCTGGGTATGCGGACGTCCCCCAGAGAAAATATAACTCTTCGCTCGGTTATTCTATCCTGACCGCGTTATTTAGATCCTATGGTTACTTCTTGACAGTTTCCAAGGATTAACGTGGAAGCTCGTATGGTGCCTCCAATTAGTAAATATAAGATCCTATATTGAGCAGTGGATCTTGAGGGCCTTGATGACCTTGGTGCATCACTTTCAAACACTTCTCCATACGTGAAGTTGTCCATCTCCCTTCTCTGAAATTTTTTACAAACTCATAAAAAGTGATTTTAAGACAAGCAAGTGTAGGAAACTATTATAGTGGGTTACTAGAGAGCTAATCATGCATCAAAATAACAATTCTAAGCAATAGAACAAGCATGCATACTCATTTATACTGTCACCTACAAAGCTAAAATACTCAAGAAATACTCCACCAAAAGAAATTCTACTTGGACAAGCGGAGGAGTCACAAACCGGAGAACAAACGCTCCAAATCTCTGCAGAAATGTTGGGCTGAGCAAGGAGATCGAAAAATCGAGGTGAAGAACAGCAAGAACTCGGGTTTGAGCTGAGTGTGTCGTTGTTTTCGGGAGAGAGAAAGAGCAGGGGAGGAAGAGATAAGTGAGGGGCCAGGTGGGCCCCTCTCACACCAGGGTGGCGCGGCCAGGGCTGGACCACGCCACCTATGTGTGAGGTGGCGTGGCAGCCCCTCCTAGTGCCTCCCAGGTGTCTCTCTACCCCATTTTTGACATAAAAATTTATAAAGAATTTTCTGGAATTTTTTGGGAAACTTTATTTTCGAGGATTTTTCAGAAATTGGCATATCGATAAAAATTCAGAAAAACGAAGATGAAAAGACTTCAAGCAAATCAAAACTAAGCATGCAGCAGCTCTGAGATACTCTTAATCATGTAACTAAACTGAAGGAATAAAATTGATGAAAGTAAATACAAGTGAGGTGGAGTGGATGCGGTGAAAACGAAGTTTCGTTCATATAAAATCACTTTGTTAACAAGGTTGATCAAGTCTTGTTCCCAAACTAACTTTATATGAGGCAAAACTTTGCACTTCACTAAACGCTTATGTTACCTCAACTTTGATAGGTATAGTCCCAACCATAACAATTTGATATTCTTCCTTGGGCTTTTGCTCTGAACAAATAATTTGACCAACTTTGATGGTCTCAACATGCTTGATTGAATTTAGAGCATTCTTCCTATCAATCTTCTTGGGAAAATAAACCGTGTACTCTTTGTCATTGACATTGAAAGTGACTTTTCCTTGATTGCAATTAATAACAGCACCTGCAGTGTTTAGAAAAGGTCTTCCAAGAATAATAGACATATTATCATCTTCAGGCATTTCCAACACAACAAAGTCAGTTAAAATCAAACAGCTGTTAGCAACTTGAACAGGAACATTTTCACATATACCAATAGGAATAGTAGTAGACTTATCAGCCATCTGCAAAGATATATCAGTTGATACTAATTTTTCTAGATCAAGTCTCTTATAAAGAGAAAAAGGCATGACACTAACTCCAGCTCCCAAATCACATAAAGCAGTTCTAACATAGTTATTTTTAATGGAGCAAGGAATAGTTGGTATACCTAGATCTCCAAGCTTCTCCGGTACTTTACCATCAAAAGAATAATTAGCAAGTAAGGTGGAAATTTCCTCATTAGGAATTTTCCTTTTGTTAGTGACAATATCTTTCATATATTTTGCATAAGGGGCATTCTAATAGCATCAGTCAAAGGAATTTGCAAAAATAAAGGTCTTATCCATTCACAAAACCTGTTGTAGTGTTCTTCTTCCTTGGACTTGTGTTTCTTACCAGGAAAAGGCATTGGTTTCTGTACCCAAGGTTCTCTCTCTTTACCATGCTTGTTGGCAATGAAGTCTTCTTTGGTGTACTTTGCATTCTTATCAATCTTTTCTGGTTCCTCTTCAACTTCTTCTTTATCGGAAGCATCTCCTGGTTCAGTTTCAGCATCAGAAATAGAAACACTGTTAGGATCTTTACCTGCATCAGATGATTCTGTAGTTGTTTTATGCTTCTTCTTCTTCTTCTTCTTCTTCTCCTTAGAAGGAATATCATCACTTGAAGTACGTTGGGAATCTTGCTCGACCCTTTTAGGATGTCCTTCAGGATATAATGGATCTTGAGTAGCAGCGCCACTTCTTGTGCGTATTTCACATGCTTGCTTCTCTCTTGCGGCATTAACTAGCAAGTCTTTTTGCACCTTGGTAAGCTGATCAATTTGCGTTTGAACCATTGAAAATGTTTAACAAGTATCTTCACATCATTAGCGGTTCTCTCCACAATATCCTGCAACTTGTTAATAGCTCTAGAATTTTCCAATAAATGATTATGCACCATTCTATTAAAATTTTCTTGCTTAGCAATAAAATTATCAAATTCATCTAAGCATTGATCAGGCGGTTTAGTATAAGGAATATCTCTTTCATCAAAGCGTTGGAGAGAGTGTACCTCAATAGTTGATGAGTGAGGGATTGGCTTACATAATTCTTCTATAGGAGGTAAATTCTTCACATCTTCGGCCTTAATACCTTTCTCCTTAAGAGATTTCTTAGCTTCCTTCATAACTTCATCATTTAATTCAATCATTCCTCTCTTCTTCGGAGTAGGCTCTGTAGATGTCGCAGGGGTTGGTGCTGGTGCTGGCTCAACTAAAGTCCAATCATCATGATTCTGGCTTATTTTAGCCATTAATTCTTCAGCATCAGCCGGAGTTCTTTCCCCGAAAACACAACCAGCACAACTATCCAAATATGACTTAGATTCATCCGTTAGTCCATTAAAAAATATATCAAGGAGTTCATTTTTAGGCAATGGTTCTTTAGGCAAAGCTCTAATTAAAGAACAAAACCTTGTCCAAGATTCAGGCAATATCTCTCCTTTTCCCTGTTCAAAATCAAAGATTTTCTGCACAGCAGCATGTTGAGCACTAGCAGGAAAATATTTCTGAAAGAAAACATTAACCAAAGCAATAGGACTACTAAGAGATCCAGGAAACAAGCTATTAAACCAAGTTTTAGCTGCATCTTTCATCGAGAAAGGAAAAATCTTAGCAACAAAGTAAGTGCGGAGCTTAATATCATTGATGACCCACAAGTATAGGGGATCGCAATAGTCTTCGAGGGAAGTATTACCCAAATTTATTGATTCGACACAAGGGGAGCCAAAGATTATATGTAAGCCTTAACAGATGAGTTGTCAATTAAGCTGCACCTGGAAACAGTCTTGCTCGCAATGGTTTATCAGTAACAACAGTTTTATAGCGGTGACAGTAGTGAAACAGTAACAGCAGTAGTAAAATAGCAGCGATAATAGTAACAGTAGTAAATAGTAGGAACAAATACTGTAGGCATAGGGATGGATTTCGGGCGTTGCATGGATAAGATAATTCATGAAATCAATGAGACATGGGCATTGCAGATAAATAAGATAAAGCATCCTAGTACAAACAATCATAGGCATGTGTTCTGTATATAGTCGTACGTGCTCACAAGGAGAAACTTGCACGACATCTTTTGTCCTACCAGCTTGTTGCAGCAGGGCCTCAAGGGAAACTACTGGTAATTAAGGTACTCCTTTTAATAGAGTACCGGAGCAAAGCATTAGCACTCGGTGAACACATGTGATCCTCACATCATAGCCATCCCCTCCGGTTATCCCAATTTCTGTCACTTTGGGGCCTCGGGTTCCGGACAACAATATGTGTATACAATGTCGTGGTTTCGTCAACAGATCTGCCATATGGGTAGGTGTATGGCGGTTTGTGGAAGGGGGTGAACACGGAGGAGCAATCCAGGACGGTGGTAGCACGAGTTTACCCAGCTTCAGATCCCGCAACGGTGGCGAGATCCTACGTGCTGCTATAATTCACTATATGGCAACAAGTGCTCGATTACAATGATGAGGTTGGCTGTTTCGCTATGCGATTGGCCGTAAGATTGGTCTCTATTGCCTCAAGGGCTGCTCCACGCCGGGCTTATAAAGGCGTCTGGCGTGGGCTACACGTTGGTACCGGAGCGGATACAACTTGGAGTCCTAGACTAAGTCCTATGCGTGCGCTACAAGGTCACCCGCCATGGGCCGTCATGCGGATCCGCCATAAGCTCGCCGCCAGTAGCCCGCCATAGGCCTGTCTCCGGATCCGCCATAAGCGCCTGCGTCTGGTACCGCCGTGCCAACTTCAGCAACTGGGCCGCCCGGTATGGCGAATCCGCCATACCACCCCTGATGGGCCACCCTGGCTTGCTGATTCAGGACTACGTCGCTGGTATACCTATTTGGTATATCCCCAACAGTAGCCCCCAGGGAACTTCAAGATCACCATCTTCATCCGCCATGCTTGTCCTTGATAGGCCGTTTCCGCCATAGCTCATCTTCACTGGGATGGCGGTTATCTTGAGGTTCCTTTTCCATCTATCAATCCGCCGTAAATAGCGGATCAAGCGACGTAGTTATCTTAGCGAGATTTTCGGGATCCGGTGGATCATACCGTTGAAATCCGCCGTAAATTTCGGCATACAGTTCCTTCTAGGGCAAGATTCACAGAGTTACTTTTTTACCCTTGGACACGTGTCGCCAGATTAGGGTTTCTGCGATCGGGACGAGCGGTGGTGATGGCGGGCACGAATCTCGAGGCCCAGGGTCTATATATACCCCAACCTCTCACCCCCAGCCGATCACTCCTTCATTCGCCCCCGTCGCCTCTCTCTCTTCAGCGCCGCCACGAGAGCTTCGCAATTTCCGACGAGCCGCCGCAGAAGACCTCACCGCCGGTAGCATTTTTCGCCGGACCACTTTGCTCAAACCATGGACTCCAGATCACCAGCCCGCCACTATTCCGATGCTGAGGAGGAAGACTCCCCTCTGCAACAGTCAGTCCTGGGAGATCATCCCGGGATGGTGGATTTGGAGCCGGAGGACAATCTGTCCGAAACTGAAGAGGAGATGGCGGGTGCTAACCCAGATGATCCCACTGTGGATGGCGAAGCTGAGGAGGAGGAAGCAGAGGATGAAGAACAGATCCCTCAGAACCTCCATGGGTACTGGCAGAAATCCCATGTCAAGGATTCTGACGTCAGGGCCATGGAAAGCGAGGGCACCGTGGCTCCTCAAGCTGAATCCGGATGGCGGACTGACTTCAAGGCCCCAGTGCCTCTTCCTAACCCCTCCGAAATCGTGATGCTCAAATTCCACGTGGAGAGGGGTCTCAGTATGCCTCCATCTCTTTTCTTCACAAATCTTCTGAAGTATTATGGACTGCAGCTCCACCACATATCACCAAACAGCTTGGTGTCTGTGGCGGGTTATGCAGCTTTATGCGAGGGATACCTTGGGATCCGCCCCAGGGTGGACCTCTTCCAGCTTTTCTTTTCCGTGCGGCCCAATTACGAAGATGACGGATCTCTTCGAACCTGCGGGACAATTTGCTTTCTTCCGCGAAGGTCGAAAGAATACCCCTTCATCACGCCCCTGGACTCCGCCATAGGATGGAGAGGGTCCTGGTTTTATATGGCGGACAAACCTGCGCCATCTCAAACCCGCGGCCTCCCTTCATTTACAAACGTCGCTGCCGAGTCCCGCGACACCTGGACAGCTGTCAATGACGAAACCGCCACTCCCTATGTCAAGCTCCTGGCTCGGCGAATTGCCAAGCTGACTGTGGATGGCTTGAAAGGAATAGACACCATCAACTGCTGGATATCCCGGCGGATTCAGCCGCTGCAACACCGCGATCGCCTGATGCACGAGTATACTGGTGCAAATGATGGCATGCGTTGTTCAGACCAGGAGCTAGACCCAAAGGTGGTCGAGAAGCGCATCCGTTCCCTGATGAAGTCTCCCAGGAAGAAGCCTTTGAAGTTCGGCATGGCAATGTTTGAGAATGGCACCTGCCCTTCGGTAAGTTCCCTTTCCGCCATAATACTGTATAATATCTTTTATATTTTATGGGACAACATTTTTCTTGTCATCAGCTCAAATCGCTTGGCTCTGCTCACTTCGCCCATCCTCTTCACCGTCACAACCTTAAATCTGCCGCAAAGGAGGAAGTTGTTCACTCTAGCGGAAACAAAGAGGGGATGGCGGGGAATGTGGAGGACACGGCCCATACGATCCAAGAGAAGGCTGTTTCCAAGAAATGTGGCGGTAGCGGGAAAACTCATGGTGGTGGCAGGAAACCTGCTGATTCCCGTCGTTTCGAAGCTCAACGCAGGGCGGAGCTTGAAACGCCATCCGAGAGTACCGCTACTATCAATCTGCCCAAGTCAAGGTAATCTTTGGACACCCTTTTTCATTGTTTTACTGCTGTTCATTTCTAATCCTTTTTCTCCTAGAAGAAAGAAGCCTACTGTCAAGGAGCCATCCTCCAAGCGAGCCAAGCCCTCCCCTGCGACTATCCCGCTCACCCCTGATGCACCAACTCCTTCTGTTCGTATCGATATTGATATGGAGGATGCTGGTGGTCAGTTTGACCCAATGCCAGAAATCAACCCAACGACTGAAGCTACGGCTAATGATGTCGTCCAAAGTGAAAAGACCTCTGGCTCTCAAGGTCAAGTGGCGGATACTCCGTCTGGGGGCAGTCTATATTGGAAGCAAAAGCAACTTGAGGTCGTCAACCTCATTTCTAGCCAGGAAGATGCCAGCAACCAGCTGTCCAGCGGCATTGCCGCTTTTGTTGAGAAAACATCGACTATGAAGAAGGTATGTACTCCCAGTAGCCCCCGAGCGCCATGGCGGATTTGCAAAGTTAATCCGCTATGGGGCTCCAAAGTTGACTTCTGTAAGTTTTTAAATAGCTTAGCCCTCGAGCGCTGGTAGTTCACACAATGCTCTATAGAAAATTTTCATACTGAGTAGCCCCCGAGCGTTATGGCGGATACTTATCCGTCATAAAGTTCTTAGAAGACAAAAAATCAGCATAAGTAGCCCCGAGCATCATGGCGGATTCCATTCATCGTGATGCTCTAAGAGTAGCTAAAAAATTAACATGAGTAGCCCCCGAGCGTCATGGCGGATTCTATCCATCATGATGCTCTAAGAGTGACTAACATTTCAAATTTTGCCAGAACTACAAGAAGGTGGTGGAGGACCTGGTCCAGGTCGTGAGCTCGCAGGAGAAGGAGCTGGTGGCCAAAGGCGCTCTTGTGGCGGACTTGCAGCAGCAGCTTGAGAATAGCGGTAATATACCTTAAGTTTCCTTTATGCTTATTCAATCAAATGCTGAGCTGACAAAATTCCGCCATGCAGATGCTGCCAAGCTTAAGTCCACAATCGAGGGGATGGAGCAGGGCCATGCCATTGCGATGGACGGGCTGAACCAACAGCTCCGAAAATCACTGGCCGAAAACGCCACCCTCGAGAGGCAGCTGAAGGACCAGGAGAACCAGGGCAAGAAGAAGGACAAGGAGATAGCGGATCTCCGCAAAGCCGCCGCTGACTTTGAGAAGCGGCGTGAAGGCTTTAACGAGCTCCTCCATCACTTCCAAAACACCTTGCTAGGTACCGTTTCTTCTTATAGCGTAAAATTTTTCAATTTCTGCTATGCAATCCATGACGCATCCTCTTTTTTCCGCCATGCAGCTTCCCTGGGGCAAAGCGAGGTGGACACCGCTGAGGGCTTGCGCCTGGCCACCGACGCAGCGAGGAAGGAGCTTGAAGGCCTCCTCAGCGCTGGTCGCCAAGCGTGCGGGAGCCTGCAGATAGCGGGTTCATCCAATCTTTCCGCCATCGCTCTCACGCAGAAGCTGCTGCTGGTGCCAGGGCTAGTGGCGGATTGGAAGCTGTCCTCTGCTCGGGGTGGTGCCAGAACAGCGCTGACTTTGGCGAAGGCCCACTACCCCGAGATGGACTTGGACCAGCTCACCTCCGGCATCCCTGAGAGCGGCGAGGATGGCGCACCGGTGGATGAGGCCGCCATCCGGCAGAGCGTGCTTGGGTACGATCAGCTGTGTGCCCTTGGCACTCAGTTGAACATATACTATGAAGCATACGAGCTGCCAGGGTCGCCAAGCCAAGCTTCGGCATCCGCCTCCGCGGCTACAGCAGGTGGTGATGGCGGGGATGAGGTGTCCTCCAAGGTTCCGCCATCTTCTTGAGATGTGCCCTGCAACATGGCAGGAAAATACTTTGCATCAATTCGGCCCCTGAGTGGGTCTGTAATTTAAACTTAAACTGCGTGTGATGTGTCTGCACTATGACTGATCTGCTAGTGGCGGATCAGTGGAATGCTTGTGAACTTTTGCAGTTTGTTTATTATGAAGTGGTTTTAATTGCGCGAAGAAACTGCCAGGCCTAGTTTTACGCAACTTGCAGTTTTTGCCATGCCCAAAAAACAACACTTAAAATTTTTCACGCGTAGGATTATGCGATCCGCCATCCGGCTCTCTGTGCTTGACTTTTCGTGAGATGGCGAAATCTTCGCACGAACAATCCGCTAGGGCGACGATACTTAATAGCAACCGTCCAGAACCCTGAGCAGATGGCGGCTTGGATCGTCAAAAAGTCACTACTCTGGAATCCACACAGAGAACATCGAATGAAGATCAAAACATAAAAAAGCTACGCGGACCGCTTATGGCGGATTTAAAAGACGCAAGTGCAGAGCACAATTGCGCAAAGAGGTTCTATACGATCTAAATGAACAATAAAGGAGTTAAAAGACTCAGAAAAAATCAAGAGTGAACCAAATGCTTTATTTCATTGATCATATAGAGGTGCCTGTTACAAAGCTAGAAAATTGCTAAGTGTAGAAAGGACGTAGCTGTGCGATGTTCCATGGACGATCTGTCTCGTCGTAGATATCGTCAGGGTCTCTTCGTTTGCGCTTCTTACTTGGTCGCTTATCTAGCTCGCGAATATCAACGAGGTAGTAGGAACCATTCAGTAGAGCTTTGCTGATGACGAAGGGTCCTTCCCAAGGCGGGGATAGCTTATGGGACTTCTGCTGTTTGAGGCGTAGCACCAGGTCGCCCTCTTTGAACGAGCGTTGGCGAACTCGCCTGCTGTGATAGCGGCGGAGATTCTGCTGGTAGATGGCGGATCTCTGGGCTGCTAGGTCGCGCTCTTCTTCCAGCAGGTCCATAGATAGTTGTCTGGACGTTTCTGCATCTTCTTCCTTGTAGGCCTCGACTCTTGGAGAATCATACTGAACATCACTTGGCAAGATTGCCTCTGCTCCGTAGACTAAGAAGAAAGGGGTAAGGCCGGTTGATCTGTTTGGCGTGGTCCGTAGACTCCACAGTACAGATGGCAACTCCTCTGCCCAGGCTCCAGCTGCTCTATGTAGCGGTGCTTCTAGGCGTGGCTTGATCCCTGACATGATTAGTCCGTTGGTCCTCTCAACTTGGCCATTAGACTGTGGATGTGCCACAGATGCTAGGTCAAGGCGGATTCCGTTGTGATGGCAGTATTCTTCAACTTCTCCCTGAGACAAGTTTGTGCCATTATCGGTGATGATGCTGTGTGGGATGCCGAATCTGACCACAATGTCCTTGACAAACTTTAGGGCGGTTTTGCCATCAAGTTTCCTGATGGGCTTAGCTTCCACCCACTTCGTGAATTTGTCTACCGCTACCAAAAGGTGCGTAAATCCCGAAGGCGCTGTTTTTAGCGGACCTACCATGTCCAGCCCCTAGACTGCAAAAGGCCAAGTTATAGGGATCGTATGCAGTGCTGTGGCGGGCATATGGGTCTGCTTGGAGTACATCTGGCAACCGTGGCAGAGCTCCACAATGCGGTCTGCATCTGCCTTGGCTGTTGGCCAGTAGAACCCATGGCGGAACGCTTTTGCTACTAGCGATCTGGTGGCGGCGTGATGCCCACATTCGCCTTCATGGATCTCTCTTAGTATTTTGATTCCATCCACATGGGATATGCACTTCATAATAACTCCCGAGGTGCTTCGTTTGTAGAGTTGGCCATCTATGATGGTATACGCTTTGACTCTACGCTCGATCTGTCTTTTCTCGACTTCGTCTTCGGGAAGCTTCTTGCTCGTCAGATATTCCAGGAAGGGCTTTGCCCATGGCGGATTGCTAGGCAAAACCGCCATTACAGGGGAGCTCGCCATCTCCGGATTTTCTGGATCCACCATCTTTACTGATGGTATGCGCAGATGCTCGAGGAACACGCCTGGCGGAACTGCCTTACGGCTGGATCCCAGTTTGGACAAGGTATCGGCCGCCATGTTATCTTCTCGCCGTACATGTTTTATGTCGTAGCCGAGGAAACTTTTGGCCATCTCGTCCACTTCATCTCTGTATGCCGCCATGACTTCGTTCCGAGCCTTATATGTGCCAGCCACCTGCTGAGCCACAAGGTCAGAGTCTCCACAACACATGATGTGCTGTACGCCGATCTCCATTGCGACGCGTAGCCCATGTAGTAGCGCTTCATATTCCGCGATGTTGTTGGTGGTGGGGAAGTGAATCTGGAGCACGTAGCTTAACTCATCTCCCTTAGGGGATTTGAGCGTCACTCCAGCCCCCGAGCCGTGTAGCAACTTTGAGCCATCAAAGTGCATTACCCAATGCTCTGGTTCTGGGACAGGCGTAGTTTCCTGCGCTTCCTTCCAATCCGCCATAAACTCCGCAAAAGCCTGAGACTTGATGGCGGTGCGAGGCTTGTAGTCGATGTCGAAAGAGGCCAATTCAATGCCCCACTTCGCAACTCGTCCTGTTGCGTCGCTATTGTTGATGATGTCCTTCAGTGGGGCTTTGCTCACCACTGTGATCTTGTGGTCATAGAAGTAATGCCTTAACTTACGAGAAGCTAGGAAAACTACGTATGCCAATTTTTGGTAGTGAGGGTAGCGCTGCTTGGATTCCGTCAGGACCTCGCTGACATAGTAGACTGGTCTCTGTACGCCATACTCCTACGCTTCTTCCTTACGTTCTATCACCATGACGATGCTGACTACCCTGTTGGTTGCCGCCATGTACAGTAACATGGGTTCCTGGTCTTCGGGAGCCGCTAGGACTGGTGCAGTGGATAACACTCTCTTCAAATCCTTAAGTGCAGCATCTGCCTCGTCGGTCCAGACGAATTCGTCTGATTTCTTCATCAGCTTGTAGAGTGGCAAAGCCTTCTCGCCAAGACGACTGATGAATCTGCTCACTGCTGCCACGCAGCCTGTGAGTCGCTGCACGTCTTTTAGGTCGATGGGCCGGGAGATGTCGACGATTGCCTTGATCTTCTCCGGGTTAACCTCAATTCCGCGGTGAGAGACGATGAATCCTAGGAGTTGTCCAGCTGGGACCCCGAAGACGCACTTCGTTGGGTTAAGCATCATGTTGTACTTCCTGAGATTGTCAAAGGTCTCTTGCAAATCCGCTATAAGGCCATCTTGCTTCTTGGACATGACTGCGATGTCGTCCACGTATGCGTGGATATTTCGCCCGATTTGATCCGCCAGGCACTTTTGCATAGTGCGCTGATACGTTGCTCCTGCGTTTTTCAGACCGAATGGCATTGTGACATAGCAATATGTGCCATAAGGTGTTACGAACGACGTAGCGAGCTGATCGGACTTTTTCATCTTGATCTGGTGGTATCCGGAGTAGGCATCCAAGAAACACAGTAGCTCCGATCCCGCCGTTGAGTCAATGACTTGGTCAATGCGAGGCAAGGGAAAAGGGTCCTTTGGACACGCTTTGTTCAGGCCGGTGTAATCTACACACATGCGCAGAACTTTTGTGTTTTTCTTAGGAACTAGTACCGGATTTGCCACCCACTTGGTATGTATTACTTCTTTGATGAAGCCTGCTTTCAACAGCTTGGAAATTTCCTTTGCTATGGCGCGGCGTTTTTCATCTCCGAAGCGTCTCATGGCTTGTCTTACTGGCTTTGAGCCAGGAATTATCTGCAGAGCGTGCTCGGCGAGTTCCCTGGGTACACCCGTCATGTCAGATGGCTGCCATGCGAAGATGTCCCGGTTCTCACGGAGGAACTCGACGAGCGCGCTTTCCTATGCGGGGGACAGATTTGTCCCAATGGCGGTAGTCTTGGCGGCATCGCAAGTGACAAGTTCCACCTGTTTTGTATCGACTATAGGCTTGAAGGTGGGCGGGGTGGCGGAAACCTCCTGCTTGGATGCCGGCATCTCCGCGGGGTCCGTAGCGGCGTGGATTTCTTTGAACTCCTCACCGAAGAACACTGCTTCCGCGAAGGCGGCTTCTCCTTCCTCGCACTCCTTTGCCTTCCTGAAACTGCCATAAACGGTGATTATGCCATCCGGTCCTGGCATCTTCAGTTGATTGTAGATGTAGCATGGCCTTGCGTGAAAGCTGTGGAAGGCCGGGCGCCCGAAGATCACGTGGTAAGTGCTTTTGAACGGGACCACCTCGAAGGTTATGGGCTCTTCTCTGTAGTTATCCTCACTACCGAAGGCGACCTTGAGCGTGATGGACCCGAGGGACTTGGCCTGGCGACCAGGAACCACCCCATAAAAGGTGACCGCGCTATGGCGGAGTTGGGTCTTGGTGAGGCCGAGCTTTGTCAGCGTTTCCGCGTACATGATGTTCAAGCTGCTTCCGCCATCCATTAAGCATTTGGAGAACTCGTAGCCATGGATTACAGGGCATACCACCATGGCGTAATAGCCATCTGGGATGTGCTCTGGATGATTGTCGCGGCTCCAGTGCACCGGCACTTCGGACCATCGGACGTACTGGCGGATTTTTGGCACGGTGGCATTAAGGGAGCGCATAGCAGCTCTCTGAGCCTTAGCCGTGGGGGGTCCAAGGAATGTGTGAAAAGCGCCTTTTTTGTCCTTGATTGGGTTACCCTTGCCAGCACCACCCTCTGCCTTTTCGGCGGGTTTGGGCGCAGGGTCTTCATCCATATCACTGCCATCCCTAGACTCCTTGTCTTTATCCGCTTTTCCTTTGCCACGAGGCCGTTGCCGCCGGCTGCGCTTGAAGCCAGCTTCTTGATCCGCCTTGAGGTCGTTGACAAACTTGCAGTTCCGGTTGGTGTGGTTGCACTTTCCCGAGGCATCACGATGGGCAAAACACGGCATATCGCGGTATTCGTCGTAGGACACGGGGGCGGATGGCGCCGAAGCGGGAGTTGCAGAACTCCGCGGCTGGCCACCGCCACCTCCGCGTCCCCTGCCGCGCTGGCTGGTTTGACCCTTGTCAGCGAAGGTTGTGGCCACCATATCCGGAGCCTGCGGCTCTTCTGGCGGATTCTTCCGTTTGTTACTGCTATTCCGCTTTCCAGTGTTCTGGATGGCGGAAGCCTTCAGAGATTCGCGGGCGTCGTCGTCGGCGGCCGTGTAGTTGCTTGCGATGGTGATCATGGAATTCAGGGTCAGTTTCCCTTCGTTCCTTTCCCGCAACAGGCGATGGCGGAGCAGTTGGCCTCTCTCCAAACTGTCAATAAACGCGAGGATGGCGGATTCGTCAGTAACCCCCTCACAGGAGTTCTTCATATCCAGCCATCGCGCGAGGAAAGTTCGGGAGGTCTCGTCGTCGGCTCCTCGGCACCGTTGGAGGTCACCAATGTTGTGGGGTCTCTTGTAAGTCCCCTCGAAATTTTCCGTGAACGCAGTTTGCATATCGAACCAGGTTTGGATGGAGTTTTCTGCCAGGTCATTGATCCATTGCCTCGCAGTGCCTGATAGCATCAGGGGGAGATAGCGGACAGCAACATTGGGAGAACCCCCGGCGAATTGCACTGCGTTGAAATAATCTTGTAGCCAAGTCAAGGGCCTATCGACTCCATTGTACTGGCGGATATTTTTCTCGATTTTGAACCCATACGGGATGGGCTCATCACGGATCCGTGGTCCAAAGCACTTTGGGCCGAGGAAGAAGGCCGTTTGAGACTTGGCAATCTCGTTTAGATGGGTACGGGCGTCGTAGGGCTTCTGGTCCGGCGGATCCTTGCGGGAGTTGCGCGACCTTGCAGGCCCGCCGCCACCACCACCGCCGCCATGGGGGCTCCCTGGTGGGGATGGCGAAGGGTCACGTCTGCGCTTACTTTCGCCGTCCTGCGACTGTTCTCTGCAGCTACGACTTCCATCCGTTCTTCGCGATGGGTCATCGTCATGGCGGCGGGAGCCTTGCCCTTTGTCATCGTGGCGGCGAGCGGAGCGATGCTTATCCTTGTCACCATTACGATGCGCGCCGTCGTCATGGCGAGATCGGTCCCTTCTCTTGGATCTGCCATCCCTGCTGTTTTCCCGTCGTGGCGGATCATCTCTGCGTCCAGCGTCACGGCTTCGTCCTCGTTTGCCATCATTGTCGATTATGACGATTCCTCCCTTAGGGACTTCGAACGTCCTGTGCTTTGGCGGCGGCATGTTGGTCTTATGGCGAGGAGCGGCAGTGGTTTGTTGGTATCCGTAAGCCGGGTAATTCTTGCGGGGTGGCGATGGATTTCTCTGTGGGCCTTTGCCATGTGGTTTGTCGTCATCGGAGGATATTGGTATGGCATGTCTCCGATTGCGAGCTTCTCTTCTTCGGATCTCTGAGGATCCGGTATGAGATTCGTTGTCAGGACGACCACCCTTATTGCCAGCTCCCTGAGCTTTAGACGCAGTACTGGACCGGCATAGCGCAGGATCAGATTCGAGCCGCCGTGACGACGTAGCCTTTTCCTGCTGCACTAATGCTTTGGTCATCAGTTTAACCGCTGTCTCTAGAGCAGCTGGACTCTTGTTATGCTCCAATAGCTCCTTTGCGGCCACGATGTTCTCGATGGGCGTAGCCCTAACTTCATCGTGGTTTTTGTCCACGTATGGCGGATTCTTGATGTACATCCTGGCCAGAGTTTCCGCTGTTGGTACGGTGAACTCAAGGTTTCGTACCAGCTGCGGGTCGCCTCCCTCGTTGATCTGATTCTGAATGAGAGTGGCATACTTCTCTTCCATGTTCCTTGCGCGCTTCAGCGTCTCCTGAGCTTTAGCAATGTCGTCATCAACCTGCTGGCCCATCTTCTCGACTCGCTTTGCTTCCTTGAGGAGTGCTCGCCTTTTCTTCTCAAGATTGTTCACATCTCTGACATAGTCAGGGGTGATTGGATCTGCCAGAGTTCCGTAGACGACCTTATCCAGCGGGGTCGTGAAGTCTTCTTGGTGCTGGTCCTCAGGGATGGCGGGTAACGGCCTGGGTCCGCCATGAATCTCGGGAAGTTGCTCCGCGGCGGGATCGGCGGCTGGTGGCGGGTTACCCTGCTCATTGCCGGCATCTCCGTCGTGGACTGCCTGAGATGGCGGATCACCGGTTGTCTGCCCAGCATCATCTCCTTTGTTGGTGACAAACACCTGCTTGGCCGCTGCGTGCTGCTCTTCAAGTGCCTGCTGCGCCAATTCCGCCTCGAGTTTCCTCATGGCGGCATCGTAATGGTCAGAATCATAGCCTTTGCTATCCCAGTCATCTGATTCACCACTTTCGTTAAGTGCCTCTAGGATGGATTCACCTGGGCTATCTTCTCCATTGGAGGTAGATCCCGAAGTGATACCTGCGAACGCAACAAGGCAGTACCGCAGTGTCTCTAACGCCAGATTGCTCATGGCGGATTCACTATGGTCTTCCACCACTTCCTCTACCTCTGGGGCGGGCTGGGTGGGATTATTTTTCAGATCCGATCTGGGCCTCTTGGAAACTTCCAGATCAGATGAGTCCTCCTCCGTATCCAGCTCGAAAGTGGTCCGTTTGGGGATTTCAGCCATACCAATCCGCCGGAAATTGGTTTCCGTAGCGGGGGTAGGATTTGTCTCTCCAATGAAGATATGGATATCTCCAATCGGGATGACGGCGAATCGAGCAGGGTCTTCTCTAGCTGGCACCCAGAGGTTATCCGCTGGGACGATGGGGAAGCCGGAATCGTAGAGGACGCGCCCGATGGCGACGGTGTCGCCGATGCCTGCGAAGGCGGATCCCGCCTGGATCCGCGCTCCAGACGCGCTAAGCCCCACGGTGGGCGCCAACTGTCGTGGTTTCGTCAACAGATCTGCCATATGGGTAGGTGTATGGCGGTTTGTGGAAGGGGGTGAACACGGAGGAGCAATCCAGGACGGTGGTAGCACGAGTTTACCCAGCTTCAGATCCCGCAACGGTGGCGAGATCCTACGTGCTGCTATAATTCACTATATGGCAACAAGTGCTCGATTACAATGATGAGGTTGGCTGTTTCGCTATGCGATTGGCCGTAAGATTGGTCTCTCTTGCCTCAAGGGCTGCTCCACGCCGGGCTTATAAAGGCGCCTGGCGTGGGCTACACGTTGGTACCGGAGCGGATACAACTTGGAGTCCTAGACTAAGTCCTATGCGTGCGCTACAAGGTCACCCGCCATGGGCCGTCATGCGGATCCGCCATAAGCTCGCCGCCAGTAGCCCGCCATAGGCCTGTCTCCGGATCCGCCATAAGCGCCTGCGTCTGGTACCGCCGTGCCAACTTCAGCAACTGGGCCGCCCGGTATGGCGAATCCGCCATACCACCCCTGATGGGCCACCCTGGCTTGCTGATTCAGGACTACGTCGCTGGTATACCTATTTGGTATATCCCCAACATACAACTTGTAGGTAAGATCATAAACAACAAGTATCATCATAGAAAGAATAACATGTTCAGATCTGAAATCATGGCACTCGGGCCCAAAGTGACAAGCATTAAGCCCAACAAGTTGCAACAATGTCATAGGCACTAAATAAAGATACTAGGCACTATGCCCTAACAATCTCATATCAAATTACATGAACAATCTCATCCAATCCCTACCATCCCCTCACCTACAGCGGGGGAATTACTCACACATGGATTGGGGAGTCATGGATGGTCGATGGAGGAGCGTCGGTGGTGATGGTGATGAAGATCTCCTCCGAATCCCCGTCCCGGCAGGGTGCCAGAACGGAGTTTCTGGTTCCGAATCGCGGTTTCTGATGGCGGCAGCGCAGCGGAAGTCTATCTGGGAAAAACGCCATCTCCCCGATATTATGTCGTCAGAGGGTATATGTAGGCGAGAGGGGAGGCCGAGAGGATGGCTGGGGCCTCCTCACGCCAGTGTGGCGTGGCCAGGGCTGCGCCACCAGTCCGTGAGGGCCCCTCAGGCCTCCTTTCCCTCCTGTCTTCTGGCTCCGTGGGTCCTCTGGTGAAATAGGATTTTTGATGATTTTTCCCAAATTTTTACTGAAAGTTGGATTTCTGCACAAAAATGAGACACCAGAGTAATTCTGCTGAAAACAGCGTCAGTCCGTGTTAGTTGCATTCAAAACACACCAATTAGAGGAGAAACAATAGCAAAAGTGTTCGGGAAAGTAGATACGTTTTGGACATATCAACTCCCCCCCAAGCTTAGCTATTTGCTTGTCCTCAAGCAATTCAGTTAACAACTGAGAGCGATAAAAGAAACTTTCACGAACACATTTGCTCATATGATGTATATATACTAACTATGTGATCAAGTACTCAGACAATTCATAATAAGAAATATGCAACTAATGTCACCTCATAGTCAAGCAAGCTATGAAAGAGTGCCAATGCACTAATAACAAGTAACATGTACATAAGAAGCTACAAGATTGTAATATGCATAAATGATATGAAAGAGTGGTATCCCGCTTGCCTTTATTTGTAGAGCAAAACATAAATGCTGAGGCACCTCTGAAGTTCAAGAGAAGACTAGAAGTAGAAATATCAAAGATATAAGCATCAAAGTTATACCACAATTAACCGTGTTCTGGGACAAGCACATTACACTAAGAATAACAGCTATGCTCTCAAGACGTGCTTTAAAGCTAGAAGATGATGACTCAACATAAAAGTAAACGAATGGCCCTTCGCAGAGGGAAGCAGGGATTTAACATGTGCTAGAGCTTTTCATTTGTAAAACAGAGATAAAAATTTATTTTGAGAGGTGGTTGTTCTATGTCAACGACTGGCAATGGGGACTTGCTATCTTCCATAATAAACAAGTGAGAGCGGTTCCGAGTTCTTTGAAATTTGGCACATTGGTGATCTTTTATAAAGCTTTGGCACTCCTCCCCTCCTTTTTTCCTTTCTCAAACCATGGCTAACTGATTCCATCGGGTGCCCACCAACTTTCACATTCCTTGGAAGAGTACCTTTTTTTCTTTTAGAATTAGATTATAATGGTCTGACCAGCTCTCATGCAAATTAATGACGAGCAGATGAAGTTGCCTAGTCGAGGGGTACTTAATTTAATATGGAAGATAGCAATTCCGACCACTACGTCCCCATGATCTAAAAACAGTGGCACAAAATGAGAAGTAGTTGAAAGTTTTGAAAGGTAGCACATGAAAATTTACTTGGAATGGCTTACAAATACCATGCATAGGAATTTATAGTGGACTCTTTGGAAAACTTGGTTTTTGGTAATTGGATGCACGAGTAGAGCTCATACTCAGTACAAGTGAAGGCTAGCAAAAGACTGGGAAGCGACAATTGAGAGAGCAATAACTATCATAATCATGCTTGCGACAAAACAAAATTAATATAGGCAATAACTATCATAATCAAATAACTGAGATTGCTTAATGAGCCTTTGAAAAATCATGCGTTGTTTTTATTGTATGGAAGCATTATTTTGGTTTTCTCCTTGATGCTTTATTTGGGTTGACTTGGCGCATGCTCACACATGTTAGACTCTTACAAAGTCGCCATTAGCCTTCATGATCATTTAGTTTTTGACTTTTGATGCCATCTTATGCTTCTTTTAATGTCGCTTTGTCGCTTTGCATGATTATGGCCATTACTGCTCTCTTAGTTGGTCGCTCCCAGTCTTTTGCTAGCCCTCGCCTTGTACTGAGTATGAGCTCTACTCGTGCATCCAACTCCTAAAAGCCAAAGTTTTCCAAAGTGTCCACCATACATACCTACTAGCAATTTGCTATTCCAAGTAAATTTGACTTGCTTTTATATTCTCTTCAAATTAAACTCTTACCAGTGTTATGCGAAATTCGGTCAGTAAAGCTCTCACGAACCGGAAGGCACATTTTACTTTTTCCTGTTCTTAAAAATTTGACATTGTGGTCTTTTATGCTAAGTTGTTATGCTTGCAAGTTGCAAGTTGGATTCTAGCCCAGCCATGCTGTCATGGGGCAAGCTTTCAACATTGCACTTCTTTTTGAGTTGATATCGTGATCTTTTGTTTATGGATGCCCGCTGTGTGAAATGAATTGGGAATCTTGTGAGGATCATGGAGTTTTTATATGTGTTAGGGAAACGCCGGGCCGCCAATCTAAGCCATGCATAATTCATGGTGGAAATTTGCAGCATACCCATGGTGAACATTCGATGACGCATCTCACAATAAAAAGCTAAACAATATAGCAAATAAAAGAGATGTCGAGGTGTTCATTGTCTGCTTGTCCTGTCATTTTGGTGTGGGCTTGTTCCATATCATCGGGCACGGAGGTACCCCATTGGCAGTTCTCAATGATATGCATATACTTACAATGACAAGAGCCTTGCTTTGGACTCTAAGTAAATTAGCATGGTTTGGGTACTCGTATTCACGGGACACGAGGTTTTCAACTTATGATTTGTCAAGCATATGCATCATAACTGTTCTCGCATTAACTTTAACCATTCAAGATGCTTATGATGGGGGCAATGAGAGCTCAAAGCCGGTAAGTACCATAATTTTTGAAGGTTATAAAACTTGCAATCACTGCTTCCCTCTGCGAAGGGCCTTTCTTTTACTTTTATGTTGAGTCACCATCTTCTTTCTTTATGCACCATTAAGAGAGCATATTTGTCATTCTTAGTGTGATATGCATTGTCCCAAAGTTCATTGATTGACTCATATTGTTGGTTTCACTTGTTCTTAAATTATTTGTATCTAGTCGCCCTCTTAAACTTTGAGGTGTCCTATGCATTTATGTTTTGCTCTCTTTGAAGGACAAGCTGAAAACCATTTGTATGTTTTTCCTTATGATTTGAACACACGTTTGACTTTCATTGTTTCATTATCATGATCTTTTGTTTGTGTTCATTTACATGTTTACAACATGGTTGCTAAGTTCTTATTGTCATGGTTATATCTTTCATGCCCATGTTTTAAGTTCTATTGATCCCAGCTCACCAATGCTTACATATATGATCAAGATTGTGTAGGTGCATGTCACCTCAAAAATTATTCTTTGTTATCACTTACCTACTCGAGGACGAGCAGGAGTTAAGCTTGGGGATGCTTGATACGTCTCAAACGTATCTATAATTTTTGATGCTCCATGCTTGTTTTTACACCATTTGTATATTGTTTTGTTACACTTAGTGGCATTTTTATACATTTTCCGGAACTAACCTATTAACGAAGTGCCACAGTGCCAGTTTCCTGTTTTCTACTGTTTTTGTGTTTCAGAAGTGATACACAGGAAATATTCTCGGAATTGGACGAAACAAGTTCCTGAAGTCATATTTCACGGGGAAGCTTCTAGACATCCGAAGACCTGACGGAGTGGGGCCACGTGGGCCCCAGACATAGGGGCAGCGCGGCCACCCCCTGGCCGCGCCAGCCCTGTGTGAGGGGGCGTGGTCCCCCCTCTGACATCGTCCCTTCGCCTATATATACCCCCTGACGAGAAAAACCTAAGGGCCCGATCAGTTTTCCAGAATACATCGCGATCCGCCGCCGCCGTCGACCCGAAGATCGGGAGGGTCCAGAAGCTCTTCCCGGCACCCTGCCGGAGAGGGGAATCGCCACCGAAGGTCTTCTTCATCGCCATGCTTGCCTCCGGAGCGATGAGTGAGTAGTCTACCTTGGACTATGGGTCCATAGCAGTAGCTAGATGGTTGTCTTCTCCACTATGTGCTTCATGTTTAGATCTCGTGAGCTGCCATACATGATTGAGATCACCGTTATGTAATTCTACATGTTTGGTTTGTTGGGATCCGATGAATATTGGTGTTTATGATTAAGTTGCTGTACTGAATTATATCTTTTGTTATCTCTATGTTGTTTATGATCTTGCATGCTCTCCGTTGTTAGTAGCTATCTTGGCCGAGTAGTTGCTAGTGACTCCAAGAGGGGGTATTTATGCTCGATAGTGGGTTCATGTCTCTATTTCACCTGGGGGAGTGACAGAAACCTCTAAGGTGGTAGATGTGCTGTTGCTACTAGGGAGAAAACAACATTCATATGCTCAAGGGCATATGCTTTGTTTACATTACACACTTTGCTTAATGCAATTATCTGTTGTTCGCAACTTAATACTTCTAGGGTGTTCGGATGATATCCCCGGGGGTGGATTATTAGTCATAGATGCAGTTGGATGGCGGTTTATGTATTTTGTTGTAATGCCCAGAGTGAATCTCATAGTGATCTTCTTGACATATCACGTTATCTTTATTCTATCAATTGCCCAACTGTAATTTGTTTACCCAGCATGTTATTTTATCTATGGAGAGACACCACTAGTGAACTGTGGACCCCGGTCCTATTTCAATCATATTGCAATCACCTGTTTACTTTTCCCGCACTGTTTACTTTACTCGCATATTACTACTGTTTTCCACTCGATACACTCATAACCTTTGTTTCAAGCAAACCGGTGAGATTGACAACCTCATCGCAAGTTGGGGACAAAGTATTTGTTTGTGTGTGTGCAGGTTCCACAAACACCTTCAGTTGTCATCGTCTCTCTTCTCCTGATCGATAAACCTTGGTTTCTTAACTGAGGGAAAACTAGCCGCTACACTCATCATACCTTCCTCTTGGGGTTCCCAACGGGCTGGTCATCACCACGCACAAGGACTTACTGCTCCCACGTCAACTAAACGCCATAGCTCTTTTTCTGGCGCCATCACAGAGTAGCAGCTTCTTTTCTGGCGCCGTTGCCGGGGAAGAGAGAAGACTTCTGCGAGGGGAGTTCTTCGCACACACATTCTTTACTTTGTTATTTGTTTTGCTTTACTTTATTTATTTTACCTGCACTGCTTTTTATATCAAAAACCCAAAAAAAATTAGAATCCTTGGTAGTTGTTATTTCTTTACTTTAGTTTATCATGTTGTTCCCTGAGTTCGTTCTGGAGGACCTCTCTGTAGGGAGTGGTTCGATTATTGGCAACAGTAACATTGAGGAGTTCTTTAATCACATTAGTATGCACGATGAAGATGAGGAAAAGTCTTGGGTTGAGCTTGCTCCTAGTATTGAAGTTGCTTCTATTTATTTAATTGACATATTGGAAACTAGGTTTGCTAGTCTTAATCCTTTTATGCAATACATGTTCCTTAAGCTTCATGAAATTGAGGATCCCGAAAAGAAGGCTTTTATCTTGGAAACTTTGCGCCTAGAATTTAAGGATGTCGTTGTTGAAGCTAGGAAGGTCCTTAAACGTTTTAATAAACTCGGTTCACCTATAAAGGTTATTGATACTAATGACGGGGCCGAGATACCTATACCTTGCAAGCTTTTGGGATTGAATGATGCTTTCGAAAACAATTTTGCCTGGATTTGTCCTGAAAATATTTTTGATGAGAATAGTGTACCAAAGCATGATCACAAAGGATCTTCAAAAACTTATGTGGATGAAATACAATGCCTTATTGACAAGACCTCTTCTGTTGATCTTAATGCTTCTTCTGATGTTACTTGATTCGCACTTTTCTGCGCCTAGCTCAAAGGCGTTAAAGAAAAGCACTCTTGGGAGATAACCCATTGTTTACTTTTCAGTACGTTTTCTTTTATTTGAGTCTTGGAAGTCATTACTACTGTAATGACCGCTCCTTATCTTGTTTATTTCGTTTTTGTGCCAAGAGAAGCCTCTAATTTGAGTGAGGTAAAGATTTGGGGTTATTGCTGTCCTGAAACTGTTTTCGGTGCTGCACCGTAAAAATTCGTGAAAATTCTCTGTATATCTTTTGGACCTGCGCTTTCTTGTGCATATGCCCCAGGTTATATCCAAACTTTTCTTAGTTGAACACTTTTTGATTTGAGCAACAGAAAATCCCTCAAAAATTCGTCCTTTGTCAGCTGTTCAGTTTTGACAGATTTCTGCCAATATTTGTTTTTGCCACTTTATCGCTTTCTTTTGAGTTCTTTTTGATCATGGAACTCTTGTGGAAGTTGCTACAGTAGTATATACTTTATATGTGGTGGTTTTGGGTTGAAACCTGAAGCTAAAAGAGGTTGAATATATTTTATGCTTACACTAATGTTGCTAATAGAATTGTGTTTAGTTTTGTATGAACGAAGTTTTCAAGTGTAGGGATTGGAGAATGATGAGATGAGTTGAAGAATGGACAAAAGCTCAAGCTTGGGGATGCCCATGCATCACCCCAAGAAATATCCAAGAAGTACAAGCGTCAAAGCTTGGGGATGCCCCCGAGGCACCCCTTCTTCATCGGCAAAAATCAGGTCACCTTTCAAAACACTATATTTTTATTGCTTCATGCACTATGTGTTTTTCTTGGAGCGTCAGTTGTTTTAGTTTTCTTAGTTGGTTTAGTTTGTTTGTTTGCTGCAATAAATGGTTGGACCCCAACAAATTTCCCTTTGGAGGATATGTACTTGTTTTCATTTGCAAAGAACGCTCTAGTTTTCACTCTTATTAAAAATCGAGCGTTCATCTTTTTCCGCTACTGCTTTTGGTTTTCGTTTTCGCCTTGATTTGCATTCAGATCTTGTCATATCTTTTCATCAAGGTGTATTTTTGCCTCTGGTCTTCATTTGTTTTCATCAAAAGAGGTGTTTATAAAAATTTCAAATGGTGTTGGAAAAGAGAAAAAGCTTTGTGCAAAATAGTGGTACAAGAAGGAGCTTGTGTAGACTGCGGCTTAGGCTTTTTCATGTCATGCTTGATGTCTTTTTGATAGTATGCTTAGTGGTTTTGCTGTAGCATGAATTGTCTCAAATAACTGAGATTGCTTAATGAGCCTTTGAAAAATCATGCGTTGTTTTTATTGTATGGAAGCATTATTTTGGTTTTCTCCTTGATGCTTTATTTGGGTTGACTTGGCGCATGCTCACACATGTTAGACTCTTACAAAGTCGCCATTAGCCTTCATGATCATTTAGTTTTTGACTTTTGATGCCATCTCATGCTTCTTTTAATGTCGCTTTGTCGCTTTGCATGATTATGGCCATTACTGCTCCCTTAGTTGGTCGCTCCCAGTCTTTTGCTAGCCCTCGCCTTGTACTGAGTATGAGCTCTACTCGTGCATCCAACTCCTAAAACCCAAAGTTTTCCAAAGTGTCCACCATACATACCTACTAGCAATTTGCTATTCCAAGTAAATTTGACTTGCTTTTATATTCTCTTCAAATTAAACTCTTACCAGTGTTATGCGAAATTCGGTCAGTAAAGCTCTCATGAACCGGAAGGCACATTTTACTTTTTCCTGTTCTTAAAAATTTGACATTGTGGTCTTTTATGCTGAGTTGTTATGCTTGCAAGTTGTAAGTTGGATTCTAGCCCAGCCATGCTGTCATGGGGCAAGCTTTCAACATTGCACTTCTTTTTGAGTTGATATCGTGATCTTTTGTTTATGGATGCCCGCTGTGTGAAATGAATTGGGAATCTTGTGAGGATCATGGAGTTTTTATATGTGTTAGGGAAACGCCGGGCCGCCAATCTAAGCCATGCATAATTCATGGTGGAAATTTGCAGCATACCCATGGTGAACATTCGACGACGCATCTCACAATAAAAAGCTAAACAATATAGCAAATAAAAGAGATGTCGAGGTGTTCATTGTCTGCTTGTCCTGTCATTTTGGTGTGGGCTTGTTCCATATCATCGGGCACGGAGGTACCTCATTGGCGGTTCTCAATGATATGCATATACTTACAATGACAAGAGCCTTGCTTGGGACTCTAAGTAAATTAGCATGGTTTGGGTACTCGTATTCACGGGACACGAGGTTTTCAACTTATGATTTGTCAAGCATATGCATCATAACTGTTCTCGCATTAACTTTAACCATTCAAGATGCTTATGATGGGGGCAATGAGAGCTCAAAGCCGGTAAGTACCATAATTTTTGAAGGTTATAAAACTTGCAATCACTGCTTCCCTCTGCGAAGGGCCTTTCTTTTACTTTTATGTTGAGTCACCATCTTCTTTCTTTATGCACCATTAAGAGAGCATAGTTGTCATTCTTAGTGTGATATGCATTGTCCCAAAGTTCATTGATTGACTCATATTGTTGGTTTCACTTGTTCTTAAATTATTTGTATCTAGTCGCCCTCTTAAACTTTGAGGTGTCCTATGCATTTATGTTTTGCTCTCTTTGAAGGACAAGCTGAAAACCATTTGTATGTTTTTCCTTATGATTTGAACACACGTTTGACTTTCATTGTTTCATTATCATGATCTTTTGTTTGTGTTCATTTACATGTTTACAACATGGTTGCTAAGTTCTTATTGTCATGGTTATATCTTTCATGCCCATGTTTTAAGTTCTATTGATCCCAGCTCACCAATGCTTACATATATGATCAAGATTGTGTAGGTGCATGTCACCTCAAAAATTATTCTTTGTTATCACTTACCTACTCGAGGACGAGCAGGAGTTAAGCTTGGGGATGCTTGATACGTCTCAAACGTATCTATAATTTTTGATGCTCCATGCTTGTTTTTACACCATTTGTATATTGTTTCGTTACACTTAGTGGCATTTTTATACATTTTCCGGAACTAACCTATTAACGAAGTGCCACAGTGCCAGTTTCCTGTTTTCTGCTGTTTTTGTGTTTCAGAAGTGATACACAGGAAATATTCTCGGAATTGGACGAAACAAGTTCCTGAAGTCATATTTCACGGGGAAGCTTCCAGACATCTAAAGACCTGACGGAGTGGGGCCACGTGGGCCCCAGACATAGGGGCGGCGCGGCCACCCCCCTGGCCGCGCCAGCCCTGTGTGAGGGGGCGTGGTCCCCCCTCTGACATCGTCCCTTCGCCTATATATACCCCCTGACAAGAAAAACCTAAGGGCCCGATCAGTTTTCCAGAATACATCGCGATCCGCCGCCGCCGTTGACCCGAAGATCGGGAGGGTCCAGAAGCTCTTCCCGGCACCCTGCCGGAGAGGGGAATCACCACCGGAGGTCTTCTTCATCGCCATGCTTGCCTCCGGAGCGATGAGTGAGTAGTCTACCTTGGACTATGGGTCCATAGCAGTAGCTAGATGGTTGTCTTCTCCACTATGTGCTTCATGTTTAGATCTCGTGAGCTGCCATACATGATTGAGATCACCGTTATGTAATTCTACATGTTTGGTTTGTTGGGATCCGATGAATATTGGTGTTTATGATTAAGTTGCTGTACTGAATTATATCTTTTGTTATCTCTATGTTGTTTATTATCTTGCATGCTCTCCGTTGTTAGTAGCTATCTTGGCCGAGTAGTTGCTAGTGACTCCAAGAGGGGGTATTTATGCTCGATAGTGGGTTCATGTCTCTATTTCACCTGGGGGAGTGACAGAAACCTCTAAGGTGGTAGATGTGCTATTGCTACTAGGGAGAAAACAACATTCATATGCTCAAGGGCATATGCTTTGTTTACATTACACACTTTGCTTAATGCAATTATCTGTTGTTCGCAACTTAATACTTCTAGGGTGTTCGGATGATATCCCCGGGGGTGGATTATTAGTCATAGATGCAGTTGGATGGCGGTCTATGTATTTTGTTGTAATGCCCAGAGTGAATCTCATAGTGATCTTCTTGACATATCACGTTATCTTTATTCTATCAATTGCCCAACTGTAATTTGTTTACCCAGCATGTTATTTTATCTATGGAGAGACACCACTAGTGAACTGTGGACCCCGGTCCTATTTCAATCATATTGCAATCACCTGTTTACTTTTCCCGCACTGTTTACTTTACTCGCATATTACTACTGTTTTCCACTCGATACACTCATAACCTTTGTTTCAAGCAAACCGGTGAGATTGACAACCTCATCGCAAGTTGGGGACAAAGTATTTGTTTGTGTGTGTGCAGGTTCCACAAACACCTTCAGTTGTCATCGTCTCTCTTCTCCTGATCGATAAACCTTGGTTTCTTAACTGAGGGAAAACTAGCCGCTACACTCATCATACCTTCCTCTTGGGGTTCCCAACGGGCTGGTCATCACCACGCACAAGGACTTACTGCTCCCACGTCAACTAAACGCCATAGCTCTTTTTCTGGCGCCATCACAGAGTAGCAATGAATCATAGAATTAAGATCAAGTTTCTCCTCGGGGAACTGCAAATCTAGAAAATGAGGTACTACACCATGAAAAGCTAACAAGCGTGAAGCTATAAGTCCTCCACAAATCCCCCCTTTCTCACGGTTAATATCAAGACAAAAAGCTATTAAGGCACCCAAATGGTAAGTCCTATCATGCCTCAAAGCAGCAGCAATAAAAGCTAGATCATGGAGGGATAATTTACTTGCAGATTTCCTAGCAGGAACACATTTGGTAATAAAGAAGGCAAAATATCGAATGGATGGGAAATGAATATTACGAGTTTTACCACCCTCTCCTATGAAGCTCCTTCCTTGACAAATTTCCTCGTATAGTTCTAACAATGGCCTAGGCTGTCCCCTTATCTTCTCGAGCGATCCCCACTGTGGTACTCTAATAGCTGTACAGAAAACATCAAGAGGCAAATCCACAGATTTGTTATAAATTTTATAATGAACCGTGGGGTTAGAAGTGGACCAACTAAATCTGAAATCCTGCACCACAGACATTGTTAGTTTAACATATTGGGGAGGTTCACCCTCAACAAAATGCTCTAATCCTGCATTAGAGAGTAAGGTTTGAAAATCCTGCAGAATTCCAGCAGCATTCATGAACGCTGAGCATGGATAATGTGAGGGGAAGACCTTCTCTTCACGGTGAACTTTCATAACTTCATGCACTTCTAGTTCATGTTGAGAGAGTTGATAAGCATTCTCCTTCATTTCTGAAATTTTTCAACAAACTCATAAAAAGTGATTTAAAGACAAGCAAGTGTAGGAAACTACTATAGTGGGTTACTAGAGAGCTAACATGCATCAAAATAACAATTCTAAGCAATAGAACAAGCATGCATACTCATTTATCCTGCCACCTACAATGCTAAAATACTCAAGAAATACTCCACCAAAAGAAATTCTACTTGGACAAGTGGAGGAGTCACATACCGAAGAACAAATGCTCCAAATTTTAGCAGAAATGTTGGGCTGAACAAGGAGATCGAAAAATCCAGGTGAACAACAGCAAGAACTCGGGTTTGAGCTAGGTGTGTCATTGTTTTCAGGAGAGAGAAAGAGCAAGGGAGGAAGAGATGAGTGAGGGGCCAGGTGGGGCCCTCTCACACCTGGGTGGCGCGGCCAGGGCTGGGCCGCGCCACCTACGTGTGAGGTGGCGTGGCAGCCCCTCCTGGTGCCTCCCAGGTGTCTCTCTGCCCCATTTTTGACATAAAAATTTATAAAGAATTTTCTGGAATTTTTCGGGAAACTTTATTTTCGAGGATTTTTCAGAAATTGGCATATCGATAAATACTCAGAAAAATGTGGATAAAATGATTTCAGACAAATCAAAACTAAGCATGCAGCAGCTCTGAGATACTCTTAATCATGCAACTAAACTGAAGGAATAAAATTTTGATAAAAGTAAATACAAGTGAGGTGGAGTGGATGCGGTGAAAACGAAGTTTCGTTCATATAAAATCACTTTGTTAACAAGGTTGATCAAGTCTTGTTCCCAAACTAACTTTATATGAGGCAAAACTTTGCACTTCACTTAATGCTTATGTTACCTCAACTTTGATAGGTATAGTCCCAACCATAACAATTTTATAGTCTTCCTTGGGCTTTCGCTCTGAACAAATAATTTGACCAACTTTGATGGTCTCAACATACTTGATTGAATTTAGAGCACTCTTCCTATCAATTTTCTTGGGAAAATAAACCGTATACTCTTTGTCATTAACATTAAAAGTGACCTTTCCTTGATTGCAATTAATAACAGCACCTGCAGTGTTTAGAAAAGGTCACCCAAGAATAATAGACATATTATCATCTTCAGGCATTTCCAACACAACAAAATCAGTTAATATTAAACAACTGTTAGCAACTTGAACAGGAACATTTTCACATATACCAATAGGAATAGTAGTAGACTTATCAGCCATCTGCAAAGATATATCAGTTGATACCAATTTTTCTAGATCAAGTCTCTTATAAAGAGAAAAAGGCATGACACTAACTCCGGCTCCCAAATCACATAAAGCAGTTCTAACATAGTTATTTTTAATGGAGCAAGGAATAGTAGGTATACCTGGATCTCCAAGCTTCTCTGGAACTTTACCATCAAAAGAATAATTAGCAAGTAAGGTGGAAATTTCCTCATTAGGAATTTTCCTTTTGTTAGTGACAATATCTTTCATATACTTTGCATAAGGAGGCATTCTAATAGCATCAGTCAAAGGAATTTGCAAAAATAAAGGTCTCATCCATTCACAAAACCTGTTGTAGTGTTCTTCTTCCTTGGACTTGTCTTTCTTACTAGGAAAAGGCATTGGTTTCTGTACCCAAGGTTCTCTCTATTTATCATGCTTGTTGGCAATGAAGTCTTCTTTGGTGTACTTTGCATTTTTATCACTCTTTTCTGGTTCCTCTTCATCTTCTTCTTTATCGAAAGCATCCCCTGGTTCAGTTTCAGCATCAGAAATGGAAACACTGTTAGGATCTTTACCTGCATCAGATGATTCTGCAGTTGTTTTATGCTTCTTCTTCTTCTTCTTGGAAGGAATATCATCACTTGAAGTACGTTGAGAATCTTGCTCGACCCTCTTAGGATGTCCTTCAGGATATAATGGATCTTGAGTAGCAGCGCCACTTCTTGTGCGTATTTCACATGCTTGCTTCTCTCTTGCGGCATTAACTAGCAAGTCTTTTTGCACCTTGGTGAGCTAATCAATTTGTGTTTGAACCATTTGAAAATGTTTAACAAGTATCTTCACATCATTGGCGGTTCTCTCCACAATATCCTGCAACTTGTTAATAGCTCTAGAATTCTCCAACAAATGATTATGCACCATTCTATTAAAATTTTCTTGCTTAACAATAAAATTATCAAATTCATCTAAGCATTGATCTGGAGGTTTAGTATAAGGAATATCTCTTTCATCCAAGCGTTGGAGAGAGTGTACCTCAATAGTGGATGAGTGAGGGATTGGCTTACATAATTCTTCTATGGGAGGTAAATTCTTCACGTCTTTGGCCTTAATACCTTTCTCCTTAAGAGATTTCTTAGCTTCCTTCATAACTTCATCATTTAATTCCATCATTCCTCTCTTCTTCGGCGTAGGCTCTTGCTACTCCAAGTTGATGCGGGAGCAAACTGTCCTTGTGCGTGGTGAATGACCAGCCCGTTGGGAACCCCAAGAGGAAGGTATGATGAGTGTAGCAGCAAGTTTTCCCTCAATTAAGAAACCAAGGTTTATCGAACAGGAGAAGGGAGACGATGACGACTGAAGGTGTTGTGGAACCTGCACACACACAAACAAATACTTTGTTCCCAACTTGCGATGAGGTTGTCAATCTCACCGGTTTGCTTGAAACAAAGGTTATGAGTGTATCGAGTGGAAAATAGTAGTAATGTGCGAGTAAAGTAAACAGTGCGGGAAAAGTAAACAGGTGATTGCAATATGATTAAAATAGGACCGGGGTCCACAGTTCACTAGTGGTGTCTCTCCATAGATAAAATAACATGCTGGGTAAACAAATTACAGTTGGGCAATTGATAGAATAAAGATAACGTGATATGTCAAGAAGATCACTATGAGATTTACTCTGGGCATTACAACAAAATACATAGACCGCCATCCAACTGCATCTATGACTAATAATCCACTCCCGGGGATATCATCCGAACACCCTAGAAGTATTAAGTTGCGAACAACAGATAATTGCATTAAGCAAAGTGTGTAATGTAAACAAAGCATATGCCCTTGAGCATATGAATGTTGTTTTCTCCCTAGTAGCAACAGCACATCTACCACCTTAGAGGTGTCTGTCACTCCCCCAGGTGAAATAGAGACATGAACCCACTATCGAGCATAAATACCCCCTCTTGGAGTCACTAGCAACTACTCGGCCAAGATAGCTACTAACAACGGAGAGCATGCAAGATCATAAACAACATAGAGATAACAAAAGATATAATTCAGTACGGCAACTTAATCATAAACACCAATATTCATCGGATCCCAACAAACCAACATCATAGAATTACATAACGGTGATCTCAATCATGTAGGGCAGCTCATGAGATCTAAACATGAAGCACATGGTGGAGAAGACAACCATCTAGCTACTGCTATGGACCTATAGTCCAAGGTAGACTACTCACTCATCGCTCCGGAGGCAAGCATGGCGATGAAGAAGACCTCCGGTGGCGATTCCCCTCTCCGGCAGGGTGCCGGGAAGAGCTTCTGGACCCTCCCGATCTTCGGGTCGACGGCGGCGGCGGATCACGATGTATTCTGGAAAACTGATCGGGCCCTTAGGTTTTTCTCGTCGGGGGGTCTTTATAGGCGAAGGGGCGAAGTCAGAGGAGGGACCAGGCCCCCTCACACAGGGGTGGCGCGGCCAGGGGCCTGGCCGCGCCTCCTGTGCGTGTGGGGCCCACGTGGCCCTCCTCCATCTCTTCTTCGGATGTCTGGAAGCTTCCCCGTGATATAAGTCTTCAGGAACTTGTTTCGTCCAATTCCAAGAATATTTCCTGTGTATCACTTCTGAAACACAAAAATAGCAGAAAACAGGAAACTGGCACTGTGGCACTTCGTTAATAGGTTAGTTCCGGAAAATGCATAAAAGTGCCACTAAGTGTAACGAAACAATAGGCAAATGGTGTAAAAACAAGCATGGAGCATCAAAAATTATAGATACGTTTGAGACGTATCAAGCATCCCCAAGCTTAACTCCTGCTCGTCCTCGAGTAGGTAAGTGATAACAAAAGAATAATTTTTGAGGTGACATGCACCTACACAATCTTGATCATATATGTAAGCATTGGTGAGCTGGGATCAATAGAACTTAAAACATGGGCATGAAAGATATAATCATGACAATAAGAACTTAGCAACCATGTTGTAAACATGTAAATGAACACAAACAAAAGATCATGATAATGAAGCAATGAAAGTCAAACGTGTGTTCAAATCATAAGGAAAAACATACAAATGGTTTTCAGCTTGTCCTTCAAAGAGAGCAAAACATAAATGCATAGGACACCTCAAAGTTTTAAGAGGGCGACTAGATACAAATAATTTAAGAACAAGTGAAACCAACAATATGAATCAATCAATGAACTTTGGGACAATGCATATCACACTAAGAATGACAACTATGCTCTCTTAATGGTGCATAAAGAAAGAAGGTGGTGACTCAACATAAAAGTAAAAGAAAGGCCCTTCGCAGAGGGAAGCAGTGATTGCAAGTTTTATAACCTTCAAAAATTATGGTACTTACCGGCTTTGAGCTCTCATTGCCCCCATCATAAGCATCTTGAATGGTTAAAGTTAATGCGAGAACAATTATGATGCATATGCTTGACAAATCATAAGTTGAAAACCTTGTGTCCCGTGAATACGAGTACCCAAACCATGCTACTTTACTTAGAGTCCCAAGCAAGGCTCTTGTCATTGTAAGTGTATGCATATCATTGAGAACCGCCAATGGGGTACCTCCATGCCCGATGACATGGAACAAGCCCACACCAAAATGACAGGACAAGCAGACAATGAATACCTCGACATCTCTTTTATTTGCTATATTGTTTAGCTTTTTATTATGAGATGCGTCGTCGAATGTTCACCATGGGTATGCTGCAAATTTCCACCATGAATTATGCATGGCTTAGATTGGCGGCCCGGCGTTTCCCTAACACATATAAAAACTCCATGATCCTCACAAGATTCCCAATTCATTTCACACCGCGGGCATCCATAAACAAAATATCACGATATCAACTCAAAAGAAGTGCAATGTTGAAAGCTTGCCCCATGACAGCATGGCTGGGCTAGAATCCAACTTACAACTTGCAAGCATAACAACTCAACATAAAAGACCACAATGTCAAAATTTTAAGAACAGGAAAAAGTAAAGTGTGCCTTCCGGTTCGTGAGAGCTTTACTGACCGAATTTCGCATAACACTGGTAAGAGTTTAATTTGAAGAGAAAATAAAAGCAAGTCAAATTTACTTGGAATAGCAAATTGCTAGTAGGTATGTATGGTGGACACAATGGCAAACTTTGGCTTTTAGGAGTTGGATGCACGAGTAGAGCTCATACTCAGTACAAGGCGAGGGCTAGCAAAAGACTGGGAGCGACCAACTAAGAGAGCAATAATGGCCATAATCATGCAAAGCGACAAAGCGACATTAAAAGAAGCATACGATGGCATAAAAAGTCAAAAACTAAATGATCATGAAGGCTAATGGCGACTTTGTAAGAGTCTAACATGTGTGAGCATGCGCCAAGTCAACCCAAATAAAGCATCAAGGAGAAAACCAAAATAATGCTTCCATACAATAAAAACAACGCATGATTTTTTTCAAAGGCTCATTAAGCAATCTCAGTTATTTGAGACAAGTCATGCTACAGCAAAACCACTAAGCATACTATCAAAAATACATCAAGCATGACATGAAAAAGCCTAAGCCGCAGTCTACACAAGCTCCTTCTTGTACCACTATTTTGCACAAAGCTTTTTCTCATTTCCAACACCATTTGAAATTTTTATAAACACCTCTTTTGATGAAAACCAATGAAGATCAGAGGCAAAAATACACCTTGATGAAAAGATATGACAAGATCTGAACGCAAATCAAGGCGAAAACGAAAACCAAAAGCAGTAGCAGAAAAAGTAGAGCGTTCTTTGCAAATGAAAACGAGTACATCTCCTCCAAAGGAAATTTGTTGGGGTCCAACCATTTATTGCAGCAAACAAACAAACTAAACCAACTAAGAAAACTAAAACAACTGACGCTCCAAGAAAAACACATAGTGCATGAAGCAATAAAAATATAGTGTCTTGAAAGGTGACCTGATTTTTGCCGATGAAGAAGGGGTGCCTCGGGGGCATCCCCAAGCTTTGACGCTTGTACTTCTTGGATATTTCTTGGGGTGATGCATGGGCATACCCAAGCTTGAGCTTTTGTCCATTCTTCAACTCATCTCATCATTCTCCAATCCCTACACTTGAAAACTTCCTTCATACAAAACTAAACACAATTCTATTAGCAACATTAGTGTAAGCATAAAATATATTCAACCTCTTTTAGCTTCAGGTTTCAACCCAAAACCACCACATATAAAGTATATACTACTGTAGCAACTTCCACAAGAGTTCCATGATAAAAAAGAACTCAAAAGAAAGCGATAAAGTGGCAAAAACAAATATTGGCAGAAATCTGTCAAAACTGAACAGCTGACAAAGGACGAATTTTTGAGGGATTTTCCGTTGCTCAAATAAAAAAGTGTTCAACTAAGAAAAGTTTGGATATAACCTGGGTCATATGCACAAGTAATGGCAGGTCCAAACGATAAACAGAAAATTTTCACGAATTTTTACGGTGCAGCACCAAAAACAGTTTCAGGACAGCAACATCCCCAAATCTTTACCTCACTCAAATTAGAGGCTTCTCTTGGCACAAAAACGAAATAAACAAGATAAGGAGCGGTCATTACAGTAGTAATGACTTACAAGACTCAAATAAAAGAAAAAGTACTGAAAAGTAAACAATGGGTTATCTCCCAAGAGTGATTTTCTTTAACGCCTTTGAGCTAGGCGCAGAAAAGTGCGAATCAAGTAATATCAGCAGAAGCATTAAGATCAACAGAAGAGGTCTTGTCAATAAGGCATTGTATTTCATCCACATAAGTTTTTGAAGACCCTTGGTGATCATGCTTTGGTGCACTATTCTCATCAAAAAGATTTTCAGGACAAATCCAGGCAAAATTGTTTTCGAAAGCATCATTCAATCCCAAAAGCTTGCAAGGTATAGGTATCTCGGTCCCCTCATCATTAGTATCAATAACCTTTATAGGTGAACCGAGTTTATTAAAACGTTTAAGAACTTTTCTAGCTTCAATAACTACATCCTTAAATTCTAGGCGCAAGGTTTCCAAGATAAAAGCCTTCTTTTCGGGATCCTCAATATCATGAAGCTTAAGGAACATATATTGCATAAAAGGATTAAGACTAGCAAACCTAGTTTCCAACATGTCAATTAAATAAATAGAAGCAACTTCAATACTAGGAGCAAGCTCAACCCAAGACTTTTCCTCATCTTCATCGTGCATACTAATGTGATTAAAGAACTCCTCAATGTTACTTTTGCCAATAATCGAACCACTCCCTACAGAGAGGTCCTCCAGAACGAACTCAGGGAACAACATGATAAACTAAAGTAAAGAAATAACAACTACCAAGGATTCTAATTTTTTTGGGTTTTTGATATAAAGCAATGCAGGTAAAATAAAATAAAGTAAAGCAAAACAAATAACAAAGTAAAGAATGTGTGTGCGAAGAACTCCCCTCGCAGAAGTCTTCTCTCTTCCCCGGCAACGGCGCCAGAAAAATAGCTGCTACTCCAAGTTGATGCGGGAGCAAACTGTCCTTGTTCGTGGTGAATGACCAGCCCGTTGGGAACCCCAAGAGGAAGGTATGATGAGTGTAGCAGCAAGTTTTCCCTCAATTAAGAAACCAAGGTTTATCGAACAGGAGAAGGGAGACGATGACGACTGAAGGTGTTGTGGAACCTGCACACACACAAACAAATACTTTGTTCCCAACTTGCGATGAGGTTGTCAATCTCACCGGTTTGCTTGAAACAAAGGTTATGCGTGTATCGAGTGGAAAACAGTAGTAATGTGCGAGTAAAGTAAACAGTGCGGGAAAAGTAAACAGGTGATTGCAATATGATTAAAATAGGACCGGGGTCCACAGTTCACTAGTGGTGTCTCTCCATAGATAAAATAACATGCTGGGTAAACAAATTACAGTTGGGAAATTGATAGAATAAAGATAACGTGATATGTCAAGAAGATCACTATGAGATTTACTCTGGGCATTACAACAAAATACATAGACCGCCATCCAACTGCATCTATGACTAATAATCCACTCCCGGGGATATCATCTGAACACCCTAGAAGTATTAAGTTGCGAACAACAGATAATTGCATTAAGCAAAGTGTGTAATGTAAACAAAGCATATGCCCTTGAGCATATGAATGTTGTTTTCTCCCTAGTAGCAACAGCACATCTACCACCTTAGAGGTTTCTGTCACTCCCCCAGGTGAAATAGAGACATGAACCCACTATCGAGCATAAATACCCCCTCTTGGAGTCACTAGCAACTACTCGGCCAAGATAGCTACTAACAACGGAGAGCATGCAAGATCATAAACAACATAGAGATAACAAAAGATATAATTCAGTACAACAACTTAATCATAAACACCAATATTCATCGGATCCCAACAAACCAACATCATAGAATTACATAACGGTGATCTCAATCATGTAGGGCAGCTCATGAGATCTAAACATGAAGCACATGGTGGAGAAGACAACCATCTAGCTACTGCTATGGACCCATAGTCCAAGGTAGACTACTCACTCATCGCTCCGGAGGCAAGCATGGCGATGAAGAAGACCTCCGGTGGCGATTCCCCTCTCCGGCAGGGTGCCGGGAAGAGCTTCTAGACCCTCCCGATCTTCGGGTCGACGGCGGCGGCGGATCGCGATGTATTCTGGAAAACTGATCGGGCCCTTAGGTTTTTCTTGTCGGGGGGTCTTTATAGGCGAAGGGGCGATGTCAGAGGAGGGACCAGGCCCCCTCACACAGGGGTGGCGCGGCCAGGGGCCTGGCCGCGCCTCCTGTGCGTGTGGGGCCCACGTGGCCCTCCTCCGTCTCTTCTTCGGATGTCTGGAAGCTTCCCCGTGATATAAGTCTTCAGGAACTTGTTTCGTCCAATTCCGAGAATATTTCCTGTGTATCACTTCTGAAACACAAAAACAGCAGAAAACAGGAAACTGGCACTGTGGCACTTCGTTAATAGGTTAGTTCCGGAAAATGCATAAAAGTGCCACTAAGTGTAACGAAACAATAGGCAAATGGTGTAAAAACAAGCATGGAGCATCAAAAATTATAGATACGTTTGAGACGTATCAGCTCTATAGATGGCGTAGGGGTTGGTGCTGGTGTTGGCTCAACTAAAGTCCAATCATTATGATTCCGGCTTATTTTAGCCATTAATTCTTCAGCATCAGCCGGAGTTCTTTCCCTGAAAACACAACCAGCACAACTATCCAAATATGACTTAGATTCATCCGTTAGTCCTTTATAAAATATATCAAGAAGTTCATTTTTAGGCAATGGTTCTTTAGGCAGAGCTCTAATTAAAGAACAAAACCTTGTCCAAGATTCAGGCAATATCTCTCCTTTTCCCTGTTCAAAATCAAAGATTTTCTGCACTACAGCATGTTGAGCACTAGCAGGAAAATATTTCTAAAATAAAGCATTAACCAAAGCAATAGGACTAGTAAGAGATCCAGGAGACAATCTATTAAACCAAGTTTTAGCTGCATCTTTCAACGAGAAAGGAAAAATCTTAGCAACAAAGTAAGTGCGGAGCTTAATATCATCAGAAAACAAATTACTCAAAGTAGAAAGCTCATTCATGTGCCCCATAGCACTCTCATATTTAGTACCACAAAAAGGAGTTTTCTCAACAATAGATATGTAAGATAAATCCAAAGAGAAATCATAATCCTTGTCTCTAATATTTATGGGAGAAGCAGCAAACTTAGGATCAGGAGACAAATTATATCTAACAGAACGTCTTGCAAGAAGTTCTTTAACATTACCAGCATTACGAGCAGCACGTGCTTCAGCAATAAAATCATCATTAAGCTCAATATAAGCATCATCATCATAATCATCACTAGAACATTCCCTAGACTCAGGTGAACTAACAGGTGTAACAGTGGTGTTTCCCAACTTAGCTCTAGCAATAGTAGCATCTAAAAAGGAACCTAGTGAACCACTCTCATCAAGCACAGTAGAAGCATCATCTAAATTATCAGTGGCATTTTCAATCTCAGCAGAAGTAGTAGTAGTAGCGTGTGGGTGTGGTGGTGTAAGCAACTTACTCATAACAGAGGGTGAATCAAGAGCAACAGAGGTGTTGAGAGTCGTACCTCTTCTTGTAGTGGATGGCAATATAGGAACTTTTCTATCACGAGGTTTACCCATGATGAAAGGATTGCAGCGAACAATATGAATACCAAGTGAAGTTACAAATAAAGCTATGCTCCCTGGCAACGGCGCCAGAAAATAGTCTTGATGACCCACAAGTATAGGGGATCGCAACAGTCTTCGACGGAAGTATTACCCAAATTTATTGATTCGACACAAGGGGAGCCAAAGAATATATGTAAGCCTTAACAAATGAGTTGTCAATTCAGCTGCACCTGGAAACAGTCTTGCTCGCAATGGTTTATTAGTAACAACAGTTTTATAGCGGTGACAGTAGTGAAACAGTAACAGCAGTAGTAAAATAGCAGCGATAATAATAACAGTAGTAAACAGTAGGAACAAATACTGTAGGCATAGGGATGGATTTCGGGCGTTGCATGGATAAGATAATTCATGAAATCAATGAGACATGGGCATTGCAGATAAATAAGATAAAGCATCCTAGTACAAACAATCATAGGCATGTGTTCCGTATATAGTCGTACGTGCTCACAAGGAGAAACTTGCACGACATCTTTTGTCCTACCAGCCTGTTGCAGCAGGGCCTCAAGGGAAACTACTGGTAATTAAGGTACTCCTTTTAATAGAGTACCGGAGCAAAGCATTAGCACTCGGTGAACACATGTGATCCTCACATCATAGCCATCCCCTCCGGTTAACCCAATTTCTGTCACTTTGGGGCCTCGGGTTCCGGACAACAATATGTGTATACAACTTGTAGGTAAGACCATAAACAACAAGTATCATCATAGAAATAATAACATGTTCAGATCTGAAATCATGGCACTCGGGCCCAAAGTGACAAGCATTAAGCACTACAAGTTGCAACAATGTCATAGGCACTAAATAAAGATACTAGGCACTATGCCCTAACAATCTCATATCAAATTACATGAACAATCTCATCCAATCCCTACCATCCCCTCACCTACAGCGGGGGAATTACTCACACATGGATGGGGGAGTCATGGATGGTCGATGGAGGAGCGTCGGTGGTGATGGTGATGAAGATCTCCTCCGAATCCCCGTCCCGGCAGGGTGCCAGAACGAAGTTTCTGGTTCCGAATCGCGGTTTCTGATGGCGGCGGCGCAGCGGAAGTCTATCTGGGAAAAACGCCGTCTCCCCAATATTATGTCGTCAGAGGGTATATGTAGGCGAGAGGGGAGGCCGAGAGGATGGCTGGGGCCTCCTCACGCCAGTGTGGCACGGCCAGGGCCGCGCCACCAGTGCGTGAGGGCCCCTCAGGCCTCCTTTCCCTCCTGTCTTCTGGCTCCGTGGGTCTTCTGGTGAAATAGGATTTTTGATGATTTTTCCCAAATTTTTACTGAAAGTTGGATTTCTGCACAAAAATGAGACACCAGAGTAATTCTGCTGAAAACAGCGTTAGTCCGTGTTAGTTGCATTCAAAACACACCAATTAGAGGAGAAACAATAGCAAAAGTGTTTGGGAAAGTAGATACATTTTGGACGTATCAATCATCAGAAAACAAATTACTCAAAGTAGAAAGCTCATTCATGTGCCCCATAGCACTCTCATCCTTAGTACCACAAAAAGGAGTTTTCTCAATAATAGATATGTAAGATAAATCCAAAGATAAATCATAATCCTTGTCTCTAATATTTATGGGAGAAGCAGCAAACTTAGGATCAGGAGACAAATTATATCTAACAGAACGTCTTGCAAGAAGTTCTCTAACAGTACCAGCATTACGAGCAGCACGTGCTTCAGCAATAAAATCATCATTAAGCTCAATATAAGCATCATCATCATAATCATCACTAGGACATTCCCTAGACTCAGGTGAACTAACAGGTGTAACAGTGGTGTTTCCCAACTTAGCTCTAGCAATAGTAGCATCTAAAAAGGAACCTAGTGAACCACTCTCATCAAGCACAGTAGAAGCATCATCTAAATTATCAGTGGCATTTTCAATCTAAGCAGAAGTAGTAGCAGTAGCGTGTGGGTGTGGTGGTGTAAGCAACTTACTCATAACAGACGGTGAATCAAGAGCAGCAGAGGTGTTAAGAGTCGTACCTCTTCTTGTAGTGGATGGCAATATAGGAACTTTTCCATCACGAGGTTTACCCATGATGAAAAGGATTGCAGCGAACAATATGAATACCAAGTGAACTTACAAATAAAGCTATGCTCTCCGGCAATGGCGCCAGAAAATAGTCTTGATGACCCACAAGTATAGGGGATCGCAACAGTCTTCGAGGGAAGTATTACCCAAATTTATTGATTCGACACAAGGGGAGCCAAAGAATATATGTAAGCCTTAACAGATGAGTTGTCAATTCAGCTGCACCTGGAAACAGTCTTGCTCGCAGTGGTTTATCAGTAGCAACAGTTTTATAGTGGTGACAGTAGTGAAACAGTAACAGCAGTAGTAAAATAGCAGCGGTAATAGTGACAGTAGTAAACAGTAGGAACAAATACTGTAGGCATAGGGATGGATTACGGGCGTTGCATGGATAAGATAATTCATGAAATCAATGAGACATGGGCATTGCAGATAAATAATGATAAAGCATCCTAGTACAAACAATCATAGGCATGTGTTCCGTATATAGTCGTACGTGCTCACAAGGAGAAACTTGCACGACATCTTTTGTCCTACCAGCCTGTTGCAGCAGGGCCTCAAGGGAAACTACTGGTAATTAAGGCACTCCTTTTAATAAAGTACCAGAGCAAAGCATTAGCACTTGGTGAACACATGTGATCCTCACATCATAGCCATCCCCTCCGGTTATCCCAATTTCTGTCACTTTAGGGCCTCGGGTTCCGTACAACAATATGTGTATACAACTTGTAGGTAAGACCATAAACAACAAGTATCATCATAGAAATAATAACATGTTCAGATCTGAAATCATGGCACTCGGGCCCAAAGTGACAAGCATTAAGGACAACAAGTTCAACAATGTCGTAGGCACTAAATAAAGATACTAGGCACTATGCCCTAACAATCTCATATCAAATTACATGAATGATCTCATCCCATCCCTACCATCCCCTCACCTACAGCGGGGGAATTACTCACACGTGGATGGGGGAGTCATGGATGGTCGATGGAGGAGCGTCGGTGATGATGGTGATGAATATCTCCTCCGAATCCCCATCTCGGCAGGGTGCCAGAACGGAGTTTCTGGTTCCGAATCGCGGTTTCTGATGGCGGCGGCGCAGCGGAAGTCTATCTGGGAAAAACGCCGTCCCCCCGATATTATGTCGTCAGAGGGTATATGTAGGCGAGAGGGGAGGCCGAGAGGATGGCTGGGGCCTCCTCACGCCAGGGTGGCGCTGCCAGGGCTGGGCCGCGCCACCTGTGTGTGAGGGCCCCTCAAGCCTCCTCTCCGTCCCGTCTTCTGGCTCCGTGGGTCTTCTGGTGAAATAGGATTTTTGATGATTTTTCCCGAATTTTTACTGAAAGTTGGATTTCTGCACAAAAACGAGACACCAGAGCAATTCTGCTGAAAACATCGTCAGTCCGTGTTAGTTGTATTTAAAACTCACAAATTAGAGGAGAAACAATAGTAAAAGTGTTCGGGAAAGTAGATACGTTTTGGACGTATCAGCTCTCAAGGCGGTGAAGCCTAAAATGAGAGACCGGGCTCTGATACCAATTGAAAGGACACAGATGTCGCCTAGAGGGGGGGTGAATAGGCGATATCAAATTTTACGAATGGCTTGAACAAAAGCGGAATTAAACTAGCGTTTATTTTGTCAAGCACATAAAACCTAAATAAACTAGGCTCACCTATGTGCACCAACAACTTATGCTAAGCAATACAAGTAACAAGGTGATAGCAAGATATATGACTTTAAGCACGAAGGCTATCACAATGTAAAGTGCATAAGTAAAGAGCTCGGGTATAGAAATAACCGGGGCACGCGGAGACGATGATGTATTCCCGAGTTCCTCCCTTGAAAGGGAGTACGTCTCGTTGGAGGGGTGTGGTATCGCCACAAAGGCCTAACCAACGCCACAAAGGCCTCACCCTATTCTCCGGTGTGAGCTTGCGCCACAAAGGCCTAGCTCACTCTTTCACTAAGGGGTTCCTCAAGGCGGAACCGGGCCTTTACACAAAGCTTGGGGCACGCATCCACAACTTAATTGGAGGCTCCCAAGAATAGCCACAAAGGCACCACAAAGCCACAAAGCTGTCTAGGGTTACAAGAACCCAAGAGTAATAAGCTCACAAACTTTCACTTACTCGAATCTCCGGGGAGAACTCAAACCGATGCAACTTATGCAATGGCAAGAGCACACAAGGTGCTCAAATCTTTCTCACTCAAATCCTACCAAAGCAACTAATGCTATGGAGAGATATGAGAGGAAGAACAAAGGAAATCCACAAAGAACTCCAAGATCTAGATCCTCTATGTTCCCCTCACTTAGAGGAGAGATGGATTGGTGGAAATATAGATCTAGATCTCCTCTCTATTTTCCCTCAAAAATATGCAAGAATCATGGGAGGAATGGAGGAGGAAGGGAAAGCTTGCAAAGTCAACAATGGAGGAGAGAGAAGCCCAAAAAACGTGCTCAGTCCAAGGAGGAAGAAGGGGTATTTATACCCCCCCCCCACGAAATATGGCCGTTGCAGGACTTGGAGGGGCGGATTATCCGGCCAAAGTATGGCCGGATTCTCCGGCCAGCCGGATTATCCGGCCCGGAATGAAATCTCTGGGCCAAATTTCCGCCCCGGTTACTGGGTGACGCCGAGCTTGGTCCTTAGCAGAAATTCTGAGATCTTCGGGGGGCGGATTATCCGGCCCCTGGCCGGAATATCCGGCCCCGTATCTGGGTGACGCCGAGCTAAGTCCTTAGCCATTTTTCGAGCTTGAAGAAATTGCAATACGAAAATGGTGATAACTTTTTCATCCGGACTCCGTTTTTGATGATCTTGGGCTCATTGGAATCACCTCAACGAGCTATACAACTTCATCCATAGAAACATCATAGTCCAACAAAGGAGGATAAAACCAAATAATGAAAGCTTTGAACTTTCTTCGAAGACAAACCGGTAAAACCTCCAAACATCAAAAATGCAATAAGAGTTTCATACGAAATCTGTTTTTGATGAGCTAGAGCTTGTCATGGAAATAACCACAAGCTATAGAACCTCACATGGATAAAATCCAAATAAGAACCAAGAAAGATGATGCCAAGTATGCAAAGGTTTGAGCTCTCTCCGAACGATACAATTAAGTTACTCACTCGAGAGCCCCTCTTGATAGTACGACTACCGATCCTATAACCCAGTCTCACAACAAACACCATGAGACCGGTAAGAAATAACCCTAGCACTATCATACCTTTGCCTTGAGCATTCCACTTGAGGTGGATAATGATGATCTTGATCTTCTCAAGTTGGACCACCTTTCTTGATTGAGCTTGCTTGGTGAAGTCTTGCGGATTGCTCCCCCATACTCTACTATGGAAGAGACTCTCTTTAAGCATATATTCACATATGCATGATCACAATATAGATGGCAAGCTTCAAGCATATGTTCTCTTCTAGTTGATCATCTTGAACTTGCGCTTTGACTTGATCAATCCTCGAATCAATTCTTCTTTCTCCGTAATGATGGTGTCTTGAGGATACACATGAGAGCTCACTCAATCTTATTCTTCAAGACACACTTGACATAAGCTCAACTCCCTTAAGACCAATCTTTGGATCACTCCTTGAATAACACCTTGGTCAACACATAATCTTCTTCTTACAATCTTGACTCCAACAAATGGTTTAAGCATTGTCTATGGACAAGTCCTACACATATAACTCAATGCAATCATTAGTCCATAGGGATTGTGATTAATTACCAAAACCACACATGGGGCTCGATATGATCTTTCAGATGCCACTAGGGATTCCTCCGCTGCTCTCGCATGAGCTCGAAGTAGTAGTGGTTCGTGATGGCCATCTGGCGCGCCACACCTACAGGGACAGGAGGGACCGGTATGCCTCTGATGCTCAGCATCCAGCCGATGGGGACGCGGTAGCCCGGCGGGCAGGGGTAGTTTGAGGCGCAAAGCGCCTCCGCCTCCCGGGGGGTTAGAGATACGATGGAAGCTACGGGAGAGAGTGATGAGGTTTGCAGATATGAGTCTAGATGTGATATGTAAATGGAGGCCAAGCCTACATATATATAGTGAAAAAATGGCGGGAAGACGGAGGCGGGAAGCGGTGGAAAGCACGGGAAGAAAATAGGCAGGAACGCAGTGGCGCGGAAAACCATCTAACCTTTAGTCCCGGCTGGTGGGTACAACCAGGACTAAAGGTGGTTTTTCTGTCATCTAACAAAACTGTCGGTGGGATAAGGACATGTGGGTAACCTTTAGTCCCGGCTGGTGGGTGCAACCGAGACTAAATCTATCGACAGGATAAGGACGCGTGGGTGGATGCACTGCTCGATGAGATAAAGCATGTAGCGTACGACGCCCCTGTCGGAGGAACAAGACAAAGTAGAAGCGGCGCCGTGCCTATAAAAGGAGCATCGATACGCCATGGCAAGCAGCTCAACAAGCTAACCTAGAAGGTAGGGAGAGTTTCATCCCCATGGATGGAGGACAGGGTTGGGAAATCTCCCGTGGCGGAGCTTCTCGAAGATGTCTTTGGTGCTCACGCCCTACGGCATCTTCGGAAGCTCCGCCTTGGAAAAATTTCCCTGCAAGCCCGTGAAAGACTCTATCTTCTCTAACAGTGTTGGGTAAAGGGTTGGGAAATCTCCTGTGACGGAGCTTCTCGAAGATGTCGTTGGTGCTCACGCCCTACGGCATCTTCGGAAGCTCCGCCTCGGAAAAATTTCCCTGCAAGCCCGTGAAAGACTCTATCTCCTCTAACAGTGTTGGGTAAAGGGTTGGGAAATCTCCCGTGGCGGAGCTTCTCGAAGATGTCGTTGGTGCTCACGCCCTACGGCATCTTCGGAAGCTCCGCCTCGGAAAAATTTCTCTGTAAGCCCGTGAAAGACTCCATCTCCTCTAACAGTGTTGGGAAATCTCCCGTGGTGGAGCTTCTCGAAGATGTCGTTGGTGCTCACGCCCTATGGCATCTTCGGAAGCTCCGCCTCAGAAAAATTTCTTACATACAGTAACATCATTACACAAAAATAAATGGGAAAGTGATTTCCATATTGAGATACACAAGTTATGATCCCTATCTAGTCTTCTGAGTTTTCTTCATGTGTTTCCCTTTCTTCTGATTGCGACGCAACCATGGACAATCTTCATTATTTAAAATGATGCTTGGGTCAGTTTTCACCTTGAAGGGTGGAATATCATCAAACTTATTATAATCTTCTGACATGTCTGTCTTGTCCTCTACTCCCATGATGTTTCTTTTTCCTGAAAGAACTATGTGGCGCTTTGGCTCATCGTATGATGTGTCCTCTTGCCTTTCTTTTCTTTTTTTTGGTTTGGTAGACATGTCCTTCACATAAAAAACCTGAGCCACTTCACTGGCTAGGACGAATGGTTCGGTGTCGTACCGTAGATTCTTGAGATCCACTGTAGTCATTCCATACTGTGGGTCTACCAGTACCCCATTTCTCAGGTTGAACCATTTGCACCGGAACAAAGGGACCTTGAAATTAGGTCCATAGTCAAGTTCCCATATCTCCTCTATGTACCCATAATATGTGACCTTCTTCCCATTGTCCTCTGCTGCATCAAAGCGGACACCACTGTTTTAGTTGGTGCTCTTTTTATCTTGGGAGAATGTGTAAAATGTATTCCCATTTATCTCGTACCCTTGAAACGTCGATATAGTCGAAGATGGTTGCTTGGCCAACAAGTATAGCTGTTCTTCATCAGTGACATTCATGAGACGTGTTTGCAACCAACCACCGAAAGTCTTCATGTGTTCTCCATCAATCCAATCTTCACGTTGCTCCGGGTATTCAGAGCGTAAAATATTCTTGTGTTCCACTTTGTACGGAGCCACCAAGCTAGAATTATGTAGAACTGTGTAGTGTGCTTGAGTGAAAGAATGTCCGTCCGTACACATTGTTGCTTTCTTTCCTAGCGTGCCTTTTCCACGCAGTCTCCCCTCATAGCGCGATTCAGGAACACCGATCGACTTAAGGTCAGGAATAAAGTCAACACAAAACTCAATGACCTCCTCTGTTCCATAGCCCTTGGAGATGCTTCCTTCTGGCCTAGCATGGTTATAAACGTATTTCTTTAAGACTCCCATGAATCTCTCAAAGGGGAACATGTTGTGTAGAAATACAGGACCGAGAACGCTAATCTCTTCGACCAGGTGAACGAGGAGATGCGTCATAATATTGAAGAAGGATGGTGGGAACACCAACTCGAAGCTGACTAGACATTGCACCACATCCTTCTGTAAATTTTGTAGAGTTAGTGGATTGATCACCTTCTGAGAAATTGCATTGAGGAACGCACATAGCTTCACAATGGGTACTCGAACATTTTCCGACAGAAGCCCCCTCAATGCAACCGGAAGTAATTGTGTCATAATCACGTGGCAGTCATGAGACTTTAGGTTTTGAAACTTTTTCTCTGACATGTTTATTATTCCCTTTATATTCGATGAGAAGCCAGACGGGACCTTGATGCTACTCAGGACTTCAAAAAAGATCTCCTTCTCTTCTTTGGTAAGAGCGTAGCTGGCAGTACCTTGATACTTCTCTGGATTCAGGTTGTTTCCTTCGTGGATACATTGCTGGTCCTGCCGTGCATCCTGTGTATCTTTTGTCTTCCCATACACGCCCAAGAAGTTTAGCAGGTTCACGCAAAGATTGTTCGTCACGTGCATCACGTCGATTGCAGAGTGAACCTCTAGGATTTTCCAGTAGGGTAGCTCTTAAAATATAGACATCTTCTTCCACATGGGTACATGTCCGTCAACATCATGCGGAACAGATTGTCCTCCAGGACCCTTTCTAAAGATCACTTTTAAATCCATGACCATATCATATATAGCATCCCCAGTAGGGTGGGTAGGATTCGTTCGGTCATCTGCCTCACCTCTGAAATGCTTTCCTCTCTTTCTTACGTGATGTTGTTTTGGAAGAAATCGACGATGCCCCAGGTACACATTCTTGTTTCCCAAATATATACTGTCAGTCTCACCTAAACAGTGTGTGCATGCATTGTATCCTTGTTTTGACTGTCCTGAAATGTTACTAAGAGCAGGCCAATCATTGATGGTTACAAACAACAACGCTCGTAGGTTAAATTTCTTTTGTTCGTGCTCATCCCACACAGGTACACCTTCTTCACGCCACAACTGTAAAAGTTCTTCAACCAATGGCCTCAGGTACACATCAATGTCGTTGCCGGGTTGCCTCGGGCCTTGGATGAGCACTGGCATCATAATGAACTTCCGCTTCATGCATAACCAAGGAGGAAGGTTATAGATACATAGAGTCACTGGCCAGGTGCTATGACTGGAGCTCTACTCCCTGAAAGGATTAAAGCCATATGTACTTAGACCAAATCTTAAGTTCCTTACGTCATCTGAAAATTACTTGTACTTTCTGTCGATTTTTCTCCACTGCGACCCGTCAGCGGGGTGTCTCAGCATCACATCTTTCTTACGGTCCTCTTTGTGCCATCGCAACAACTTAGCATGCTCTTTGTTTTGGAACAAACGTTTCAACTGTGGTATTATAGGAGCATACCACATCACCTTCGCAAGAACCCTCTTCCTGGGGGTGGACTCGCCCTCAACATCGCCAGGGTCATCTCGCCTGATCTTATACCTCAATGCACCACATACCGGGCATGCATTCAAATTCTCGTACTCCCCGCGGTAGAGGATGCAATCATTGATGCATGCATGTATCTTCTGCACCTCTAATCCTAGAGGGCAGACAACCTTCTTTGCTTTGTATGTACTAGAGGGCAATACGTTCTCCCCTATCTTCTTTATTATTTTTAGCAACTTTTCAAATCCCTTGTCAGAAGTACCATTCTCTGCCTTCCATTGCAGCAATTCCAGTGTGGTACCCAGCTTTTTCTGGCCATCTTTGCAATTTGGGTACAATAGTTTGTTGTGATCCTCTAACATTTTCTCCAACTTCAACCTCTCCTTTTCACTTCCGCAGTTTATCTTTGCATCAAGAATGGCCCGACCCAAATCGTCATCGGGGTCATCAAAAATGGGCTCATCAAAAATGGGCTCTTCTTCAGCTTCATCTTCCCCCATTCTACTATCACCATCTTTAGTGAACATAGGATAGTTGTCACTATCTTCTTCTTCGTTGCCTTTCATTATAACCCCTCTTTCTCCGTGCTTGGTCCAACAATTATAGTCGGGCATGAAACCGTTCTCAAGCAGGTGGCAGTGAAGGGTCTTTGAGGTAGAGTAATCCTTCGTATTCTTACAGGAACTACATGGACAATAAATGAAACCATTTGACCGCCTGTTTGCCTCCGCCACATTGAGAAAATAATGCATGCCAGTAATGAAGTCGGGATGGCATCGGTCACCGTACATCCATTGTCGATTCATCTGCATTATATAAGTATATCAAAAATCATTAATTACACAACATCATGGATATATGAGTGACCAACTTAATTAATATTCAAGTTCATCACATAAAACTAAGTTTTTATATAAAAAAAGTGGCTCAACGAGGTGGTACAGTGCCGGCTAGGGGACGACGCTGGCGATCGACGGCGGTGAGGACGGGGACGATACTAAAACCTACAAATCATACTTTAATTTGAGCTCAATTGCATATAAAAAGAATGAAATCCCTAACTTAGGCATTTCATCAAACACCTTGCTAGCACTAGAAAAATAATACGAGTTAAACTAGCAAAGAAATGAGCTAAATTAGGAACACCGGAAGAAAGGATGATATTGCTAACCCTTAGATAGATGGGTGCCGTCAATCTTGATAAAATGGTGGAGAAAAATGGAGATTTATTGGAGTGTGAGAGGTGCAAAATGGAGATTTGGAAATGTGAGAGAGGAGAATGAGAAGGGAAAATGAGATCGGGCTGAAGAAATAGGGCGAAGACCCTTTAGTACCGGTTCTTCAGATGAACCTGTACTAAAGGTTCAGCTCTGGCCCCACCTCCGCCTCAAAATTGGACTGAAATCCTTTCGTACCGGTTCGTAATATGAACCGGTACAAAAGGCCCTCAACGAACCGGTATTGATGTTCCTCGGCTGGCTGGAGAAGGAAACCGGTACTAATGCACCCTTTAGTACCGGTTCGTAAGGGAACCGGTACTAAAGGCTTAGACGGATGCCCATTTTTCTACTAGTGTATGTGTTTCCTTTTTGTGAACCGATGTATGTCCGTATGTCTTTATATGAACTAGAACAGCGGCCCTCGTAAATGCGAGGGTATCAACAGTTGGATGATTTATTGTTCTATATAATTCTACTATTATCTCTCCTTCTCGGTCTTATTATATGATTGTAATATATTTTAGATCAAGATTATTGTAATATATTTATAGGAAAATTATCTTCTTTATTAGAGTAAATGTGCTGAATGTGACTATGTGGACGAGATTCTTAAATTCAACCTAACAGAAAATCAAGTCTCCATGGATTTTCCATAAATTTTAAAATTTATGAAGATTTTATATGTCTTGTGGCAAGAGTGTCTGAAATGATTGTATCTTGTTTTATGTTTGTACTTAAATTAAAAATCTAGTTGTCTTGTGATTATTTTTTTCTACACTCAACCATGCTCATTTTGCAAAAAAAAAACATAAATATCCATACATTTAAATCAGTATACTGAACTGCGTACGTGTTGATCAATATATAATTTACATCGTAGCATATTTGTTCACGCCATGTTCTAGCTAGCTATGCAGCAACTGTAGGCAATACAGTTTCTAATAACGTTGCCTAATTGTAGAGAGTTTGTTTTCCACACCTCACGTTAGCGTCCCTTGAAAGAAAAATTATGATACATGATGTATCGATAGACAAAGCAGCTGCCCGGGCCTTGCGCAGAGGCCATCCTAAAACGGCGAGTCATGCTAAATTTTTCTTTGTGCCTTTTTATTTTATTTTAAAACACTTAAGGTATAGTATGCGAGTTCACAATCATCTTCATTAGTTAATTCAGCTTTACCACAGCTTACAATATGGTCCCATCAAAGCTAGTTGTTTTAAATGGTACTTTTAATAATCTTTTATTAAATTGTGGCTGCAAATTCTGGGTCTAGCCATCAAACTAATTTAGATCAAGTGGTCGATATATCCACCTAATAAACATTTAGACATTGAACCTTATTTTTATCCTATATGAGCAAATTTGATAAACTATACTTTTTAGCATTTTAAATAATATGATATTATCTAGACATATCAAGATATGATATATATTTAACATGTGAGGCATAATCGGCAGAGGTGAGAAAGTTGTAGTATAGCTGACATATATTATTTTGATTAATAATAAGCAAAACTTACTCTCTCTCTCTCTCTCATTTCACAGAATATATTAACAATTAAACCGACTACCACAATCCAATGCGTCTTCTGTGTGTTGTGAATTTTCGTGATGCTTCGGCCAGGCAGAGCAGCCTAGCACTCTCCTTCGTCCATTTCAAGCAATAGTAGTTTTTTATTGACAGGAGTACTAATTGGTAAGCAAACTTGTCTCGTAATATCTAAGCAGTAGTTATCAGTCTATACATTTTTCATTAATAGTTTTATTATTCTCCCTATTCAAAATTAGTTATCTAAATTTTATCTACACATACATTCCTCATAATAGGAGTATCTACACATAAATATATGTCTAGATACGTGCATATTTTCATAAATTGAGACAGATAAAATTAAGATAACTACTCCCTCCATATAGGATTATTGGGCAATTGTGTATTTTAAGATAAACTTTAACCATTAATTTTAGTCAAGAAAATATGAGATATTTGATATAAAAAATATACCATTTGAAAGTTTTTTTAAATATGAATCCAATGATAATTTTTATATAATATATCTTATATTTTCTTGACTAAAGTTAAAGATCAAAATTTGTCTCGAAGTATGTAATTACCCTGTAATCCAGTATGGAGGGAGTAATTTATGATAGAGGAGTACTGCTAAGCAGACACTATTATTTTTTGACAGAGTCCTACAAATGCACGATATAGCTGGCTTCGTCTTTTTCTCATTTTTCTATCTCATTTTTCTTATTTCCTTTTTTAACTGGACTCTATCCAAATGATACGTGTCCAGCTAGGTCTCTTTTTTATTTGGCCAAATCGATTTGGAGAGTTTTGTATTGCATGGGCCGACACCTTTTGCCCTGATCTGTTCTGTGGCTAGCTCGATCTTTAGTTTTTTTTAAAAAAAATCGAACTCCTTATACGTGACATTGTTGACTGTTGGTTGTAGCAACTATAGTTTACCTTTATCATCTTTAAATCTAAGCCACATATTTTAGATCTAACAACTAAAATTAATTAAGATGATATGGATTAACGTGGTGTCTCTATTTTAACACTCCGTATTGTGCTTTTAGTATATAATAGATGCATGTATATAGTATTATATATATACTTCCTTTCATCTATATTACTATCTAGATATATTTTAATAGTAGATATATCCGTATTAGCGAAGAATATTATGGATCGGAGGGAGTATCAATTTGTGCTCCACTATCCTACTCCATCTACGTACGTTTAAGTTTTTTCAAAAAAAACTAAGCTTTTTATATTGAGAATGTAACATTCACCATTTTTTTCTTTAATTTTTTATCTTCAATGAGCTAAATAGCCTTGATTCTCGTGTAATAAGAAAGAAATAATTTTTAATACTTAAAAGTATATTAAAAAGAGAGAAGTATGCACTTTATGAGTATACATGATACTCTCCTTCATGTTTTGGTTGTGGTTTACCGACATTTTTTGTTGAAGTCCCTTGTTTTTTTATTATTTCATGCAAATAAAACACATATGTACCACGAAGTTCCCGTGTTTTCCATCTTAGTTCGAATATGCACACTTAACATATTAATTCACTTCTTTGTGTTTTCCATCTTAGTTTGAATATGCACACTTAATATATTAATTCACTTCTTTTTTAATGAGAAATGATTTTCATCAGTCCATCGATCGCGTTAAAAAGTCCACCGATCTGGTTAAAAAGTCCATCGATCTGATTAAAAAGATCGGTCATTCCATTCTAGTCGTGCGCTCTCTTCTCCTCTCTCTGCATGCATGCTCGCTCCAACTGCCTCCCTTGCTCATGTGGTGTTGCATTCCGCTGCTGCCCATCATCCCCATGCGCCCTACCGCTGCCAGCTGCTATGCCTACCCTCCTATTCCTCCCTTTCCCCTCCATGGAAGCCGTACAAACTGAAGCTCAGCAATGGCCATGGCCATGGCAGCTTCAAATCTGAGCTCTCTGGTTGTTCCAGCGAGGACGAGGATCTAGAAAGAATGGGTACGGCACCAGCGGATCTATCACCAACAATGCTTCGGCGAGCAGGATTCGTGGCCAGTTGTGCTGAATTCGTGAATCCAAGGCCGCCACTGATGAACTTTATGAGGAAGTGGTATGTGATGTTGCATACGTCCGTTCATTCGATATGTTGTGAATACAAACACAATATATTGTGAAAGAATATGAGATATGTTGCAATGGTGTATAGCGTTTTGACATGCTGTGTTTTCCTCGCCTTTTTAATGTTGTATAAGTTATTTCGAAATGTAATAAATTAGTGTTAATTTTGTTTGAAAAGCAGACAGAGAATGTTGCAAAGGGTTGCTACAAGTGTGTTTTCCCATATTTTTGTTGACGACGTTTAAAAATGCTGCAAATAAGTAATTATTTTTCTTGAAATTGCTAATGTTTTTTGTAATAGGTGATAATTTTTGTTGTCAATTAATGCGTGGTTTTCTGTTGTACAAATTTGCCTTTTTATTGTTGAATTTTTTGTTGTAAATCAATCTATAGCAGATAAAATAGTATTATTGTAACTTTTTTGTAACATGTACTTTTTATGTTACGACATTTTTATTTTAATAACATATATTTTTTGTACCTCAGTTACAACTTTTGTTGTAATACAAGGTATGAAATCTAACCGTTGAGTGGATAGGTTATGACTGCGGGTTGGTTTTTACCAAAAAAACAAGGGGCTAAAATATGAGTTTGAATACATGTAACATCCCAAGATTTTATCAAATTTTGGGGGAAATTTTTTGCTTTTATTTCATATGTGTTGATTGAAAATTCACAAAGAATTAAAAACTTTTGAGATTATTTAAAAGCTTTAATAGAAAACTATTTTCAAACACCCTGTTATTTCTTGAAGAACTTCTTTGAGAAAACCAAATATCAAAATATTATTTTCTTGCTTTTACTCAACTTTATACAAGCTTGCTTGCAAAATATTGTTTTACAAAATTGCTTTATTCAATACAGGTTTGCTTTTTCAAAACTATGATTGAGTGTGATCCTCCATCATTATTTTATAAACTATTATTCTACGATTTTAAAAAGAATTGATTTCAACCCCTAATTCTATTATTTTATGCAAGCAAAATCCTTTTGCTATGCATACAAGGTTTTATTAGCAAACATATTTTATTTTAAAAACTAGCTTGATTACTGGTTTAGAAGGTTGCTTAGAAGTTTTGGAGAATTTAGGAACTTGTTTGGATTGATTTGAAGCAAATTTGAAAAAGATATGAAACAAAACAGAAAACAGGAAAAAGAAAAGGAAAAGAAAACAAAAAAAAAGGAAAAAGGCCGCAGGGATCCTATTCGGCCCAGCCATCGATCCGGCCTGAAGCCCAGCTAGCCAAAACCCGAAACGGTACCTGGCCGCCCCCTCTCTCTCTCTCTCTCTCTGACCGCCTAGCCCCACACGTCATCTCCCTCCTCCGGCCCCTCTCTCCTTTCCCCGCACGGCAGCTCTCTGCGCCGTCGATCTCGCCACCCCGCGCAAACCCTAACCCTCTCCCCATGCCATCCCCGCTATAAAACCTCCACGCAGCCGCCTCTCCCTCCTTTTTCTCGCTTTCCTCCAAGACCTAGCTCAGATCGATCTCGAACCGAACCGCCTGGCCGCCGTCTGAACTACGGCGAGGAATTGCCAAGCCGCCCCACCTTCACGAGCTCGCTGGCTTTGCCACCGGGGTCGCCCAGACCCTCTGCACACACCAGAAGAAGAGCCACCTCCTCTCTCTCCTCGTAGTCGCCGCACCACCTTGCGCCCGGAGCTCACCGCAGAACCATGCCGCTCCAGCCGTTCCTCCGTGCCTCGTCGGGAAGAAATCGACGTGTACGATCATGTTTCCGAGACCGCCTCGCCGTGCCGATCTTCGTCGTAGCCTTGCCGCCGCTCAGAAGCCGCCGGAACCTCGTCGATGTTGGACACCAGTGCGCCTCACCGGAGAAGATCGCCGGAAACCTAGATCGAATAGGTAAGCCCCCTCCTCTTTTAATCTGAACCGTAGGATTTCGATCTAAAGCACCAGAACACTTCACTTAAGTGAAGGGGTATCTGTTGATCTGAACCGTCCAGATCTCATTATATCTAACATCCCACGTTACAGATCCGGCCGAACTGGTACCCTCCAATGAGGAGCTGCCACATGGCCTGCCCTGATTCAAACAGAAATTCAAATAGAAATTTGAATCAGATTTCACTCCAATCTTTGTAAATTCATATCTTTTGATCCATAGGTCCAAAATTAATAAATAATATACCATTGGAATCCTTGAGACATGTAGAATCCATTAGTGCACTTATAATTCATAGGTTGTATTTAATTTGAATCTATATTCAAATTGAATCAAACTCTTCTGTTAACTTGTTTAATTCATATCTTTTGAACCAAGTGTCAAAATATTACAAATTTGTAGTCTATGGAATCCTCTAATCATGTAGAACACCATAGGATCAAGAAAATTCAAATTTGATACGTGCACACACTTTGTGCATTCAAATCTATTCAAATCACTATTCTAATCATAATTTGAATTCTAAAATTGATTTTGGAATGATTCCAATTGCTATAGCTTTGTTTTACTGCAAGCTATCCAGTCGCATCACTCCCATATTTTATTGAACCACTTCACAATTATTCAAATTCTAATATGAGAGTTTGAGTAATTTCACTATAGAAATAATTATATATTCCTTTCAACATTGTTTCATTCTACATTAGTAAATCTTATGATCATGGTTAGCTATCATATATCATCTTGAGATCACTTTGATCCATTATCATATTTATCTAAACCTATCTTGTCTAGTTCACACCTATTCAATGGCAAATGGGTTATTTGAGTAAAGTGTGAATTAACTCAACCCTAGCTTCTACTTTGCCAATGTGGTGTTGATTCAATTCTATTACCATAGCACATGGTCATACTCCATGTTGTTCAATAATTTCTTGAGCCATATTCCCAAATGTCAATCATTCATACCCAATCCTATGCCTACTTAATTTTGTTCACATGTGTTGAACTATTCAACTTGCAAATGTGCAAATTGAGTACTTCAAGCATTCTTAAAACCTAGCCTAGTGCCCAAGTGTGATATATACTATTTAAGAATAATTGTTGTCACACTTATTCAATAGTAATGTTGTTGCACAATTCAACACTTGTGTAATCTAATTCACATGAGTCTTATCAAGATTTTGTTCATGCTTTAATAAAGCATAAAGACTTCATCACTTACACCTTATGTAATTCAATTCTCTCAAATCATGTTGATCTTTCCAACTAGCACTCAAACCCATATCTCACAATCCATATCTCCTTTGTCATATCTACTCTATCTCAATACCTTGAAACAATCTAAATTGTTAAACAAACATTTTTCAATTGTTTGTCTTGTTTGATTATGTTTGGATTGTATTGTATGTTTATGTTATTTTGTGCTATAGTTTGTGCGAAGAGCTACGTGCTTAGTTGAGAGAAGTGAAAAGATCGTATTCTTTAAAAAGGCAAGTGACACACATGTTTCCCTACCTATTTTTATTATGCACTAGTCTCTTTTAGTAGTATGCATGATAGGGGATCACTCAACTTCTTTATAAATTGCTAGATCCTAGTAGTGTGTAGCCAACCTCAAACCCCACCTGGTAGGATGCTAAAGGTACATGAATACTGATGCTATGCTATGATCATATGATAAAGTTGTTTTGTGAATAAAAATTAACAACTTCAACTAAAAAGAACTACCTGGGTGGAGTGGTTTGATAAGAGGAGGTCGGAGTAGGTGGGTTCTGGGGCACATGCTTGTACAGATGTGTAGCTCAGGTTACTGCTCGGGATTGCCACTCAGGATTCAAGAGATTAATATGGCTTCCATGCTTAGATGTACTTCCAGTGCAACCTTATGACATTATGGGCTCTGTCTTAATTGAGTATGATTAAGGGTTCAACCATGGGTACTGACAGAGGGTGGTAGCATAATATAGGGGGTACGATCAGATCCGTTTGGTTGAATAATTTTTCTGAAAGGTCTTGTATTATTTTATTCTTTGGGATAAAATAATTCTTAAGGTGAAAGTGCATAACCCTTGCAAGGTGTTTAAAAATCTAATCGATTAGCCGAGTCCTCGGAATGGACAATTGAGTCTCTAGCCATGGAATGATCGGAAGAATCTCATCATCTTTTCTGAATGCTTTAAAACTTGATTAGAAACCCTTAGAGGAGCTCAGGATCATGCCCCAAAAAGGTATGGTTGTCTGGTTGGTCCAAAACTTTGTTGAGTTTCGCCCAGAAACTACATGCCTAGCTAGTATGTAGTGTATGGGGTTTATTTCAGCCCTTCATAAGTAAAATTTTGATACAAAGAATTTTACAAAGATTATAGGATAAAACTTGCTTTCTGCAAACTAGCCTTTGAGATCCACTAAGCCAAATGTCATGTAGTATAGTTCTTTCACAACTGCCACCAAATATGTGTCATTTGCCAGTATGTTGTTGTACTGACCCCTTTGGGGCTGCATATTCAAACGTGCAGGTTTTATTTCGAGTAAGGAATCAGGAGTAGGATCTCGAGCTTACATTCCAACATGTCTGCTTGTGGCACTTGATGAAGATGGAGGCTCATTGCTACTATGCTTTATGTTGTGTACTCGTAAGGTTGAAGACCTGTGTAACTAGATATACGTTATATTATTGATTCTATTGCAATGATTACTTATTTTATACTGTGGTGCTATCTACTGATCCAGGAAATGGCACAGATACACCGAAGTTCTGTCTTTTGATAAGGCAGGGCGCTACAGAATGGTATCAGAGCATAGTATTGCCTGTAGGATCGAGACCCTAGGTTTGGAATAGACTAGGAAGCCCTAGGAATTCTTTCCTCTACAAGAAAATTATTCTTTTCAGTTTTCTAAAATAAAATTTATCTACTTATCTGTCTGAATCTTTCTTGTAAGACTTATCCCATTCATTGTTTTACACTACTCTTCTTTTCTATTTTAGATGACCAACCCCACTGGTCCTTTCTTGATGGATTCATCGTCACCTATTTAAGAACCAGTGATGATCATGACTATTCAGTGTCACCTATTTAAGGACCCGTGATGATCATGACCCTGAAGTGTGAGACTGAATTTCCCAAAGCCTTGAAGAACCTCATGTTAAGCATGGGAATGCAAGGAGAAGCTGTTTACAAAGGATTTCCCGTGAGGGATGAAGGTGAAGAATATTGGTCGGTGCAACTGCACCTTTACAAGAACAAGGAATATGACCACAAGAAGATGGGACTCTGGATGTTTACCAACTCTGAGATACATACATCATTCCTAGACTCAGCAAGATGTGCTGCCTGGTCAGCTATAAAGGAACATGGAGAAAGACTCAAGTGGAGACTTCACAATACCCAGCAGGACCTCAAGGAAGAAAAGGAGGATACTACTACATTGAAGGAAACCATAAACCAACTTCAAGGTGACATGGAAAAGTTGGTATCTGAACTTAGTGTTCAAGGAGACCTTATCAAAACCAAGGATGAGCAAATTACCAATCTACTGAAGCAGCTGGACCAGAACAGTGGATCAACATAAAAGAGAACCAAGAAGCCTTAGTTGGACTTCCATTTAGGAATTTTAATAATAGACGACGTGTAATAAACGTTTATGATCATACCGACTTGTGGATGATCGTACCTTTCGTGTGTTTTAGAAACTAGTATGCTTGATGTGTTGAATGTTTGTTAGATATTGCTTGTAAGATGAATTGTCTTGAATTGCTGTTTTTGGGTAGGAATCTTCTTTAGATCCCTTCTATCTAATTCTCGTCTATGCTAAGACCTAAACTTGTCCTAAAACCCAAACCAAAGTATTCTCAACGACAGAACAACCACAATAACTCTCAGATGGAGATAAGGATACAAAAGACAACAGCAAGGTTCTGTGTTTCAAATGCAAGGAAATAGGACATTACCCACCCCAAATGTCCGGGAAAGATACAATGAAGCAAAAGCACAAGGTAGCGTGAAGAAGGACCTAAATATTATCACTTGTCGCAAGTACAATCAAAAGGGACACTACACGAGAAGATGCACAAAGGATGATACCCCAAGACTTCAGTAAGCTAGGATGGCTGAAGGATACCACGCAAACAATAAGAAGACACCCCAAGGTGTAGCTGATGTGGAAGTAATACTATTCAACCACCTCATGCAAGGAAGGTTGAAAGAGCAAACAGAGCAATGGAAAGAGCAAACAGAGCAACAGAAAGGACAAACAGAGCAATGGAAAGAGCAAACAGAATAATGGAAAGGTCAAACAGAGCAATGGAAGACGTACAACAACCAGGAAGGTTACCAGAACAGAATGGTGTCCCAAAGGAAGAAATCCTACTATCATGGAAGGTTACTAAAATGGGATAGAATAGAATGGTACCATGGAAAATTGAGGAGCAGAATGGTATAAGAAAGCAACCATAAGATGAAGAACCTCTAAGATGATAATAAGGAAGTTGAGATGATGAGAGGATACCCTCTCAGCTTGGTCTTCTGATTGACCCAAAGAGAAATCAGCTTGGTCCTCTGATTGACCCAAAGAGTGACTCTTCAGTGTCCAAAGTAGTTCAACAGAACCAAAGAGTGACTCCTCAGTGTCCAAAGTAGTTCAACAACTACCCCGCCGGATGCAAAGCCCTACAATAGGGTAAGGTTACCTCAAGCAACCCCATAAGGAAGGTTGGTGCCCGGATTTGTGAATAGACACTCACCTATTGTAAATGAAGGTGAAGACTAACTATGGGTTCAAAGGATGATCCAGTGCCAAGTCAAAGGATGATCCAATGCCAAGTCAAGACCAAGGTGTTTTTGATTAAGCCCAAGGACCTAGACTACCCACAAAAGTTTCTTTAAGGGTGGTAGCCACCAAGGTAACCTAAAACCTTCTTTCCTTCTAGACTCTCCAATCTCGGGGACGAGATTTCTTTAAGGGTGGTAGTCTGTAACATCCCAAGATTTTATCAAATTTTGGGGGAATTTTTTTTGCTTTTATTTCATATGTGTTGATTGAAAATTCACAAAGAATTAAAAACTTTTGAGATTATTTAAAAGCTTTAATAGAAAACTATTTTCAAACACCCTGTTATTTCTTGAAGAACTTCTTTGAGAAAACCAAATATCAAAATATTATTTTCTTGCTTTTACTCAACTTTATGCAAGCTTGCTTGCAAAAGATTGTTTTACAAAATTGCTTTATTCAATACAGCTTTTGCTTTTTCAAAACTATGATTGAGTGTGATCGTCAATCATTATTTTATAAACTATTATTCTACTATTTTAAAAAGAATTGATTTCAAACCCTAATTCTATTATTTTATGCAAGCAAAATCCTTTTGCTATGCATACAAGGTTTTATTAGAAAACATATTTTATTTTAAAAACTAGCTTGATTACTGGTTTAGAAGGTTGCTTAGAAGTTTTGGAGAATTTAGGAACTTGTTTGGATTGATTTGAAGCAAATTTGAAAAAGATATGAAACAAAACAGAAAATAGGAAAAAGAAAAGGAAAAGAAAACAAAAAAGGGAAAAGGCCGCAGGGATCCTATTCGGCCCAGCCATCGATCCGGCCCGAAGCCCAGCTAGCCAAAACCCAAAACGGTACCTGGCCGCCCCCTCTCTCTCTCTCTGACCGCCCGGCCCCACACGTCATCTCCCTCCTCTAGCCCCTCTCTCCTTTCCCCGCACGGCAGCTCTCTGCACCGTCGATCTCGCCACCCCGCGCAAACCCTAACCCTCTTCCCACGCCATCCCCGCTATAAAACCTCCACACAGCCGCCTCTCCCTCCTTTTTCTCATTTTTCTCCAAGCCCTAGCTCAGATCGATCTCGAGCCGAACCGCCTGGCCGTCGTCCGAACTATGGCGAGGAATTGCCAAGCCGCCCCACCTTCACGAGCTCGCTGGCTTCGCCACCGGGGTCGCCCAGACCCTCTGCACACACCAGAAGAAGAGCCACCTCCTCTCTCTTCTCGTAGTCACCGCACCACCTCGCGCCCGGATCTCACCGCAGAACCATGCCGCTCCAGTCGCTCCTTCGTGCCTCATCGGGAAGAAATCGACGTGTACGATCACGTTTCCGAGACCGCCTCGCCGTGCCGATCTTCATGGTAGCCTCGCCACCGCTCAGAAGCCGCCGGAACCTCGCCGACGTTGGACACCAGTGCGCCTCACCGGAGAAGATCGCCGGAAACCTAGATCGAATCGGTAAGCCCCCCTCCTCTTTTAATCTGAACCGTCCGATTTCGATCTAAAGCACCAGAACACTTCACTTAAGTGAAGGGGTATCTGTTGATCTAAACTGTCCAGATCTCATTAAATCTAACGTCCCACGTTACAGATCCGGCCGAACCGGTACCCTCCAATGAGGAGCTGCCACGTGGCCTCCCTTGATTCAAACAGAAATTCAAATAGAAATTTGAATCAGATTTCACTCCAATCTTTGTAAATTCATATCTTTTGATCCATAGGTCCAAAATTAATAAATAATATACCATTGGAATCCTTGAGACATTTAGAATCCATTAGTGCACTTATAATTCATAGGTTCAGTATTTAATTTGAATCTATATTCAAATTGAATCAAACTCTTCTGTTAACTTATTTAATTCATATCTTTTGAACCAAGTGTCAAAAAATTACAAATTTGTAGTCTATGGAATCCTCTAATCATGTAGAACACCATAGGATCAAGAAAATTCAAATTTGATACGTGCACACACTTTGTGCATTCAAATCACTATTCTAATCATAATTTGAATTCTAAAATTGATTTTGGAATGATTCCAATTGCTATAGCTTTGTTTTACTGCAAGCTATCCATCGCATCACTCCCATATTTTATTGAACCACTTCACAATTATTCAAATTCTAATATGAGAGTTTGAGTAATTTCACTATAGAAATAATTCTATATTCCTTTCAACATTGTTTCATTCTACATTAGTAAATCTTATGATCATGGTTAGCTATCATATATCATCTTAAGATCACTTTGATCCATTATCATATTTATCTAAACCTATCTTGTCTAGTTCACACTTATTCAATGGCAAATGGGTTATTTGAGTAAAGTGTGAATTAACTCAACCCTAGCTTCTACTTTGCCAATGTGGTGTTGATTCAATTATACTACCATATCACATGGTCATACTCCATGTTGTTCAATAATTTCTTAAGCCATATTCCCAAATGTCAATCATTCATACCCAATCCTATGCCTACTTAATTTTGTTCACATGTGTTGAACTATTCAACTTGCAAATGTGCAAATTGAGTACTTCAAGCATTCTTAAAACCTAGCCTAGTGTCCAAGTGTGATATATACTATTTAAGAATAATTGTTGTCACACTTATTCAATAGTAATGTTGTTGCACAATTCAACACTTGTGTGATCTAATTCACATGAGTCTTATCAAGATTTTGTTCATGCTTTAATAAAGCATAAAGACTTCATCACTTACACCTTGTGTAATTCAATTCTATCAAATCATGTTGATCTTTCCAATTAGCACTCAAACCCATATCTCACAATCCATATCTCCTTTGTCATATCTACTCTATCTCAATACCTTGAAACAATCTAAATTGTTAAACAAACACTTTTCAATTGTTTGTCTTGTTTGATTATGTTTAGATTGTATTGTATGTTTATGTTATGTTATTTTGTGCTATAGTTTGTGCGAAGAGCTACGTGCTTAGTTGAGAGAAGTAAAAAGATCGTATTCTTCAAAAAGGCAAGTGACACACATGTTTCCCTACCTATTTTTATTATGCACTAGTCTCTTTTAGTAGTATGCATGATAGGGGATCACTCAACTGCTTTATAAATTGCTAGATCCTAGTAGTGTGTAGCCAACCTCAAACCCCACCTGGTAAGATGCTAAAGGTACATGAATACTGATGCTATGCTATGATCATATGATAAAGTTGTTTTGTGAATAAAAATTAACAACTTCAACTAAAAAGAACTACCTGGGTGGAGTGGTTTGATAAGAGGAGGTCAGAGTAGGTGGGTTCTGGGGCACATGCTTGTACAGATGTGTAGCTCAGGATACTGCTCGGGATTGCCACTCAGGATTCAAGAGATTAATATGGCTTCCATGCTTAGATGTACTTCCAGTGCAACCTTATGACATTATGTGTCGTGGGGATGACTTAGGGGGCGCACCACGAGCCGGGCAATATGCCGGCTGGCGTCCCAGGAAATCCCACGGCCTCAGCGTGAGAAGACCGGCTCCGCCCGAAGGGCCGGCTGTGCCAGCGGCCGGCTGGCGACTCCACCGAGGAGGACTGGAGCCGGGCGATGGAGACAAAACTCCCCCAATGGCTGTCTCGCCAAAAGCGGAACGGCCCCGACAAGACCGTCAGGAGCGCAGAACAGGAGCGACGAACGCCACGACCACGTCCCACCAATGAGAGGACGAGGACCCTTCCCCACGGCGGGGTCCGAGGCAAAGGAGAGGGGATATGCCCTCCAGATGCCGGCCCAGGGAAAAGGCACTTTATAAAGTGCCTTTGCCAGAGCGTGGCCAGAGGAGAGGAGGCCAAGGACGCCGCCGCCGAGGAGCCGGCAGCCGGCCGAAGCATTACCAGAACCTGTAACCAGGCCCCCGTCTATATAAGGGGGCCTGGACCCTTAGCATAGGAGAGATCCGATCTTCTTCTTCCTCCTCTAGCCGAACAGCTCGAGGAGCACTGTAATCGCTACTATCCAATCAATACGAAGCAGGCAGGAAGTAGGGGTTTACCTCCAACCGTGAGGGCCCTGAACCTGGGTAAACCGAGGTGTCTCTGTTGGCACAATCCCGAGCCGGACCCATCGTCACCAACGTCGAGCCCCTCCGATAAGCCTCCCCATGGCTACTGTCTCTAAATTCCCACAACAGTTGGCGCCCACCGTGGGGCAAAGCGCGGTGGCGAGCGGAGTCAAGTTCCGGCCGGGACCCTCCGGCGAGAAGGTCGCCTCCGGCCTCGTCTGGAGGTTCGGCACCTTCGACTGCGTCGACAACAACTTGGCCCACTTCAAGAATGGCTTCGGCAACGGCGGCTCCTTCCTCGACGTCGGCGGCCACCGTTTCTACGTCGCCAAGCCCTTCCCGGAAGAGGTAACCGATGTGCTTGACCCACTCTGTGACACAGACTCCGACGACGGCGAAAGCAGCGACTTTTGCAACATGGTCGAGGTGCGGGCCCTGGAGGAGGACGGTGGCGGCGGCCTACCGCGCTCCGCGCGCCCGCCGCTCGAACGCCCACTTCCACCGGAACAAGATCTTCCACCTCCAGAGCGGGACGTGCTGGACGCAGCCATCACGGACCTGCGTGCTCCGCTCGACATCTCTGCGGATCCGGTCAAGGCCTCCGAGGATCTGGAGCGGACGCGCCTCAACCTCCTCAAGGAAGCGGTCGACGTCGACGACACCCGTCGGCGCGTCCTCTCTACGATCAACGAATACAACGTCGCCCACGGCTTCACCCCAGCCGGAGATGGCCCAAGCCGGGCGGGACAAGTTCGTCAGCGAGGCCGCGAGCTGGGCGTGGAGCTGAACCAGGCGGCGCCTTCGGCGAAGCTACCTCCGATCATCAACAAGCCCACCTACAGCATGCCTACGAAGAACCTCCACGCCGCGCGCTACATCACCTCCGAGCTGGATGGACTACAAGGCGAGGACTTGCGGGAGAAGCAAGCCCGGATCCAGGAACTCCTGGACGCCGCCGATCTGCAGCAGCAGGCGATGGAGCCACGCGGAGAGGCGAGCGGCACGCGAGGCGAGCACCGTATCGTCGTGGCTGGTCAGAACAAGTCGCACGGAGAAGCTTCATCGCCAAACCACGGCCCTGCGGAGCACAGGCGGAGCAATCGAGCTCCAGGCAAAAGCGGTGGAAACCACCGCACCTAGCACTCTGGCCACCACAGCCGGCAGCCTCGAGATCCCGCCGCGGTTACCAGCAGGCCGCGTCACCCTCCTCGGGCGGACGTGGCGGAACCGGCGCGCGGCAAGTCCGTGGCACCAGCCCAGCCGGCCCAGGGAGCCGGCCAGGGTGCTCAAGGTCATCATCCAGCTCGCTCGCACGTGAGCCAGAGGATCGGGGAATGTGTCGACCCGCCAAGGGACGACGCCCGCCATCGGCTCAACCTGCTGGCGGACTCCAAGTTTGACGAGGAGGAATCCTCGGCAGGACCCGTTTGTTTCGGCCCTCGCATCCGCAACGAGCCCATCCCGGCCAAGTTCGCGCTCCCACGAGACATGCCCAAATACACTGGGGCGGTGAAGCCGGAGGATTGGCTGTCGGACTACGTCACAGCCGTCGACATCGCAGGCGGCAACAAGAGGACAGCGGTGCGCTACGCACCGCTCATGCTGACGGGATCTGCTCGGACGTGGCTCAACAGCCTGCCGGCTCTGCAGATCAACTCCTGGCATGATTTCCAAGAGGCGTTCATCAAGAATTTCACGGGAACATACAAGCGACCGCCCCGCCCACGACAGCTGGCCCTCTGCAAGCAAGGCCCCGACGAGCCAGACCGTGACTACCTCATGAGATGGTCCGAGCTGCGCAACTCATGCGAAGGAGTAGGCGAGGAGCAAGCCATTGGCTACTTCACGGACGGATGCAGAGAAGGGACCCTGCTAAAGCATAAGCTCCACAGAGCCGACCCGAAGTTAATGGCGGACTTCATGGCAATAGCGGACAAGTACGCTTCCGCCGATTCTGCAGCAAGAGTGCAATGTGTTGAGCCAGCGCCAGCCGGAAACCATCCTCAGCCGGCAGCCGGCTCAGGAGGACATCACAACCGTGATCGACATGGCAAGAGAAAAGACGAACGCCGTGACAACAAGTACGGCTCCCAGCAAGTAGCCGCTGTTCAAGGAAGCCCGGGGGCTACGGGTGGAAGCCAGAAGCGCAAAGGGGACAAATTCAGCAAGGACAAGTACACCATCGAGGTGATGCTAGACCAACCCTGCAAGTTCCATAGCGTTTCAGGCAAGCTAGCAGCGCATACCACTCGCCAATGCAGCTTCACCAGGGATCTGGAGCAGGGAAATCACCAACTGCCCGGGCCACCGCCGGGCCCGCCGGCTGAAGCACATGGAAACAAGAATCGGCAGCCGGCCAAGGCAGCAGGGGATTACCCCGAGGAAGCGAATGTGGAGCAATACCGTGTGTTCACTTCCCAGGTGGAGGAGCCAAAGGATGAACCGTGGTTTGGTGTCGAGGTGAATGCAATCATGCAAGTTGGACCTCAGTACATGCATTGGTCTGACGCGTCGATCACCTGGGGGCATGAAGACCACCTGCCGCTCATGCCGAGGCCCGGGGGCTATGCGCTAGTCTTGAATCCAATCGTGTTCTCTGAGACGCGTACCTGCCGATTCTCGCGCGTACTCATTGATGGAGGCAGCAGCATCAACCTTCTCTATCGCACTTCGATGGAGAAGCTCGGAATCCCAGAGATCCAACTGAAGCCAACCAAGCTCACCTTCCATGGGATCGTGCCTGGGCACTCGTGTACGCCGATGGGAAGGATTGAGTTGGACGTGCTATTTGGCGAGAAGGACAATCATCGCCGCGAGCCGATCTGGTTCGAGGTGGTAGACCTCAACAGCCCCTACCACGCGCTGCTTGGCCGACCAGCTTTGGCCAAGTTCATGGCGGTCCCGCACTACGCTTACTTGAAGATGAAGCTCCCAGGCCCTCGCGGGGTGATCACCGTCACCGGGTGCTACAAGAAATCGATAGAGTGCGCAAGAGCCAGCTCCAAACTGGCGGAGGCCTTGGTCATTGCTGAAGAGAAGCGACAACTGCTGCAAAGGGTGGCGGCAGTCCAGCCGGGCAGCCTGGCGACGGGACTGCCGGCTCCGCTCCTCAAGCCGGCAAGCTTGGCCAAGGAAGTCCCGCCCGAAGCGGGCAAGAAGACAGAGGCTCTTGTCTCGGGGGCTGGCTCCTCCTCGAGGTAGGGGGAAGCGTTTCGCAGCTTCGCCTGAGACAAGTCCAAAACCGCTTAAGACCTTCGGCTAAGCCAAGGCAAAAAATCTTGTATCTCGAACAAGTGTCATTGAATAAAAGAAAGTTGGGCGGCATACGGCTGATCCCTGGAAAAAGTGCTCCGAAGTACCTTTTACCTTTCTAAGCGTTGTTCACGGGGGCTAGAAGTCGCCTCCAGTCGGGAGCCGGCAGCCCCAACCTAACGAAACGATCCTCTTGTCAGCCGGATGAGTACTGTGTGCGGACCGGACCCCGAGCCTAACCTCCGCCCCGCACCGTGTGGGGTGGAGCCGGCAGGTCACCCACCTAGGAAAATCGCTTAGAGGAAACGCCTGCGACCCGATGAATCGAATCCCTTGTCAGACGAACGAGTACCGTGTGCGAACCAGACCCCGAGCCTAACCTCCAGCCCAAGTCGAGGGCGACGGAGCCGGCAGGTCATTCACATTGGAAAGTCGCTAAGAGGATAGAACGAGCGCTCACCCCTAAACCACGTGCATTGGTTAATAGTTATGCGTAGACTGGATCAAGCCAGATCCCTTATACGCCGAAGTACTACTTCTCGTCCCGCGGCACGCTCCCACCCTAGACCGGCATTCGGTTGTCGGTCCAAGGGAGACCAGCCGGCACTAGGCTGCCGGCTGGGGGTAGAAGGGCCGAAGGATGGGGAGATAAAGGAAAAAGCTGAAAGGGGTCAGGTCAAATCCGGTTCACAAACAACTAGAGGCCAATGCGCAACAAATTTAGGGTGAAGCGTCATTAGTACATACGAACGAAATGTTGCTGGGCACGACATGAGTTCAGTGTACATAAAAATGAGTAAGAAAACCCTGATACGCTCAGGGGGCGCTTGGCGGGCCAGCCGGCTCCAGTGAAGTACTATCGCCAGCTCGAGACGCCAGGACGAAGTCATCGCCGCTGGGGGATGGCGGAATGGAGTGACCAACGGGATCCTCGGGGGCCTTCTGAGGTCCTTCCGCCGAGTCGGGCTCCTCGAAGTCCACGCCATCCAAAGATTCGTCACTATCCCCAGTATCAAAAAGCGCGTCGGTCTCGGCACACTCAGCAATGGCACAGGCGCGCTGACGGAGCTTGGTTTTATCGAGGCCTGCTAGTCCGCCTTCACGAAGATTCTCCAGCTGGTCCAGGTTGACGCCTGGATACCAGGAGAGCACGAACTCCAGAGCCTGTTGAGCACCGGCCCGAGCCGCGGACTCCTTCCAGACGTCGAGCCGGTTGGACGCGAGAAGGACCCACTGGAGGAGCGCCCAGATCTCGCCAGGCGTCGCCCTTCCCGGCCACAAGGTTTCAAAGACGGAAACAAGGGCTTCGTGCAGATCCTTGCCCAGCTTGGCAGCCGGGTGGAGTCGGCCTTTGGCCAACGCTACCAACTCCCCTGAGGAAAGCCCGGCCTTGGGGTCACTGCTGGGGACGATCCCCTGTTCCGCCCTGAATTCCTCCAGCGTCGTCGCGGCAGACTTGTCGGAGTCAGGGAAGGCTCCTGCAAGGGCAGTCAGAGGGTGAAAGGACGGCATAAGAGGGCAAAAGCTGAGAAAGAGGACAGGAAGTATACCACGAAGAGCTTCCTCTAGTCCCAGCAGGCCGGATTGAACCTTGCGGTCGCGGGCGCGCCAAACGCCGATCTCCTTGTCAAAACGCTCGCCGTCGAGCCCCCGGAGAGTCTGCAGCTCGGCGATCTGGGCGTCGCGGTTCTCTACCTCGCTCCCCAAGGTTGCGTGAAGCTCTTTCACCTTGCTGTCAAACTCCGCGGAGAGGATTTTCTTCTCTTCGGCCAGCCGACGATCAAACTCCAGCTGCAGCGACGACTCCGCCTCCCGAGCTTTCGCCAGATCAGCTTCCAGCCCCTGAGCCCGGGCGGCCTGGGTTTGCAGACCCTGAAGCTCCTCGGCATGCTTTCGCTTGAGCGACTCAATAGTGGCGGCTGACACCGAGTCGGCCAACTGGGACTCGAGCGAGGCAGAGTCTGAAAGCGGAGGAATAAGAGCAGGAAGGACAGCGGCAATGCTTTCGAAATAAGGGGTCCCGAGCTCACCTGATAGTTTCTCCAGTTCCTTCTTCAAGTCCTGGTACTGGACCTTGCCGGCACGGTATTTCGCTAGCAGCTTCTGAAAGACACTGGCTCGAAGCGCGTTCAGTTCCTGCAAAAAACGGAAGGGCAACGACTCTTAGCAAAATCCATTTTCAAGCCAGCTGTCTCTACAGCTACCTCGAAACTCGGGGGCTAGGATGTATAGCAGAAAGAACCAGGGGCTAAAGGTGCAGCACTCACGTTGGTCGCCTGTATAGCGTCAAGGAGTTGGAAGCCGGCATTCTGAAGCGATCCCCTGGCAGCAGTAAACTGCTTATCCAACTCCGCCAGAGTTGGCTTGCTGCCCTGCACCTTGAGCTTCTCTCCGACACCTGCACTCGAGGCGGTGTCCGCCCACTCCTGCTGAAGGCGACTGGCGGAGCTCAGACTGCCAATGTTGGACTCAGCCGCGGCGACAAGAGCTTTCCCACTAGAAGCGCTTTTGGTCACCACCTCAGGGGCTGGCGAACCGTCACCACGTTCGCTCCCCGCCACTCGAGTGGCGAGGAGCCCTGGCGAAGCCTCGCCAGAGCTGAAGGCTAGCCCAAGGAGTGCGGAGTCAGCAATCGCGCCAGCCCTCGACCCGGCCGCAGGCACCATAGCTTGCACGCTCGGTACGAGCTCAAGATTGGAAAGAGCCTCGACAGCCGGCGCCGGGGCCTTTTCCGTTTCCCCCGCCGCGGCCTCGCATGCGCTTCCCTGGCTGAGTGAGTCGGAGGAGGTGTGGATGGCGGCGGCGTTCCCCGCCGTGGCGTCGTCGGTAACAGGAGGTGGGGATAGGTCAGCCCCAACTGGTGCAGCTTCCTCGGCGGGCGTGGGGCCAGTCTCAGACGAGGCGACTGGGTGGGGAACAGCGTCCACGGGCACCTCCGGACGCGCAGAATCCTCTGCCCCAGTGTCGCCCGCCACAAGCTTCAACCGCGGGGAGCGACGAACGTCCTCAGCGCAACCCGAGTCACCGCCCATTTCTTCCCCGCGCATCCTCTTGCGGCAGGAAGGCTCGGGGGCCGGGGTCACGATTTCCTCGGAAGCGACGGCGGGAGGAGGTCGGGCAGCCGGATCGACAGAAAGAGGCGACCTGCAAAGAGAGCATCCCACGACCGAGTCAATCGGGATCGCGACGGCAAAATGAAGATGAGAAGCAAGGAAACATGAAGCTCACCCGGCTATGGCAATAGCCCGCCGCTTAGCCACCTTCTTCACCTTGGGACGGCGCAGGTCCCGCGCTGCCGGCTCCAGTTTCTTGCGCTTGTCAGCCGGCTCGGATAAGGCTGGCTGGGCCTTTCTCTTGGTGCCGACCAGATCATCTCCAGCCTCTTCAAGGTCTGCCGGCTCCGGAGCGGCAGAGCGTCGCCCGGGAGACTCTGGCAGATCCACGATCGGGGGAGCCTGGGTCCCAGCAGCGGCAGCGGCGGCTACGTGGATAGCTACGCCCCCGAGGGTGGTAGCTGATCCTGCGTCGCCATCGTCATCGTCGGACCAATCTCTTAGGAGAGAGAGGCTGGGGAACTTACTGGAGTGGTCGAGGAGTTCGCCCGAGTCTTCGAGTTCGTCGTTTCCTTTATCACCTTGGGTGGTGCTGGAGCCCTCGACGGCGGCCTGAGAACTAGCGTCCTCCACCTCCTCGGCTTTGTCCCAGACAACTTTATCATCCGATTCGGCTCTATCAGCGGCAAAGCCAGCTTGACGCTGAGTCAAATTCTCTGCCGCCTGCAGAGTGAACAAGTTCTGCCCGAACCAAGCGACCAGAGGTCAGTGTACCAGAGTGGCACAGGGGGAGAAGGTTTGAAACTAGGACCGACGAGCTCACCTCAGCAATTGGGTTGTCCCGGTCGTGAGGTTCCAATCCCCACGTCCACGAGGCTTGAAGCTTCACGTCGGCGATGCGGTTCGCCTTCCGAGCCACCTCCAATGCCGACAGTGCCTTGGAAGAATGGCGAGTAGGATCCCTGGCAGATCCCAGGAAGCACATCTTGTGTGGGCGGCGCTGAAGCGGAGACACGCGGGCGACCAGGAAGGCGAGGAGAAGGTCAGTCGGCTCCAGGCCACCCTCCATTTGCAGCGTGGCAACCCGCTGAAGAATCTTCTCCATGTCCGGCGACGGGCGAGGAGGAGCGGCGCTCCAGTTCTCCCGCTCAGGCCCGCCTGCCTCAAAGGGTGGCAAGTTGATATGGTCTTCGCTTCCCCTCAAGTTCTTCACATAGAAGAAGGAGCGCTGCCACTTCTTGCAAGACTCTTTCCCTTTTGTGCCAGGGAAGTTTGCGGACTTGCGGGCGTAGAAGGAGGCTGTGCCGCATATCACCGGAACGGTGTCTGCCGTCTGGGTCTTGAAGAAGATCAGCCGGCGGAACAGCTCGATATTGGGCCAGATACCCAAGTACGCCTCGCAGAGGGTTGCGAACGCGGACAACACCATCATCGCATTCGCCCCAATGTGATGCGGTTGCAAGTGGAAATGGTCCAGGAATTGGCGCATGAAGCTGCTCGCGGGCAGCGCGAAACCCCGGGGGAAATGGTCATAGAAGACCACCGTCTCCCCAGGCGCAGGAGCAGGGACCAGTTCGTCGCCGGCAGGGCGGCAGCTCACGAGATCCGCGGGGGGAAGCACTCGGCCCCGGCGCAGCAGCTCGATCTCTTTGTCTTTCACCCAAGAGCCTTCCCAGGATCCCTTTGGCAAGGCAGGTGGAGCGGCACCCTTACCCGCCGCCGGGCCCTTCCCTTTTTGCCGGGGAGCTTTGGGAGCCATCCGGGTGCGGATCTGGATGAGCGGAATGGCGGCGGAGCAAGCAAGGAACCCTAATCCCTTAAGGGCAAAGCTCGGGAGCCGAGGATTCTAAGTGGGGCGAATGCGGAAGGAAGAGGAGAAGCGGGCAACCGATGCTCTGTTTCCGGAACGGTCCCTGGTTTAAAAGTGAAGGGGCGGGTCAGTTGCTTATTTCAGCCATGATGGGACGGCAACTGACTCCTCTCGTCACGACCCACGATCGCGTAAAGGTCGGGCAACCACCGTGGTAGCCGCAAAGGCTCGTGGGCCGGGGCCGATTGGACATGGCGCGATAACGGGCGGACGAGTGGTGCCTCGGTCCAGCCCTCGAGGGAACAAGTTCCCAGGGAGCGGCGTGCCGGCCTACAGCCGCCAGCCAGACCATCACCGGAGCCGGTTCGTCCCGAGACGGCCGGGAAAACTCCGCAAGGCCCAGCCACGACGATTAGATCGACCAAGTCGAACCGGAGGTCCTGGGACTTCGACGAGGATGAGCAAGACTTCGGCGAAAAGAAGAACCCGCCGAAGCCCCATGCTAGCCCATGAGACTTCGCCAGTTTCGGGGGCTAGTGTCGTGGGGATGACTTAGGGGGCGCACCACGAGCCGGGCAATATGCCGGCTGGCGTCCCAGGAAATCCCACGGCCTCAGCGTGAGAAGACCGGCTCCGCCCGAAGGGCCGGCTGTGCCAGCGGCCGGCTGGCGACTCCACCGAGGAGGACTGGAGCCGGGCGATGGAGACAAAACTCCCCCAACGGCTGTCTCGCCAAAAGTGGAACGGCCCCGACAAGACCGCCAGGAGCGCAGAACAGGAGCGACGAACGCCACGACCACGTCCCACCAATGAGAGGACGAGGACCCTTTCCCACGGCGGGATCCGAGGCAAAGGAGAGGGGATATGCCCTCCAGATGCCGGCCCAGGGACAAGGCACTTTATAAAGTGCCTTTGCCAGAGCGTGGCCAGAGGAGAGGAGGCCAAGGACGCCGCCGCCGAGGAGCCGGCAGCTGGCCGAAGCGTTACCAGAACCTGTAACCAGGCCCCCGTCTATATAAGGGGGCCTGGACCCTTAGCATAGGAGAGATCCGATCTTCTTCTTCCTCCTCTAGCCGAACAGCTCGAGGAGCACTGTAATCGCTACAATCCAATCAATACGAAGCAGGCAGGAAGTAGGGGTTTACCTCCAACCGTGAGGGCCGTGAACCTGGGTAAACCGAGGTGTCTCTGTTGGCACAATCCCGAGCCGGACCCATCGTCACCAACGTCGAGCCCCTCCGATAAGCCTCCCCATGGCTACTGTCTCTAAATTCCCACGACATTATGGGCTCTGTCTTGATTGAGTATGATTAAGGGTTCAACCATGGTACTGACAGAGGGTGGTAGCATAATATAGGGGGTACGGTCAGATCTGTTTGGTTGAATACTTTTTCTGAAAGGTCTTGTATTATTTTATTCTTTGGGATAAAATAATTCTTAAGGTGAAAGTGCACAACCCTTGCAAGGTGTTTAAAAATCTAATCGATTAGCCGAGTCCTCGGAATGGACAATTGAGTCTCTAGCCATGGAATGATCGGAATAATCTCATCATCTTTTCTGAATGCTTTAAAACTTGATTAGAAACCCTTAGAGGAGCTCAGGCTCATGCCCCGAAAAGGTATGGTTGTCTGGTTGGTCCAAAACTTTGTTGAGTTTCGCCCAGAAACTACATGCCTAGCTAGTATGTAGTGTATGGGGGTTATTTCAGCCCTTCATAAGTAAAATTTTGATACAAAGAATTTTACAAAGATTATAGGATAAAACTTGCTTTCTGCAAACTAGCCTTTGAGATCCACTAAGCCAAATGTTATGTAGTATAGTTCTTTCACAACTGCCACCAAATGTGTGTCGTTTGCCAGTGCGTTGTTGTACTGACCCCTTTGGGGCTGCATATTCAAACATGCAGGTTTTGTTTCGAGTAAGGAATCAGGAGTAGGATCTCGAGCTTATATTCCAACATGTCTGCTTGTGGCACTTGATAAAGATGGAGGCTCATTGCTACTATGCTTTATGCTGTGTACTCGTAAGGTTGAAGACCTGTGTAACTGGATTTACGTTATATTATTGATGCTATTGCAATGATTACTTATTTTGTACTGTGGTGCTATCTACTAATCCAGGGAATGGCACAGATACACAGGAGTTCTGTCTTTTGATAAGGCAGGGCGCTACAATTCAAATCTGCCTCTACAACAGGACCACAGGTTGATTTTACAAAAATTGAGGGGCTAAATGCGAAACTGTATCGCACGTTGTTTCGATCGTCGGATCGCGATCTAACGGCACGCACATCAACCGATTTTCTGTCCCAAATCGGGCGATGGACCCCTAGCGCTCCCCTTTTCTAATCGGTTTTGCTATTTCTCAAACGGATGGGAAATCATTATTTCTAGATGAGTATCCAAACTCCCCAAAAAACGTTGAATCTAAAACCTCTAAACAGGGGCGCGCAGACCTCCCAGCTTTTGATGAAAAATTAACTTACATGTGTTTTTCTAATAATTTGAGTGGTCACACATTTAAAGTCAAACTATGTATGATAAATTTATCCTTATTTTAGTGAACTCGCTTAATATCGATTCTAAAAAGAAAGCAATACCTAATTCACAATCTAATGAAACCTGACTTTAAACAATGTCCTAGGTGGAGTGTTTAATTAGAACTTGAGGGTACTTTTTACTAGCTTAGAGCATCTTGAGTAGTGACTGTAAACATGAATCCTAAAAAGGCGAGTAAGGATCATTGCAAACACATTTGCAGTTTACAAAGCTGCTCGCGCAGATCAGTATCCATACTCAAACCTGTAAATTCAAAAAAAAAACTTTCGCGCTTGAAATTTGTTTGTCATTGTGCAACACAGTTCATCGCAAATGAATAAAGTTCAACAAAATTCATCGAGTTCATACCATAGAAGTTCATACAAAAGGCCGCGGTAGTTCATACAGTTCATACGCTAACTAATTTTACAAAATATGGCCCCAGGATACCTCACCAGGGCCTATGGACGCGGCGGCGATGACCTCGGTGGCGGCGGCCTAAAGCACTGCGCTCGAGTCTGAGGAGACCTTGAAGGCCTCCTTCCACTCTGCCCTGCATCTGAGCGCGGCAGGCGGCCTCCCTCGCCTCTGCATCTGAGCACGTGTGTGTGCATCTTATCCAATAAAACTGTACATAAAGGCAATACTTGTAGCGCTGGGTTCTTTCGTTGATCGATACACCTGTGCGTGCATCTTATCCAATAAAAGTATACATAAAGGCATCTTTCAAAAAATATATACATAAGGCATAAAATTTTACTCTACGGAATAAATCATGACTACAATAAAATTTAAAATTTACCATCCATGGTACAAATAACGACTACAATGAGAACCAAAAAATAGGTCACAAAATAAATAAAGAATAAATAGGAAACATAATTTAGTCTGTGGAACAAATCACCAATACGAAGAAGCAACAAAAAAGTATCATCCGTGAAACAAAAACTACAAGGGAACAAATAATTAGGCTGCGAAACAAATAATCACTACATGAGAAATTAAAATTTAGTCTGGGGAACAAATAACCACTATAAAAAGGAACAAAAATTTAGCGATCGTAGAACAAACTAAAACCACAGAGTGAGAAAAAACTAAGCCACGGAACAAATCAAGACTTCATGGGAACACAAAATTACTTATTGAAACATATCACAACTACAAAAAGAAGGAACAAAAGTTTATCATGCGTCGAACAAATCACGACTACAAGGGAATAAAAAATTAGGTCGTGGAAAAAATAAAGAATATGCGAGGAGTAAAAATTTAGTCAGTAGAACAAATCACAACTACAAGGAATGAACAAAAAATTTGGGTGCACGGGATAAATTACAACTGTAGAGGAAAAATAAATTAGACCGTGGAACAAATCAAGCCCAAAATGGGAACAAAAACTTAGTTCCTAGAACATATCAAGACTATAAAAAAGAAGAAACTAAAAGTTAGCATCCACGGAACAAATCATGATTACAAAGGTAACGAAAATTTAGGCCGCGTAACAAATAAAGGCTACGTAAGGAATAAAAATTTAGTCTACAGAATAAATCACGAGTATAAAGAAGGAACAAGAATTTTGGACTCATGGGACAAAATACGACGAAAGAGAGAACAATAAATTAGGCCATAGAATAAATAAAATCAACATAGAGAAAAGTTAGACTGCGGAATAAATCTTCACTACAAGGAAGAAACAAAATTTAGGGCACAAAAAAAATAAAGACTACCTGGTAAACAAAATTTATTTAGCGAAACAAATCACAACTACAAAAAGAGGAAAAAAAATTAACATCCACGTGACGGCTATAGAGTAATAAAAAAACTGGATTGCGGAACAAATAAAGGAAACATGTTGCTAACGGAATAAAAATTTAATAGATGAGGAACAAAAAGATTCTTACTTACGGATATAAATATGTAGATCAAGTCTACCAAAATTATAGCTAATGCAAAATAAATCATGACTTTATGCAGGAGCGAAACAAAATTTCATTGCCCCTGAAATAACAAAAGATCTAATCTAATTTTAAAGCCATGAAACAAATAAGAAATATAGAATTATACTATGTGAAAAAGATCATGAAATAGAAAATATAAATTTAACCACGAAAGAACCACAAGACATTAAATTAAGAAACCGAAAAATAAAGAAAGAAAAGGGAGAAAAAGAAACATGAAAAATAATCAGGAAAGAACTGAAAAGGCAAAAAGTAAATAGAAGGAATAGACAAACTTGCTTGAACTGAGCACGAATGAAAGAAAAAAAACGAAAAAGAAACGGAACTATTTCATATAAAAATAAAAGGAAGGAAAGCAGTCAGGAATTAAACGGGCCGGGGCCCACGAGTGACTGCCTTAAGCGAAACAGTGCTCGGTGGTGCACGCACGCTACCGAGTCGTTTGTCGTTTCCCGCGGACGGCGGGGCGGCAGGTGGTGGTGGCGTAGGTGGTTGCACAGGCTCCTTGGCAGTGTGAGCCTACAAGTCTAGATTTGGGGCCTTTAGGGCCAATATAGGTTTGGGTGGGCCACGCCTAGGACGTTTTCGTGGGTCCTTGCAGGTGGTAGGGACCTATCCCTTGTTGTGCTGCAGCCGGGGCACCAAATTTGGATGAGGCGGTTCTAGATTGGGCGACCACCTAGCAGACCTGAGGTGGGCTCTGCGAGGTGCAACCTGCAGCAGCACGGAGGCGCTATTGGCGAGTGCTCGTCGCATTGATGCTACCCTGCAACCTCACTTGGCCGTGCAGTCAGACTAGTCGTGGTCGTGTCTATCGTTCCAAGTGCGAGATGGATGCCGAAGTGGTCGACTTGACCGGCTACGGTGTGGCCCATCCTCGGGCGTCGTGGCTGGGGTGCTCTTATGTGGCGGTGTGTGGTTTCGGTCGGGGGCCGATTTGCATGGACTGAGGTGGAGGCGATGCATCCCATGGAGGCAGCTGGCGTAGCATGGCAGCAAGGTTTAGTCGGTGGTGACGAGGTACGATTTGGCAAGGGGTTGCAGGTGCACGACGGCGATGGCCGGGGCATAGAAGCGCAGCGGTGGGACTAATTGGCCTAATCTGGGACTGGCAGACGATCGGGCTTGATGTGGACCTAATCGGCCCTGCTACTGCGTCCGAACGGCGATTACCTTGATGGTGGAGGGTGGATTCCGTTTCATAGGATATCGTGTGGTCTGATGGCTACAGTCTATGGTGTTTACATACTGATGACCCACAAGTATAGGGGATCGCAATAGTCTTCGAGAGAAGTAAAACCCAAATTTATTGATTCGACACAAGGGGAGCCAAAGGATATTTATAAGCCTTAACAGATGAGTTGTCAATTCAACTGCACCTGGAAACAGACTTGCTCGCAGCGGTTTATCAGTAGCAACAGTTTTATAGTGGTGACAGTAGTAAAATAGTAGCAACAATAATAAAGAAAAGACGGTAATAATAGCAATAGTAAACAATAGGATGAAATACTGTAGGCATAGGGATGGATGAACGGGCGTTGCATGGATAAGATAATTCATGAAATCAGTAAGACATGGGCAATTGCAGATAAATAATGATAAAGCATCCTAGTACTAAACAACCACAGACATGTGTTCCGTAAATAGTCGTGCGTGCTCGCAATGAGAAACTTGTACGACATTTTTTATCCTACCAGCCTGTTTGCAGCAGGGCCTCAAGGGAATCTACTGGTAATTAAGGTACTCCTTTAATAGAGTACCGGAGCAAAGTATTAACACTTGGTGAACACATGTGATTCTCACATCATAGCCATCCCCTCCGGTTATCCCAATTGCGGTCACTTTGGGGCCTCGGGTTCCGGACAACAATATGTGTATACAACTTGCAGGTAAGATCATAAACAACAAGTATCATCATAAAACAATAACAAGTTCAGATCTGAAATCATACCACTCGGGCCCAAAGTGACAAGCATTAAGCACAACAAGTTGCAACGATGTTATAAGCACTAATAATAGATACTAAGCACCATGCCCTAACAATCTCATAGCAAATTACATGAATGATCTCATCCAATCCCTACCATCCCCTTCGCCTACAGCGGGAATTACTCACACATGAATGGGGGAGTCATGGACGGTTGACGGAGAGACGTCGGTGATGATGGCGATGAAGATATCCTCCAAATCCCCGTCCCGGCAGGGTGCCAGAACAGAGTTTCTGGTTCCGAATCGCGGTTTCTGATGGTGGTGGCGCAGCGGAACTCTATCTGGGAAAAATGCCGAACCCCCGATAGTTTCAGGTCTGGAGGTATAAGTAGGCGAAAGGGAGGCTCGAGGAGGCGGCTGGGATGGTCTCACCCCCCCCCGGCGCGGCCAGGCATGGGCCGCGCCCCCTGGTGGTGAGCCTGCCTCCCAGCCCCTCTCTGTCTCGTCTTCTGGCTCCGTGGGTCTTCTGGTAAAATAGGAATTTTGCAGTATTTTCTGGGATTTTTCCTAAAAATTGGATTTCTGCACAAAAACAAGACACCAGGGCAATTCTGCTGAAAATAGTGTTAGTCTGTGTTAGTTATATTCAAAACACACAAATTAGAGGAGAAACAATAGCAAAAGTGTTGGGGAAAGTACATACGTTTTGGACGTATCAACCCCCCCCCCCAAGCTTAGCTATTTGCTTGTCCTCAAGCAATTCAGTTAACAACTGAAAGCGATAAAGGAAACTTTTATGAACATATTTGCTTCATAAGATGTATATAGTCCCACTATATGAGCAAGTACTCAGGTAATTCATAATAAGAAATATGCAACTAATGTTACCTCATAGTCAGGCAAGCTATGAAAGAGCGCCAATGTACTAATAGCAAGCAACATGAGCATAAGGAGCTACAAGATCGTAATGTTCATAAAATGATATGGAAGAGTGGTATCCCGCTTGCCTTTATTTGTGGAGCAAAACATAAATGCTGAGGCACCTCAAGGGAAGACTAGAAGTAAAAATACCAAAGATACAAGCATCAAAGTTATACCACAATTAACCGTGTTCTGGGACAAGCACATTACACTAAGAATAACAGCTATGCTCTCAAGAAAGTGCTTAAAGTTAGAAGATGAAGACTCAACATAAAAGTAAAAGAAAGGCCCTTCGCAGAGGGAAGCAGTGATTTAACATGTGCTAGAGCTTTTCATTTGTAACATAGAGATAAAAATTTATTTTGAGAGGTGGTTGTTTCATGTCAACGACTGGCAATGGGGTCTTGCTATCTTCCATACTAAACAAGTGAGAGCGGTTCCGAGTTCTTTGAAAATTTGGCACATTGGTGCTCTTTTATAAAGCTTTGGCACTCCTCCCCACCTTTTATCCTTTCTCAAACCATGGCTAGTCGATTCCATCGGGTGCCCACCAACTTTCACATACCATGGAGGAGTGCTTTTTTTTTAGATTTAGATTACAATGGTCTGACCAGCTCCCTTGCAAAATTAATGACGAGCAGATGAAGCTGCCTAGTCGAGGGGTACTTAATTTAATATGGAAGATAGCAATTCCGACCACTACGTCCCCATGATCTAAAAACAGTGGCACAAAATGAGAAGTAGTTGAAAGTTTCGAAAGGTAGCACATGAAAATTTACTTGGAATGGCTTACAAATACCATGCATAGGAATTTATAGTGGACTCTTTGGAGTTACTTGGTTTTCAGGAGTTGGATGCACGAGAAGTATTCCCACTCAGTACAACTGAAGGCTAGCAAAAGACTGGGAAGCGACAATCGAGAGAGCAATAGCTGTCATAATCATGCTTGTGACAAAACAAAATTAATATAGGCATAAAAATGATACAAGAACTCTGAGGCAAGGTAAATCATCGAGGCTTAATTGACTTTTTGTTCAGTCATATGCATACTTGAGCATGTGCCAAGTCAATTCAAATGAAACTTTCATAGGAGGATACCACAATGTCATACCATATTATGAATAAAACAATGCAAGCAAGCATCTACATGACATGCTGCAAACTATTAGTAAATTGGAACTAATCATATGAGAGCAAGAACTACAAAGCATCCATTAGATAACATATACCTTACATGAACAGGCTAAGCACGTCCACATAGATGAGTATATGTACAAAAATAAAAATAAATAGAGTTCATACCAGCCTCTTACCACATCTCGAGTCGCATATATCATCATTATTGCCTTTCACTTGTGTAGCTTGAATAGTATGAAGTGAATACCAAGCTCCATTGGAGTCACGGGAGACTGAACTCTGCAACAAACTTTACAAAACTGAAGAAGAACAACAAATATTTTTGGGTTTTCGAATTTTGAAACAAGAACAGAAGGAAACAGCAAACAAGCAAAATATTTTTGGATTTTTCAAATATCAAACCGAAAATGGAGAACAAAGCAAACCAAAGCTAGAAAGCTAAAAGGCAAACAAAGAGAAACAATGGAAATATTTTTGGTCTTTTTTGTGTTTTGGAAAGTAGAAATAAGAACAAGAACAACAAAGAAAAGAAAGCGAAACATGGATATAAAAAGTACCGATAAAATATGATATATAGATGAGTGCATCGTCGTTGTACCTCCCCCCAATCTTAGGCTTTTGGCCTAAGTGGAGATCAATCCCAGCTCGGCCATGAGGTGGCGTCTCCAAAATAGGACGAAGAAGCACCTTCGTCCTGATATGAGCTCGAGGGCGCCCCGGTGTGGTACGCGGCATAGTGATCGGCCGGCGCCTCCTCTTCCTCCTGGTCCATAGCGCCATGTTGTACGTGGAAGCCGAGCAACCCAAGCTACTCGTCCAACTCCTCATTCGAGCGTGACCATGGCCTCCTGTGAATACTGAACAAACTGGGCTGTGGCAAGGGGACTTCCCTTTCCTCTCCATCAGTGAATAACATTCTATAAACTAATTTCCCAGCACATGAGTTAGCAGTAACAAAGTGATGGAGCTTCATGGCAGCAAGATCAAGCCTCTGCGGGACTAACAATATATCATTAGGAGCAATAGAAAATCCTAGAGCAGCAACAATGCGTGCAGCAATAATGCCTCCATAAATAGGTCCCCTAGCAGCTAGGCGACGAGCAATAAGAGCACCGAGGTTATACTTTTTGCTAACATCAAGCGCAGTAGCTAGAAAAGCTAAATGATAGTTAGAGATATTGCTAGTGTTCCCCTACCAAGAATACTAGTGGCAAGATAGTAAGTAAATGTCTAATAGCTGGGAGTTGAATGTTTCTTATCTTGCCATGCTGTGCTATGCGGTCATCATCATTAGTTACTCCTCGGTAGAGCTCCAACAAATCAGTGGGTTGGTGCAGAATCTTCTTGGCAGTCCCAAACAAGGGAATACCTAGAATGCCACAAAACTTCTCTAAAGACATGATGATAGACTTATCATAAATTTAAAATGCAATGGAAGGCTTGAAATGAGAGTTAGTGAATTTAAAGCTTTCAACAAAAATCTTCGCGAGCATAGCATATTGATTACTCTCATCTGTCATGTATGTAGTCAATCCAACCCTGTTAACAAGGAGTAAGAAATCCTCAAGAATCCCTGCATCACTCAAAAAGTTAGCACAAGGGAAGGTGGATGGATGCGCATCTCCATCATCCCCCTCATCACCAATGTTCGGTGACATAAGATCTTCATTGTAGGATGTCCTATATTGAGCAGTGGATCTTGAAGGCCTTGATGACCTGGGTGCTTCTCTTTCAAAGACTTCTCCATAGGTGTAGTTATCCATTTCCCTTTTCTAAAATTTTTAACAAACCTCATAAAAATGATTTTGAGACAAACAAATGTAGGAAACTACTATAGGGAGTTACAAGAGGGCTAACATGCATCAAAATAACATTTCTAAGCAACAGAACAAGCATGCAAACTCATTTCACTTGTCACCTATTGACGAGGGTTAACTCAGCAAATATCCTAGATGAAGGACTTAGGATCGGGGAAGTAGGGCGTCGGATGAACTCGAAGGTAAAGTCAGGCAAACATGGTTCGTATCGAAAGTAAATGTGGTGGTGAACTTTAGCTTACTCTCAATCTGTCCCTCACCATCTTCTCCTGGCCCCTATATATAGGTGGCCAGGTCTCAAGGTACGGGAGGGATCCGACACAGATTACAATATCGATATACGACATGAACTCGTATCTTGACTAGTATTACACTTGGGCCTAGCTTAACGGGCCTCAGGGGTACTCAACTAACGGGCTCTATTATCTATACCCTTGTCAGTAGCCCCTGAGATTCTACCGGAATTGTAGATTCGAGTTGAATCTCAAATCTCCAAATCTTCGACCTGATTAATCTTTCAACTTCTTATTCTTCCTGTACTAAAAAATAAACAACTTTCATTATATTATTTTGCAAGGGGTTTTGATGAATTAGCCTGGCAGCTCCGATGGATCAGGAGGTCAGTTAACTGCCGGAACAGATACTTGTCACCTACTTCAAATTCAATCCCCTTGGACTTGAATCCAAGAAACTGGTCAAACCCATTCTTTTGCCGCATTTAGGACTTACAAAGAACGAGTCCCAGTGGTTCTCAAGGTACCCAGTGCGTCCACCAGGATTTTCTTTGCATTGTAGACACGGATAACTACTAGCAGAGCGCATCCATGTGCGTATACCAGGCCACACAGGACGGATCCTGGGGTCTTACCTTCACGATATGTTTCAATCATGGAATTCGAATTTTGTCGCAATGACGCAACTCGAGAATCATACGTCGCAGCCTTGTTTGACTGTTTCAGTTTTGAAAATCTTCGGGTTGTCCAACCTCGATTTAATATATATTCCCTCCCGAAGGTAGTAATTGCACTTTCCAAGTCTTCTTTCGCCTTCTTTACTCTTTCATGCGTGTACAAATTTCGTCGGGTGCGCGACCAGCGCTCCCGATGGGAGTAGCCCCCGAGGCTATAGTCGAAAGACATGTTTCAAGTATAGGCTCAAATAAATTGTCGCTCCTTTAATCATCAGATAATAGCTTTTTCATAATATCGTCGGGTGCGCGCCCAGCGCTCCCGATGGTAGTAGCCCCCGAGGCTATAGTCGAATATTTTTGGGTATAGACTCAAAAAATGAGTTTTCTTCACTGACTCCTCTATATCTCCCATAGTAGATTTCATCGGGTTTCTTGATCAGCACCAATACGCATATCTTAATGTTAGACTTGCGGCTGAATTTTCGATGAATATCCGTAACTGTCATATTGTCCTGTAATGTTTTTATTTCTCATTACTCGAACGCTCGTGACATCATTAGTAGAATCACTCTGTATGTGATTTGACTAGGCGCTGACCGTTACTTGTGGGCAGCGCGGTAATTTCACAATTTTTCCTGGCCGTTAGTGGGCTACCGCTTCCGCTTCTTACGCCACGTCGCAGCCCACGTTCCTTCACCAGGACGCTTTATAAGGGGGGATAGTGGGCTGTTACTATTTACCAGTTCATTGCCCTTCCGCCGCTACCATTGATGCATCCCCTTTGCGCTTCCGAGCTTCTTCACAGCCCCCTTGCTGCCGCTGCTGTCGATGCGCATAAAGAGCCTTGCCCACAAGAACCAGATGGGGAAAAGCAAGACCACCAATGCGTCGACCAGCTGGGTGCCCCCCGAGTTTGGGCAAACCGATCTCACCAAGGCCCAGAAGGAGGGTCTCATCGCCGAAGGAGATCAGGTTGTCTTCCCCAGCACCGAGCGCATCCCCAAGCCCCCGAGCGGCTATCGGGTGATGTTTCTCGCCTTCCTCTGGCGTGGCTTATCCTTTCCTGCCCACGAGTTTCTCCGCAGACTTCTCTTTGTTTATGACGTGCAGCTTCACCAGCTCACGCCAAACTCGATTTTACACATCGCTTGCTTTATCACTCTTTGCGAGTCTTTTCTGGGGATCGAACCCCATTGGATTCTCGGGAAATTTCTCTTTCGCCTCCGCCCTAGTATTGCTTTGTTGAAAAACCCTGAGCTGGGCGGGGCTGTTGATTCCATCCGCGCTGAGGTTCATTACTTGGAATTTACCATGGATGCCTCCGTACAAGGTTGGAAGAAGATATGGTTTTACATCAAAGACCAGAAAAATTCTTCCTCCGACCAATACGGCATTGCCCCTTTTGATGCCAATAAAGAACTGAAGAAGTTGTCATTGTGGGATTTGCCTCCCACGGAAGCTGAGATGGAAGATATCAAGCTGCTGCTAGCCCGCATCCAGGCTCTGAAAAGTGCTAGTGGAGGTGCACTGTCAGGGACTCAGCTTATGTCGTTCTTTCTGCAACGGCGAATTCAGCCTCTTCAGCATCGTATTTCCAAACTTTGGTCATACTCTGGCTTGGAAGATTCTTCTCGAGTCTCTGAAGAAGACATAGATAAGAAGGATCTCGACAAGCGAGTGAGAGCTCTGACTACTCTCACAAAAGATCATGAGATTCCCGCTATAGCCGTTGATTTCTTCGACTTCGAGCATCCCTTGCCTGCGGTATATGCTTTGTCATGCGCCACCTTCTCATTTATTCGCATTCTTGTATTTTGTCGCTATTTTGCTTATAACTTTTTGGATTACTCTTCCACAGGATCACCAATCCCTTGTTTCTCATCCTCCTCTTCCAGAGGGAGGACCTATTCAGGTTGTTCCTGTTTCTGCTGCGTCCGAAGCCCCCGAGGCTGAGGACAATCAGGACGGAGATGATGCTGAAGATTCGCTGGAAGGAACCATCTCGACTACGTCGCCTCCTCCTGCGGATTCAGAAGATCTTGGTCTCGATAGGAAGAGGAAGCGTGTTGAGGAGCTCCTTTCTTCGAGTACCTCTGCTTCCAAAGCTGTGATCGGGGAGGCCTCTGCTGTTGAAGATGAAGTGGAACTTTTCGACCTCTTGGACTCGTGAGTCTTTGCTAACTTGGGTACTTATCTGCTTTTCTTTATTTCGACTCATGCAAAGTGTCTACTTTTTGTTCCCTTTTTAGCGATAATGAGAACCCGAAAGAGGATGCTGCCGCTGCTCCCCTTGTAGATGCTCCTGCTATCGATGAGCCGCCCTCTCAAGAGGCAGCTATGGTAGCTAAGTCGCCAGAGGCCGCTGTCAAAAAGTCCGCTTCTCGTGCTTCCAAACGCCTGAAGAGAGCGCCGGTGGCAAGTACTTCCCTTGACGCCCATCGACCAATGAGCTCTGTTGACGATGTAAGTACTATTTTTTTTGTGGCTTACTCTTTTTACTGCTTTGAACTGTTCTTCTCATGTCTTACTGTTGACAGACTTTGATGAGAAAGTTTGTCTCTTTGGGCACTAAGTGTGTCGAGTTTTTGAAAGCTGATCGGGCTTCTCAGGGTAAGCTTTTTTGCTATGTCGTGTCCTCTATCTGTCTCATTTGTGTTTCCATGGTTCTTTTATTCGACTTTATTTCCCCTTTTCTGTGCTACAGATGCTTTGTCGGCGGCCAATGCTTGCATATCATCCCTGGAAGCTGAACTTGAAGCTTCCAGAAAAGCCTAGGACGTTGCCGCCGCTGCCAAGACCGCTGCTGAGAAGTCTACTAAATCAGCAGTGGCTAAGGTGAAGAAAGCGGAAAAGGCACTTGCCGATGCTGATCGGGAGCGTGTTCAAAGGGAGCAAGCCATAACTAAATGCCTTAATCAAATTTCGGCTCTTGCTGGAGGTAAGTACCATGCGTTTCCCTTCTTGGCTAACTTGCTCATTCTTCTACGAACTGATGTGTGCTCACTTATCTTTTGTCTCTGTCTTTTTGTTTCCGTAGAAAATACTGGGGTGTCTTTGGCACCTTTGCAGCTAGACGACGAGGATCCTCTGATGGCCGCGGTAAATTTGCTGGAGTCGAATTGAATATCTATCCAGGAAATCCTCGAGTTGGCTAGCTGCGTGATAACGCGGATTTTCATCGGGTTGTGGCCAAAGAAAAAGGCGGATGTGCCAACTGCTGACTTAAAGAAACTTGTCGCGGCTTTCGACACCGCCGAAGATCCTATCCTGCTGATGAAGAGCCGCTCGGTGAAGCGAGGCGCTGAAGGAGCCATTGCGCTCGCTTACGCACATGGCGAGGAGGTTGACTGGGAGAAGGTTAGGTTCTATCCGCGGTCGACCTCTTTCAGAGCTGCGAGGTTTCTTTGAGAAGGCGAAGAAGTATGCGCCAGGCATCGTGTCAATTATCACTCCTTCGGCAGCTTCTTCGACTTCCACTCCATCTTCTTCGACTCCTATGACAAGTGCGTCGATGCCCCCGCCAAGTGCTGGTGCTACTTCTCCCGCACCTTCTTCCACCGCGGAGCCTGCTGCTGAGGTGGCATAGAATTAGCCTCTCCTTGAAATTTTCCTTCTTTTGGATAGATGTAGCAAACTTTGCCCATATTTTGCCTGAGATTTTATCAGGAAGTACTGTACTGTTTGTTAATATATCGCCTTTGTGAAATATTGAACTCAGTTGGGTTTCTGAATTGTTTTATTTTCCCTTCTTTTGCCTTCCAGCCTACGCGTGCTAGTGGGTCGCCAAATCGTGATCGTGGCTCGCCGCCTGCCAATGTGTTCGACTCTGGTGCTCCTTCGCCTCCTCACTCTTCTTGCCGATGCAGTGAATATATGTCAAGGATTTCGAACCTCGAAGGGCGTTTAACTTTGATGAAGCTTCAGGCAAAGACTGCTTTGGACAAGGCCAACAAGTCTTGCAGCTTGATGAAACAGATATCCGTCCTTGAGGATAAAGTGTCGGGTCTGGTGGCCAAAATCGTGCATCTTGAGGAATGCGACTTGATACGTCTCCAACGTATCTATAATTTTTGATGCTCCATGCTTGTTTTTACACCATTTTCCTACTGTTTCGTTACACTTTGTGGCACTTTTATGCATTTTCCGGAACTAACCTACTAGCAAGTCGCCACAGTGTCAGTTCCCTGTTTTCTGCTGTTTTTGTGTTTTATAAGTGCTACACAGGAAATATTCTCAGAATTGGACGAAACAAGTTCCTGAAGTCTTATTTTTCGCGGAAGCTTCCAGAGATCCGAAGAGGAGTTGGAGGGGGGCCATGAGGGCCCCACACACCAGGGCGGCGCGGCCCAGGCCCTGGCCGCGCCCCCTATGTGTGAGGGTGCCTCGGGCCACCTCTGACGATGCCTCTTCACCTATAAAGACCCCCCGACAGAAAAAACCTAAGTACCCGATCACTTTTCCAGAAACACATCGCGATCCGCCGCCGTCGTCGACCCGAGATTGGGAGGGTCCAGAAGCTCTTCCCGGCACCCTGCCGGAGAGGGGAATCGCCACCAGAGGTCTTCTTCATCGCCATGCTTGCCTTCGGAGCGATGAGTGAGTAGTCTACCTTGGACTATGGGTCCATAGCAGTAGCTAGATGGTTGTCTCCTCCACCATGTGCTTCATGTTTAGATCTCATGAGCTGCCCTACATGATTGAGATCACCGTTATGTAATTCTACATGTTTGGTTTGTTGGGATCTGATGAATATTGGTGTTATGATTGAGTTGCTATACTGAAATATATCTTATGTTATCTCTATGTTGTTTATGATCTTGCATGCTCTCCGTTGTTAGTAGCTATCTTGGCCGAGTAGTTGCTAGTGACTCCAAGAGGGGGTATTTATGCTCGATAGTGGGTTCATGCCTCTATTTAACCTGGGGGAGTGACAGAAACCTCTAAGGTTGTAGATGTGATGTTGCTACTAGGGAGAAAACAACATTCATATGCTCGAGGGCATATGCTTTGTTTACATTACACACTTTGCTTAATGCAATTATCTGTTGTTCGCAACTTAATACTCTTGGGGTGTTCGGATGATATCCCCGGGGGTGGATTATTAGTCATAGATGCAGTTGGATGGCGGTCTATGTATTTTGTTGTAATGCCCAGAGTAAATCGCATAGTGATCTTCTTGACATATCACGTTTATCTTTATTCTATCAATTGCCCAACTGTAATTTGTTTACCCAGCATGTGTTATTTATCTTATGGAGAGACACCACTAGTGAACTATGGACCCCGGTCCTATTTCCATCATATTGCTATTACCTGTTTACTTTACTCACACTGTTTACTTTACTCGCATACTATTATCACTTTCCACTCGATACGCTCATACCCTTTGTTTCAAGCAAACCGGTGAGATTGACAACCTCATCGCAAGTTGGGAACAAAGTATTTGGTTGTGTTGTGTGCAGGTTCCACGTTGCTGCTTGCAAAGCAAAGCTTGGACGAGGCGCCACATATAAATTATCCGAAGCTGTCGCTAAGCCAGTCCGCATCACCTTCAGTCGTATTGTCTGCTCTTCTCCTGATCGACATACCTTGGTTCTTAACTGGGGGAAAACTTGCTGCTATATTCATTAAAACCTTCTCTTGGGGTTTTCCAACTGGCCGGTCATTTAATTTCATACACCATCGACTTGGCCCCATCAAGTTTTCTGGCGCCGTTGCCGGGGAAACTCCTACATCAACTATATTTTCCCCCGTCAACTTGGCACCATAAAACAGCAAGCAAGTTTTCTGGCGCCGTTGCCGGGGAAGAAGTGGAAGACCTCTGCAAGGGGAGTTTTTCGCACACACATCCTTTACTTTATTTTAAGTTTTGCTTTACTTTATTTTTACTTGCATCGTTTTATATCAAAAACCCAAAAAAATTAGAATCCTTGGTAGTTGTTTTTACTTGTCTACTTTTAGTTTTCCTGAAATGGCTACTCCTGAAAACACCAAGTTGTGTGACTTTACTAGCACGAACAATAGTGATTTTATCTGCACTCCTATTGCACCACCTGCTCCTGCTGCAAACTTTTATGAGATTAAGCCTGCTTTATTGAACCTTGTTATGAAAGAGCAATTTTCTGGTGCTAGTACTGAAGATACTGCAGCTCATCTCAACAATTTTGTTGAGCTATATGAGATGCAGAAATATAAGGATGTAGAAAGTGATATTATTAAGCTCAAGTTGTTTCCTTTTTCTTTGAGAGGAAAAGCTAAAGATTGGTTGTTGTCTTTGACTAAGAATAGTATTGATTCATGGGCTAAGTGTAAGGATGCTTTCATTGGTAGATATTATCCTCCTGCTAAAATTATATCTCTGCGTAGCAATATTATGAAGTTTAGTCAGTTTGATAATGAACATGTTGCTCAAGCTTGGGAAAGAATGAAATCTATGATAAAGAATTGCCCCACTCATTGACTGACTACTTGGATGATTGTCCAAACTTTTTATGCAAGACTGAATTTTTCTTTGAGGAACCTACTTGATTCAGCTGCTGGAGGCACTTTTATGTCCCTTACCTTGGGTGCCGCAACAAAGCTACTTGACAACATGATGGTAAATTATTCCGAATGGCACACCGAGAGAGCTCCACAAGGTAAGAAGGTAAATTCTGTTGAGGAAACCTCTTCCTTGAGTGATAAGATTGATACCATTATGGCTATGCTTGCTAAAGATAGAGCTCATGTTGATCCTAATAATGTTCCTTTAGCCTCTTTGGTTGCTCAAGAAGAGCATGTTGATGTGAACTTCATTAGAAACAATAATTTTAACAACAATGCTTATAGGAACAATTTTGCTAGTAACAACTATAGGCCGTTTCCCTCTAATGGTGAAAATGGCTATCTTGGTAGACCTAAAATGCCTAGTGAAGAGAGGTTTTTAGAACTTGAAAAGGCTACCAATAATTTTATGCAAATGCAATATGAGCAAAATAAGTTGTTTACTAAGACTATGGAGGAGCAATCAGCTCTGTTGAGGACTATTAGTCATCAACTTGAAAATTTAAACAAGGCTATTCCTGAATTGCAAGCTAAGGTTTCCAAAGCCGAAACTGATATTTCATCTTTGTCTAATGTGCAATCCTCTTTGGTTAATAGAATGTCCGCTAAGCCTGATCCTTTTGCTACTGCTAATGCTATTCAAGTTGGAATAGATGAAAATATTAGATTGTTAGTAGAATTGCATGCTAGATAGGAAAGAGAGGATGAGATTGCTAGGAATACGAAAGTTTGTACTATTACTACCTCTAATAATGTTGTTCCTAATGCTAGCAATCCTCTTACTTTGATTGGTGTAGAGAAAACTCCCACTCCTTGTGTTAAAAAGCCTAAAACTGCCAAAACTTTTTCTCAAAAGAGTGCTAAAATTTTTCGGAGTGTAGGAGATGATAGCTCTACTTCTTTTAATGATTTTGATGTTGATGGCTGCAACATATCTGAAGTAATTTTGTTCTTGCAAAAGCTTGCTTTGACTCCCAATGCTAGTTCTTTAAATATTGCTTTTACTAAGCATATTACCAATGCTCTCATGAAAATTAGGGATGAAAAGTTGAAGCAAAAAGCTTCTGTTCCCAAGAAGTTAGAAGATGGTTGGGAACCCATCATTGATATGCATGTTAATGGTTTTGATTTCCATGCTTTATGTGATCTAGGTGCTAGTATTTCTATCATGCCTAGAAAAATTTATGATATGCTTGATTTACCACCTCTTGAAAAATGCTATTATGATGTTCCTATTGCTGATGTTGCTAAGAAGAAACCTTTGGGAATGATTAATGATGTTCTTATTATGGTTAACAATAACCTTGTTCCCGTTGATTTTCTCGTTATGGACATTGAATGCCATGCTTCATGTCCTATTATTTTGGGAAGACCCTTTCTTCGAACTATAGGTGCCATCATTGATATGAGGGAAGGCACCATCAAATATCAATTCCCACTCAAGAAAGGTATGGAACACTTCCCTAGGAAAAGGAAGAAATTACTTTTTGACTCTATTCTTAGAGCAAATTATGAGCTTGATGCTTCATCTTTTGATGTTACTTGATTCGCAATTTTCTGCGCCTAGTTCAAAGGCGTTAAAGAAAAGCACTCTTGGGAGATAACCCAATGTTTTATTTTCAGTAATTTTTCTTTTATTTGAGTCTTGGAAATCATTACTACTGTAATGACCTCTCCTTATCCTTTTAATTTCTTTTTGTGCCAAGAGAAGCCTCTAATTCGAGTGAGGTAAAGATTTGGGGATGTTGCTGTCCTGAAACTGTTTTCGGTGCTGCACCATAAAAATTTGTGAAAATTCTCTGTATATCTTTTGGACCTGCGATTTCTTGTGCATATGTCCCAGGTTATATCCAAACTTTCGTTAGTTGAACACTTTTTGATTTGAGCAACATAAAACCCCTCAAAAATTCGACCTTTGTCAGATGTTCTGTTTTGACAGATTTCTGCCAATATTTGTGTTTGCCGCTTTATCGCTTTCTTTTGAGTTCTTTTCATCATGGAACTTTTGGGGAAGTTGCTACAGTAGTATATACTTAATATGTGGTGGTTTTGGGTTGAAACCTGAAGCAAAAAGAGGTTGATTATATGTTATGCTACACTAATGTAGCTAATAGATTTGTGTTTAGTTTTGTATGAAGGAAGTTTTTAAGTGTAGGGATTGGAGAATGATGAGATGAGTTGAAGAATGGACAAAAGCTCAAGCTTGGGGATGCCCATGCATCACCCCAAGAAATATCCAAGAAGTACAAGCGTCAAAGCTTGGGGATGCCCCCGAGGCACCCCTTCTTCATCGGCAAAAATCAGGTCACCTTTCAAAACACTATAGTTTTATTGCTTCATGCACTATGTGTTTTTCTTGGAGCGTCAGTTGTTTTAGTTTTCTTTATTAGTTTAGTTTTGTTTGCTGCAATAAATGGTTGGACCCCAACAAATTTCCTTTGGAGAAGTTGCCTTGCTTTTCATTTGCTAAGAACGCTCTAGTTTTCATTCTTATCAAAAACCGAGTGTTCTTCTTTTTCTGCTACTGCTTTTGGTTTTCATTTTCGCCTTGATTTGCATTCAGACCTTGTCATATCTCTTCATCAAGGTGTATTTTTGCCTCTGATCTTTATTGGTTTTCATCAAAAGACGTGTCTTAAAAATTTCGAATGGTGTTGGAAAAGAGAAAAAGCTTTATGCAAAAAAGTGGTACAAGAAGGAGCTTGTGTAGACTGCGGCTTAGGCTTTTTCATGTCATGCTTGATGTCTTTTTGATAGTATACTTAGTGGTTTTACTGTAGCATGACTTGTCTCAAATAACTGAGATTGCTTAATGAGCCTTTGAAAAAAATCATGTGTTATTTTTATTGTTTGGAAGCATTATTTTGGTTTTCTCCTTGATGCTTTATTTGGGTTGACTTGGCGCATGCTCACACATGTTAGACTCATACAAAGTCGCCAATAGCCTCTATGATCATTTAGTTTTTGACTTTTGATGCCATCTTATGCTTCTTTTAATGTCATTTTGTCGCTTTGCATGATTATGGCCATTATTGCTCTCTTAGTTGGTCGCTCCCAGTCTTTTGCTAGCCCTTGCCTTGTACTGAGTATAAGCTCTACTCGTGCATCCAACTCCTAAAAACCAAAGTTTTCAAAAGTTTCCACCATACATACCTATTAGCAATTTGCTATTCCAAGTAAATTTGACTTGCTTTTATTTTCTCTTCAAATTAAACTCTTACCAGTGTTATGCGAAAATTGGTCAGTAAAGCTCTCATGAACCGGAAGGCACACTTTACTTTTTCTTGTTCTTAAAAATTTGACATTGTGGTCCCTTATGTTGAGTTGTTATGCTTGCAAGTTGTAAGTTGGATACTAGCCCAACCATGCCGTCATGGGGCAAGCTTTCAACATTGCACTTCTTATTTGAGTTGATATCGTGATCTTTTGTTTATGGATGCCTGCGGTGTGAAATGAATTGGGAATCTTGTGGGGATCATGGAGTTTGTATATGTGTTAGGGAAACACCTGGGCCGCAAATCTAAGCCATGCATAATTCATAGTGGAAATTTGCAGCATACCCATGGTGGACATTCGACGACGCATCTCAAAATAAAAAGCTAAACAAATGGTAAATAAAAGAGATGTTGAGGTGTTCATTGTCTGCTTGTCCTGTCATTTTGATGTGGGCTTGTTCCATATCATCGGGCAAGGAGGTACCCCGTTGGCGGTTCTCAATGATACGCATATACCTACAATGACAAGAGCCTTGCTTGGGACTCTAAGTTGAGTAGCATGTGGTTTGGGTACTCGTATTCACGGGACACGAGGTTTTCAACTTATGATTTGCCAAGCATATGCATCATAAATGTTCTCGCAATAACTCTAACCATTCAAGATGCTTATGATGGGGGCAATGAGAGCTCAAAGCCGGTAAGTACCATAATTTTTGAAGGTCTATAAAACTTGCAATCACTGCTTCCCTCTGCGAAGGGCCTTTCTTTTACTTTCATGTTGAGTCACCACCTTCTATCTTTATGCACCATTAAGAGAGCATAGTTGTCATTCTTAGTATAATGTGCATTGTCCCAAAGTTTTCATTGATTGATTCATATTGTTGGTTTCACTTGTTCTCAAATTATTTGTATCTAGTCACCCTCTTAAACTTGAAGGTGTCCTATGCATTTATGTTTTGCTCTCTATTAAGGACAAGCTGAAAACCATTTGTATGTTTTTCCTTATGATTTGAACACACGTTTGACTTTCATTGTTTCATTTTCATGATCTTTTGTTTGTGTTCATTTGCATGTTATAACATGGTTGATAAGTTCTTATTATCAAGATTATATCTTTCATGCCCATGTTTTAAGTTCTTATGATCCCAGCTCACAAATGCTTGCATATATGATCAAGATTGTGTAGGTGCATGTCACCTCAAAAATTATTCTTTTGTTATCACTTACCTACTCGAGGACGAGCAGGAGTTAAGCTTGGGGATGCTTGATACGTCTCCAACGTATATATAATTTTTGATGCTCCATGCTTGTTTTTACACCATTTGCCTACTGTTTCGTTACACTTTGTGACACTTTTATGCATTTTCTGGAACTAACCTACTAGCAAGTCGCCACAGTGCTAGTTCCCTGTTTTCTGCGGTTTTTGTGTTTCAGAAGTGCTACATAGGAAATATTCTCGGAATTGGACGAAACAAGTTCCTGAAGTCTTATTTTTCCCGGAAGCTTCCAGAGATCCGAAGAGGAGTTGGAGGGGGGCCACGAGGGCCCCACACACCAGGGCGACGCGGCCCAGGCCCTGGCCGCGCCCCTATGTGTGAGGGTGCCTCGGGCCACCTCTGACGATGCCCCTTCGCCTATAAAGACCCCCCGACGGAAAAAACCTAAGTACCCGATCACTTTTCCAGAAACACATCGCGATCTGCCGCCATCGTCGACCCGAGATCGGGAGGGTCCAGAAGCTCTTCCTGGCACCCTGCCGAAGAGGGGAATCGCCACCGGAGGTCTTCTTCATCGCCATGCTTGCCTCCAGAGCGATGAGTGAGTAGTCTACCTTGGACTATGGGTCCATAGCAGTAGCTAGATGGTTGTCTCCTCCACCATGTGCTTCATGTTTAGATCTCATGAGCTGCCCTACATGATTGAGATCACCGTTATGTAATTCTACATGTTTGGTTTGTTGGGATCCGATGAATATTGGTGTTATGATTGAGTTGCTATACTGAAATATATCCTATGTTATCTCTATGTTGTTTATGATCTTGCATGCTCTCCGTTGTTAGTAGCTATCTTGGCCGAGTAGTTGCTAGTGACTCGAAGAGGGGGTATTTATGCTCGATAGTGGGTTCATGCCTCTATTTTACCTGGGGGAGTGACAGAAACCTCTAAGGTTGTAGATGTGCTGTTGCTACTAGGGAGAAACCAACATTCATATGCTCAAGGGCATGTGCTTTGTTTACATTACACACTTTGCTTAATGCAATTATCTGTTATTCGCAACTTAATACTCTTGGGGTGTTCGGATGATATCCCCGGGAGTGGATTATTAGTCATAGATGCAGTTGGATGGCGGTCTATGTATTTTGTTGTAATGCCCAGAGTAAATCGCATAGTGATCTTCTTGACATATCACGTTTATCTTTATTCTATCAATTGCCCAACTGTAATTTATTTGCCTAGCATGTGTTATTTATCTTATGGAGAGACACCACTAGTGAACTGTGGACCCCGGTCCTATTTCCATCATATTGCTATTATCTGTTTACTTTACTAGCACTGTTTACTTTACTCGCATACTATTATCACTTTCCACTCGATACGCTCATACCCTTTGTTTCAAGCAAACCGGTGAGATTGACAACCTCATCGCAAGTTGGCAACAAAGTATTTGGTTGTGTTGTGTGTAGGTTCCACGTTGCTGCTCGCAAAGCAAAGCTTGGACGAGGTGCCACATATAAATTGTCGGAAGCTGTCGCTAAGCCAGTCCGCATCACCTTCAGTCGTATTGTCTGCTCTTCTCCTGATCGACATACCTTGGTTCTTAACTGAGGGAAAACTTGCTGCTATATTCATCAAAACCTTCTCTTGGGGTTTTCCAACTGGCCGGTCATTTAATTTCATACACCATCGACTTGGCCCCATCAAGTTTTCTGGCGCCGTTGCCGGGGAAACTCCTATATCAACTATATTTTCCCCCGTCAACTTGGCACCATAAAACAGCAAGCAGGACTCCTTTCTTGCTGGTATCATTGAGTCCGTTTGTGAGATGTTGCGATGTAAGGTTTCTTGAAGCCTCCTTGTATCTTTTGCTGTGTTTTTGCGAGCTAATTTTCTTTCGTGCCTCAGGTACTTGCTTGGACTTTGTTGGTGAAGCACGTCGAGTTTCTGAACGAATCGTGGCTCTCGAGAAGGCATCACAAGGAACTGATAGTTTGTGGTTGAATCCCCGGTGCCGTCGTGCCATTGTACTTCTTCAAGATCGTCCTCAACATGTTGGAGAGGCAGACGATAGTTGTCAGACATCATTGATGACCATGTATTCTGTTATGCTTCCTCGCAATCCTCCGTCGGGAAGTTTCGGGCAATTGCTCGAGACCTTCAGGACGAGCCAGCGGGTTCATCTTTTGATAAAACTCAACTTGATTGCTGGTGCTAACTTTGCTCTCGGATGGATGCGAAAATGGCATCCGAGGCTCCATTATGACTCGATGTCGCAGGACTTGCCTCCAGGGCGTGCGACGCTTGGTGTTCATATGGATGCCACGCTGCAGCCGGCGAGGAGGATTATTTCGAGGTTGCTGCAGGAGGACGCGAGGTTTTTTCGCGAGCACCATTACTTGAACCCGTTCAATATGGATGATTCAGATCAGCCAATGTCGTAGCTTGTTGTTGTATATATATTTTGTATGTAAAACGCGAGAGTTTCCACTTCTGGGTCTCTTGTCAGAAGTTTTTTTTTGTTCTCAGAGCGTTTTGTATTTGGTGCGTTTGCTGTGATTTTGTTTGAGATGTTGAAGACATGTAAACTCGAATAGGAGGAACTTTGTCTTTATTTGCTCTAATATGTAAGATACATGGGTTGTCCCAAGAGATTCGGCCAGTGACCCGTGTTCTGGATCTAGAGGGCATTGCCCTAAGATAACTTGTGGCTTTTAATAGCCTTACTTTTCTACTCTACTTTTATGCACTTGCCGCCTATGTCGCCAAAGTTTTTCCCTTGTCTTCTGCTGCTTCTCCTGGATCTGATGGCTGCACCCGCGGTTTCTTCACCTCTGGTTCTGCTGGGTGCCCTTCGAGTTGTTGTGCGACTCCTATAGTCGCGCTTTTTGCCTTGTCTTTGGGGTCTCCGTAGCTTGCCATCATGCCAAAATTTTGAGCCATCTTGTGAAATTCCTTGTCGTATAGATCTGAGAGTTCGAAGCTTCCTTTTACTGTGATAATTCCGTTGGGTACTGGCATTTTGAGTACTAGGTAAGTATAGTGAGGTACTGCCATGAATCGCAAAAACGCGGGTCGCCCAAGGATCGCGTGACACTGAGATGGCCAGTCCATGACTTCAAAGTCGAGCTTCTCTCTTCGGTAGTTTTGTCGATTCCCCAAGCAAATGTTCAGTGCTATTCGACCTAGTGGATAGTTAGCACTTCCTGGGACCATTCCGTGGAAGGAACAGTCTGTTGGTTTCAGGAACTCTAGTGATATGTGCATTGCTCAGAGAGTTTTTGCATATATGAGATTTATTCCACTTCCTGCATCCATAAATACTCCGTCGACGTCATATGTTCCAATTTGAGCTTTGCGTACCAGAGGCGCGTTTCCCGGCCGAGGTACTGTTATGGGGTGATCCCTGTTGAATTCTATGGGTTGTTCTGACCAGTGCAGATATTCCGTTGTTGCTGGAGGTGATGTTACTGCTAGGTTGACTTATCGAGTTATGCTCTTTTCTTTTTTATTTGACTTTGGCACTGGTTGTATCATTGCTGTGATGTGCCCTTTGGATGGAACATATCCTCCGTCGTTATCGCGGCCCTGGTTTGGCTGTTCTTGATCCTGAGGAACTCCACTGTTTCCTTGTTGACTTGTAGGTGCATTGTTTGTGTTCCCTTCGTATCCTTGTCTCTTCGCTTCGGCTTGTTTACGCATTGCTGCCTCTTGGAGTTTCAAGAATGTCGTGCAATCTTTCATCGCGTGTCTGGACACTTGTTTTCCATCAACAAACGCGGAATGAATGTGGCATGGTCCATTTAGCATATCCTCTGGTGATGGGTTGTACTCTCTGGGTTCTTTTGTCTGGAATTTTTTGCTGCTCCCATAGTCTTCTTTTCCATAACTGCGGTATCCCGAGCTTCTGCGGTCGTTTCCTTAATAACCATTATCTTTGTACCCCGCGGCTACTTGGCTGTGGGAGCCATAGTTGTCGTAATTGCGGGATCTCCTCCTTTGGCTACAGTATCTGTTTCCTCTATCGTCTTCTGGTGATCGTGTTCGCTTGTTGTTGCACGCATCTTCGCCATCTGCAAATCTATTTGCTATGTCCATTAGATCGGATACTGTCTTTGGCTTGATTCTGCCCATTTCTTCGACTAGGTCTCCTCGCCTCAACCCGAGCGTGAAAGCGTCTATTGCCCTTTCGTCCGAGAGTTCGACTATGGAATTTTTGATAATACTCCACCTTTGGATATACGATCTTAGTGTCTTGTTACTAGGGTTGCAGGCGGCGCCCGCATCTCATCCCGCAATAGTAAAATTAAGGCAAACACGAATTTTGAAGCTGGGAGAATTAAAGCATGAGTAGTACAACGCCTGTCCCGCAAACCCGCCCCGCTTGCCACCCTACTTGTTACGCTGCTGTATGCAGGCTTTGACTTCCTCTATTGATGCTGGCCGCTTGTACATCGACTTGAAGTTACTCATGAACTATTTTGTGAGTTCCTCCCAGCTTCCAATTGTTTCTTGCTCTAACTTGCTCAACCATGACCTTGCTGCGTCGGTGAGGTGTAGTTGCAGGCTTTGCATTGTTGTTTCCTTTGTTCCTCCTAATATTTTCAGTGCTTGCAAGTAATCTGAGAGCCATGACTGGGGTTCCTGAGATCCATCGTACTTTTGTTGATCATGGGGTAATTTAAAACCCTTGGGTACTGGCGTGGTGCGAACCCTGTGGGTAAAGCATGATGCCCCCATCTCTTTTTTGTCTTCTTCGTAGTCATATGCTTTGGTGGGGGTCCTGGATCTTCGGGTTCCTCCATGCTTCGGGCTTTTGTGTCGCCTTGGTGATGGTGTCTTAGATCGTTGGTTGCCACTTATGTGCCGAGGACTGCCGTGATGGCGTGGTGATCTTGGTTGCTGCGTTCCTTTGTTGTGATGTGCCTCCTCTTCTTTTGCTGTCAATTTATTGCCTACCATCCTTAGGTCTTGCAGTGCGGCTCGATGCATATGCTCTCTTGGGTCTCCTGGACTTGGCTGCGTTGTGTATAGATATGTTTGTGCTGCCACGAGCGCTGCTTCTAGCGTCTTTGGTATGATGTTACCTTGCTCATCGACCGATAGGAAGGACGAGTCAAGGTTTTTGGAGAGGCTTTGCCTTTCAGAGTGTTCGAGGTTTTCAAACCTTGATCCATGTCAATGATGCTTTTTGCTGTTTGTATATGATGCATCACTGCGCGCTTTATGGTAAGCTATGCTTGCTACAATAGCTGACTCTTTCCTCTTCTATATTTCAATTTTCTCCTTTGCTAATTGCTTTGACTGCTGTCTTAAGGCATAATGATACCCTAACAGCATGTTTTTGCTTGCATCTCCTGGTATTGGCGTGCCGTGTTCCACGGCTGTTTTGATTATCCCCCACTCTTGGACTGATAGTCGAATTTTCTCTCTGCTTGCTAGGGAGTCTGCAGTTTCTCCTTCTGCTAAGTGATTTGTTCCTCTATTTATATTTGCTGGGTTGAGCACTGGATTGTTGTTTTCATCGAGTTCTTATGAGTTATCTCCCACAATGGCGAGTATTTGATACCGATTGTCGAATTTGCTGTTGAAGCTTGAGAAGATTGAATCGTCATCCTCATGAAGCTCTAGTCCTTTTTTCCAGGTGTCTGTTGACTTGCTTGAAGTATCATCGTGGCAGATCATGAGGTCTTCGAGTTGATCTCCTAAGTCAAAAATTTCCATGTTTTCATCGATTTCTGCACTTTTTCCTTCTGCAACTTCTGTTGCTATGATGCTGACCGGCGAATTTGCTTTGCTGGAAGAGCCCACTGATGATTCTGACATTGCAACTGTCTTGACGTCGCTTGCCGACGGATCCGATGAGACCGGATCTAAAAGGCGAATCGAACCTAAAGATCCGACGCGAAAGTTTAGGCTTCCGATTGTAAAGTACATGTCTTGGTCCATGCTCTCGAATATTGGAGTAAAATTTGGCAGGTGTGGCTGAAAATCGACGGTTCTGAACGATATCAGATTTTCGTCGACTTCTGTATTGCTATTGGCTAAAAGCGAAAAAGCCGTTGAATTCATGATTCCAACGCCCAGAGCTCCCCACGGTCGGCGCCAATTGACGAGGGTTAACTCGGCAAATGTCCTAGATGAAGGACTTAGGATCGGGGAAGTAGGGCGTCGGATGAACTCGAAGGTAAAGTTAGGCAAACAAGGTTCGTATCGAAAGTAAACGTGGTGGTGAATGATGTCTACGCACGCATCTGTTCTTGTAGACAGTGTTGGGCCTCCAAGTGCAGAGGTTTGTAGAACAACAGCAAGTTTCCCTTAAGTGGATCACCCAAGGTTTATCGAACTCAGGGAGGAAGAGGTCAAAGCTATCCCTCTCAAGCAACCCTGCAATTACGATACAGAAAGTCTCTTGTGTCCCCAACACACCCAATACACTTGTCAGATGTATAGGTGCACTAGTTCGGCGAAGAGATAGTGAAATACAAGTAGTAGTGATGATTATAAGTAGCAAATGTGGTCTGAAATAAATATCGCTGCGAACAAACATGTAACAAAACAGTAAGTAAACGGTGTGCAATGCTTGGAAATAAGGCCTAGGGATCATACTTTCACTAGTGGACACACTCCCAACAAATATAACATGATTGAACAAATAAACAACTTCTCTTCACTATGGTACTCTGAATCACTCTCCTATTGAATAACACTAATCATTGCGTAGTGGCATAGAAGCACCCCTTAAAGTTCATCAAGTACTTGACAAACACCACTCATAGAGATATCCAAATCAAAGCACAACTCAAGATAGATATTATTGCAACATAGACCAAGTACTAACACGGTGCACACACTATCAACATTACACCATGAAAGGAGGAATAAATCACTTCAATACTATCATAGCGATAATTATTCTCATAATCCATAAGAGATCACAATCGTAGCCTAGACCAAGTACCACCACGATGCACGCACTGTCACCGTTACACCATGGCAGGAGGAATAGATTACTTTAATAACACCACTAGAGTACACATAATATCTGAATAATAACATCTACTTGTTCAACATGATACAAAGCTCACGATCACATAAAGATCACATCATGGGAGAGAGAGGTGAACAACATAGCTACCAGTAGAGCCCTCAACCCCGGAGATGAACTACTCCCTCCTCATCAAAGGAGACAGCAAGGTTGATGGAGATGGCGGTGAGGTCGATGGAGACGGCGGAGATGACGATGGAGACCGATGGAGATGGCTCCGGGGGCACTTCCCCGTCCCGGCAGGGTGCCAGAACAGAGACTTCTATCCCCCGAAATTCGTCGGTGGCGGCGGCGGAACTGTGGAACTCTTTCTGGAAAATTACCGACTCCCTTAGGGTTTTCCGTCCCGAGGCTTCTTATAGGCGAAGGGGCGTCGTTAGGGGGCAGCCAGGGGCTCCTCACACCATGGTGGCGCGGCCAGGGCCTGGGCCGCGCCACCTATGTGTGAGGGCGGCCTCTGGCCCCCCTCCGGCTCTCTTTCGGTCTTCGGGAAGATTCCGGGAAAAATAAGACTTCTGGCTTTTGTTTCGTCCAATTCCAAGAATATTTCCTGTGTAGCTTTTCTGAAACACAAAACAGCAGAAAATAGGGAACTGGCACTGTGGCATCTTGTCAATAGGTTAGTTCCAGAAATCGCATAAAAACGCCACGAAGTGTAACGAAACACAAGGCAAATGGTGTAAAAACAAGCATGGAGCATCAAAAATTATAGATACGTTTGAGACGTATCAACATCCCCAAGCTTAACTCCTGCTCGTCCTCGAGTAGGTAAGTGATAACAAAAGAAATAATTTTTGAGGTGACATGCACCTACACAATCTTGATCATCTATGTAAGCATTGTGAGATGGGATCATAAGAACTTAAAACATGGGCATGAAAGATATAATCTTGAGAATAAGAAACTTAGCAACCATGTTATAACATGAAAATGAACACAAACAAAAGATCATGAAAATGAAACAATGAAAGTCAAACGTGTGTTCAAATCATAAGGAAAAAATATAACAAATGGTTTTCAGCTTGTCCTTAATGAGAGAGAAAAACATAAATGCATAGGACACCTTCAAGTTTAAGAGGGCGACTAGATACAAATAATTTAAGAACAAGTGAAACCATGATCATGAATCAATCAATGAAAACTTTGGGACAATGCACATTATACTAAGAATGACAACTATGCTCTCTTAATGGTGCATAAAGATAGAAGGTGGTGACTCAACATAAAAGTAAAAGAAAGGCCCTTCGCAGAGGGAAGCAGTGATTAAACATGTGCTAGAGCTTTTCATTTGTAAAACAGAGAGATAAAAATTGGTTTTGAGAGGTGGTTGTCTTTGTCAACGACTGGCAATGGGGTTCTTACTATCTTCCATACAAAAATGAAGCAAGTTTTTGAGAGAGAGATTGGCACTTTTGTGCTCTTTTATAAAGCTTGGCACTCCTCCCCACCTTTTTTCCTTTCACAAACCATGGCTAACCGATTCCATCGGGTGCCCACCAACATTCACATTCCATGGAGGAGTGCCTTTTTTCTTTCTTTTTTTCTTTTTTTTCTTTTTGGAATAAGCAATATGGAAGATAGCAAATCCGACCACTACGTCCCCATGAGCTAAAAACAGTGGCACAAAACGAGAAGTAGTTGAAAGTTTTGAAAGGTAGCACATGAAAATTTACTTTGGAATGGCTTACAAATACCATGCATAGGAGTTTATAGTGGACACAATGGCAAACTTGGTTTTTAGGAGTTGGATGCACGAGTAGAGCTCATACTCAGTACAAGGCGAGGGCTAGCAAAAGACTGGGAGCGACCAACTAAGAGAGCAATAATGGCCACAATCATGCAAAGCGACAAAGCAACATTAAAAGAAGCATAAGATGGCATCAAAAGTCAAAAACTAAATGATCATAGAGGCTATTGGCGACTTTGGATGAGTCTAACATGTGTGAGCATGCGCCAAGTCAACCCAAATAAAGCATCAAGGAGAAAACGAAAATAATGCTTCCAAACGATAAAAACAACGCATGATTTTTTCAAAGGTTCATTAAGAAATCTCAGTTATTTGAGACAAGTCATGCTACAGCAAAACCACTAAGCATACTATCAAAAAGACATCAAGCATGATATGCAAAAGCCTAGGCCGCAGTCTACACAAGCTCCTTTTTGTACCACTTTTTTCTACAAAGCTTTTTCTCTTTTCCAACACCATTTGAAATTTTTATAACCACCTCTTTTGATAAAAACCAATAAAGATCAGAGGAAAAAATACACCTTGATGAAGAGATATGACAAGGTCTGAATGCAAATCAAGGCGAAAACGAAAACCAAAACGCAGTAGCAGAAAAAGAGAACACTCGTTGAACGATAAGAGTGAAAACTAGAGTGTTCTTGGCAAATGAAAAACGGAGTTCATCTCCCTCCAAAACAACATGATGTGATCAAACCATTTATTTCAGCAAACAAAACTAAACTAATAATGAAAACTAAAACAACTGACGCTCCAAGAAAAACGCATAGTGCATGAAGCAATAAAATTATAGTGTCTTGAAAGGTGACCTGATTTTTGCCGATGAAGAAGGGGTGCCTCGGGGGCATCCCCAAGCTTTGACGCTTGTACTTCTTGGATATTTCTTGGGGTGATGCATGGGCATCCCCAAGCTTGAGCTTTTGTCCATTCTTCAACTCATCTCATCATTCTCCGATCCCTACACTTGAAAACTTCCTTCATACAAAACTAAACACAATTCTATTAACAACATTAGTGTAGCATAACATATAATCAACCCTTTTTGCTTCAGGTTTCAACCCAAAACCACCACATATAAAGAATAAACTACTGTAGCAACTTCCCCAAAAGTTCTGTGATCAAAAGAACTCAAAAGAAAGCGATAAAGCGGCAAACACAAATATTGGCAGAAATCTGTCAAAACAGAACAGCTGACAAAGGTCGAATTTTTAGAGGGTTTTCTGTTGCTCAAATCAAAAAGTGTTCAACTAATGAAAGTTTGGATATAACCTGGGGCATATGCACAAGAAATCGCAGGTCCAAAAGATATACAGAGAATTTTCACGAATTTTTACGGTGCAGCACCAAAAACAGTTTCAGGACAGCAACATCCCCAAATCTTACCTCACTCAAATCAGAGGCTTCTCTTGGCACAAAAACGAAATAAAAAGGATAAGGAGCGGTTATTACAGTAGTAATAACTTCCAAGACTCAAATAAAAAAAAATACTGAAAATAAAACAATGGGTTATCTCCCAAGAGTGCTTTTCTTTAACGCCTTTGAGCTAGGCGCATTAATTTGCAAAGATGCTCATGTGGGCGCCATATGAGAGCTTGAAGCAAAGGCGCCATATAGGAACTTAAAGCAATAGAGAGCATCAAAAAGCAAATGTGAAAGACATTTATATCTGAACCACTTCCTATGCATAGGAATCTTGTAAGAAAATAAATCAACGAGGCACATAGTAGCAAGCGTGGATAGATAAAACAAGTGCCACTTCAAGATTTGCAACATAAAGAGGGGAAACTTAATATTATTGAGATCCATCAAACCATGTTTCCCTCTCTCATAATAACTTTCAGTAGCATCATGAATAGAACTAACAATATAACTATCACATAAAGCATCCCTATCATGAGCCACATGCATAAAATAATTAATACTCACCACAAGAACAATAGTAGTAGGAGCAAATTCAATAGAATAATTATTCTCATCACCATAATCATCATAAATAGGAGGCATATTGTAATCATAACTAATTTTATCCTCAATAGTAGGTGAACTGAAAATATTATACTCATCATCATAGCCATCATAAACTAGAGGTTTAGTATCATCACAAGCTAGAGAACAGCTATTTCTCAAAGCATATTCTTCAAACATATCATCATAAGAAGGAACATCACATATGGGAGATAAAATATTATCAGAACAAACTTTTTCCACTAAAGCTGGGGAACTAAAAATATCATGCTTAACAAAACCAGCTTCCCCAAGCTTAGACTTTTCTATAGCATTAGCAACAACGGTGTTCAAAGCATTCATACTAACAACACTATTAGCATGCAAATTAAGCTCCAAAGGTTTTTCAATTTTCTCTTCAAACACTTCATATCTAAACTCAGGAAAAAGACTACAGAACTCTTTGTTTTCCATTAAGCCTAACTAGTGAAAATAAAAACAAGAAACAAAAAGATGTAATTGCAGAATCTAAAGGAAATAACTCCGAGCACTCACATAGGAGGATGCGAGTACCTTTTACCTTACCTCCCCGGCAACGGCGCCAGAAAAGAGCTTGATGTCTACGCACGCGTCTGTTCTTGTAGACAGTGTTGGGCCTCCAAGTGCAGAGGTTTGTAGAACAGCAGCAAGTTTCCCTTAAGTGGATCACCCAAGGTTTATCGAACTCAGGGAGGAAGAGGTCAAAGCTATCCCTCTCAAGCAACCCTGCAATTACGATACAGAAAGTCTCTTGTGTCCCCAACACACCCAATACACTTGTCAGATGTATAGGTGCACTAGTTCGGCGAAGAGATAGTGAAATACAAGTAGTAGTGATGATTATAAGTAGCAAATGTGGTCTGAAATAAATATCGCTGCGAGCAAACATATAACAAAACAGTAAGTAAACGGTGTGCAATGCTTGGAAATAAGGCCTAGGGATCATACTTTCACTAGTGGACACACTCCCAACAAATATAACATGATTGAACAAATAAACAACTTCTCTTCACTATGGTACTCTGAATCACTCTCCTATTGAATAACACTAATCATTGCGTAGTGGCTACAGAAGCACCCCTTAAAGTTCATCAAGTACTTGACAAACACCACTCATAGAGATATCCAAATCAAAGCACAACTCAAGATAGATATTATTGCAACATAGACCAAGTACAAACACGGTGCACAGACTGTCAACATTACACCATGAAAGGAGGAATAAATCACTTCAATACTATCATAGCGATAATTATTCTCATAATCCATAAGAGATCACAATCGTAGCCTAGACCAAGTACCACCACGATGCACGCACTGTCACCGTTACACCATGGCAGGAGGAATAGATTACTTTAATAACACCACTAGAGTACACATAATATCTGAATAATAACATCTACTTGTTCAACATGATACAAAGCTCATGATCACATAAAGATCACATCATGGGAGAGAGAGGTGAACCACATAGCTACCAGTAGAGCCCTCAGCCCCGGGGATGAACTACTCCCTCCTCATCAAAGGAGACAGCAAGGTTGATGGAGATGGCGGTGAGGTCGATGGAGACGGCGGAGATGACGATGGAGACCGATGGAGATGGATTCGGGGGCACTTCCCCGTCCTGGCAGGGTGCCAGAACAGAGACTTCTGTCCGCCGAAATTCGTCGGTGGCGGTGGTGGAACTGCGGAACTCTTTCTGGAAAATTGCCGACTCCCTTAGGGTTTTCCGTCCCGAGGCTTCTTATAGGCGAAGGGGCGTCGTCAGGGGGCAGCCAGGGGCTCCTCACACCATGGTGGCGCGGCCAGGGCCTGGGCCGCGCCACCTATGTGTGAGGGCGGCCTCTGGCCCCCCTCCGGCTCTCTTTCGGTCTTTGGGAAGCTTCCGGGAAAAATAAGACTTCTGGCTTTTGTTTCGTCCAATTCCGAGAATATTTCCTGTGTAGCTTTTCTGAAACACAAAACAGCAGAAAACAGGGAACTGGCACTGTGGCATCTTGTCAATACGTTAGTTCCGGAAATCGCATAAAAACGCCACGAAGTGTAACGAAACACAAGGCAAATGGTGTAAAAACAAGCATGGAGCATCAAAAATTATAGATACGTTTGAGACGTATCAGCATCCCCAAGCTTAACTCCTGCTCGTCCTCGAGTAGGTAAGTGATAACAAAAGAAATAATTTTTGAGGTGACATGCACCTACACAATCTTGATCATCTATGTAAGCATTGTGAGCTGGGATCATAAGAACTTAAAACATGGGCATGAAAGATATAATCTTGACAATAAGAAACTTAGCAACCATGTTATAACATGAAAATGAACACAAACAAAAGATCATGAAAATAAAACAATGAAAGTCAAATGTGTGTTCAAATCATAAGGAAAAACATAACAAATGGTTTTCAGCTTGTCCTTAATGAGAGAGAAAAACATAAATGCATAGGACACCTTCAAGTTTAAGAGGGCGACTAGATACAAATAATTTAAGAACAAGTGAAACCATGATCATGAATCAATCAATGAAAACTTTGGGACAATGCACATTATACTAAGAATGACAACTATGCTCTCTTAATGGTGCATAAAGATAGAAGGTGGTGACTCAACATAAAAGTAAAAGAAAGGCCCTTCGCAGAGGGAAGTAGTGATTAAACATGTGCTAGAGCTTTTCATTTGTAAAACAGAGAGATAAAAATTGGTTTTGAGAGGTGGTTGTCTTTGTCAACGACTGGCAATGGGGTTCTTACTATCTTCCATACAAAAATGAAGCAAGTTTTTGAGAGAGAGATTGGCACTTTTGTGCTCTTTTATAAAGCTTGGCACTCCTCCCCACCTTTTTTCATTTCACAAACCATGGCTAACCGATTCCATCGGGTGCCCACCAACATTCACATTCCATGGAGGAGTGCCTTTTTTCTTTCTTTTTTTCTCTTTTTTCTTTTCTTTTTGGAATAAGCAATATGGAAGATAGAAAATCCGACCACTACGTCCCCATGAGCTAAAAACAGTGGCACAAAACGAGAAGTAGTTGAAAGTTTTGAAAGGTAGCACATAAAAATTTACTTTGGAATGGCTTACAAATACCATGCATAGGAGTTTATAGTGGACACAATGGCAAACTTGGTTTTTAGGAGTTGGATGCATGAGTAGAGCTCATATTCAGTACAAGGCGAGGGCTAGCAAAAGACTGGGAGCGACCAACTAAGAGAGCAATAATGGCCATAATCATGCAAAGCGACAAAGCAACATTAAAAGAAGCATAAGATGGCATCAAAAGTCAAAAACTAAATGATCATAGAGGCTATTGGCGACTTTGGATGAGTCTAACATGTGTGAGCATGCGCCAAGTCAACCCAAATAAAGCATCAAGGAGAAAACGAAAATAATGCTTCCAAACGATAAAAACAACGCATGATTTTTTCAAAGGTTCATTAAGCAATCTCAGTTATTTGAGACAATTCATGCTACAGCAAAACCACTAAGCATACTATCAAAAAGACATCAAGCATGATATGCAAAAGCCTAGGCCGCAGTCTACACATGCTCCTTTTTGTACCACTTTTTTGCACAAAGCTTTTTCTCTTTTCCAACACCATTTGAAATTTTTATAACCACCTCTTTTGATAAAAACCAATAAAGATCAGAGGAAAAAATACACCTTGATGAAGAGATATGACAAGGTCTGAATGCAAATCAAGGCGAAAACGAAAACCAAAACGCAGTAACAGAAAAAGAGAACACTCGTTGAACGATAAGAGTGAAAACTAGAGTGTTCTTGGCAAATGAAAAACAGAGTTCATCTCCCTTCAAAACAACATGATGTGATCAAACCATTTATTGCAGCAAACAAAACTAAACTAATAATGAAAACTAAAACAACTGACGCTCCAAGAAAAACGCATAGTGCATGAAGCAATAAAAATATAGTGTCTTGAAAGGTGACCTGATTTTTGCCGATGAAGAAGGGGTGCCTCGGGGGCATCCCCAAGCTTTGACGCTTGTACTTCTTGGATATTTCTTGGGGTGATGCATGGTCATCCCCAAGCTTGAGCTTTTGTCCATTCTTCAACTCATCTCATCATTCTCCGATCCCTACACTTGAAAACTTCCTTCATACAAAACTAAACACAATTCTATTAGCAACATTAGTGTAGCATAACATATAATCAACCCTTTTTGCTTCAGGTTTCAACCCAAAACCACCACATATAAAGTATAAACTACTGTAGGAACTTCCCCTAAAGTTTCGTGATCAAAAGAACTCAAAAGAAAGCGATAAAGCGGCAAACACAAATATTGGCAGAAATCTGTCAAAACAGAACAGCTGACAAAGGTCGAATTTTTAGAGGGTTTTCTGTTGCTCAAATCAAAAAGTGTTCAACTAATGAAAGTTTGGATATAACCTGGGGCATATGAACAAGAAATCGCAGGTCCAAAAGATATACAGAGAATTTTCACGAATTTTTACGGTGCAGCACCAAAAACAGTTTCAGGACAGCAACATCCCCAAATCTTACCTCACTCAAATCAGAGGCTTCTCTTGGCACAAAAACGAAATAAAAAGGATAAGGAGCGGTTATTACAGTAGTAATAACTTCCAAGACTCAAATAAAAGAAAAAAATACTGAAAATAAAATAATGGGTTATCTCCCAAGAGTGCTTTTCTTTAACGCCTTTGAGCTAGGCGCATTAATTTGCAAAGATGCTCATGTGGGCGCCATATGAGAGCTTGAAGCAAAGGCGCCATATAGGAACTTAAAGCAATAGAGAGCATCAAAAAGCAAATGTGAAAGACATTTATATCTGAACCACTTCCTATGCATAGGAATCTTGTAAGAAAATAAATCAACGAGGCACATAGTAGCAAGCGTGGATAGATAAAACAAGTGCCACTTCAAGATTTGCAACATAAAGAGGGGAAACTTAATATTATTGAGATCCATCAAACCATGTTTCCCTCTCTCATAATAACTTTCAGTAGCATCATGAATAGAACTAACAATATAACTATCACATAAAGCATCCCTATCATGAGCCACATGCATAAAATAATTAATACTCACCACAGGAACAATAGTAGTAGGAGCAAATTCAATAGAATAATTATTCTCATCACCATAATCATCATAAATAGGAGGCATATTGTAATCATAACTAATTTTATCCTCAATAGTAGGTGAACTGAAAATATTATACTCATCATCATAGCCATCATAAACTAGAGATTTAGTATCATCACAAGCTAGAGAACAGCTATTTCTCAAAGCATATTCTTCAAACATATCATCATAAGAAGGAACATCACATATGGGAGATAAAATATTATTAGAACAAACTTTTTCCACTAAAGCTGGGGAACTAAAAATATCATGCTTAACAAAACCAGCTTCCCCAAGCTTAGACTTTTCTATAGCATTAGCAACAACGGTGTTCAAAGCATTCATACTAACAACACTATTAGCATGCAAATTAAGCTCCAAAGGTTTTTCAATTTTCTCTTCAAACACTTCATATCTAAACTTAGGAAAAAGACTACAGAACTCTTTGTTTTCCATTAAGCCTAACTAGTGAAAATAAAAACAAGAAACAAAAAGATGTAATTGCAGAATCTAAAGGAAATAACTCCGAGCACTCACACAGGAGGATGCGAGTACCTTTTACCTTATCTCCCCGGCAACGGCGCCAGAAAAGAGCTTGATGTCTACGCACGCGTCTGTTCTTGTAGACAGTGTTGGGCCTCCAAGTGCAGAGGTTTGTAGAACAGCAGCAAGTTTCCCTTAAGTGGATCACCCAAGGTTTATCGAACTCAGGGAGGAAGAGGTCAAAGCTATCCCTCTCAAGCAACCCTGCAATTACAATACAGAAAGTCTCTTGTGTCCCCAACACACCCAATACACTTGTCAGATGTATAGGTGCACTAGTTCGGCGAAGAGATAGTGAAATACAAGTAGTAGTGATGATTATAAGTAGCAAATGTGGTCTGAAATAAATATCGCTGCGAGCAAACATGTAACAAAACAGTAAGTAAACGGTGTGCAATGCTTGGAAATAAGGCCTAGGGATCATACTTTCACTAGTGGACACACTCCCAACAAATATAACATGATTGAACAAATAAACAACTTCTCTTCACTATGGTACTCTGAATCACTCTCCTATTGAATAACACTAATCATTGCGTTGTGGCTACAGAAGCACCCCTTAAAGTTCATCAAGTACTTGACAAACACCACTCATAGAGATATCCAAATCAAAGCACAACTCAAGATAGATATTATTGCAACATAGACCAAGTACTAACACGGTGCACACACTGTCAACATTACACCATGAAAGGAGGAATAAATCACTTCAATACTATCATAGCGATAATTATTCTCATAATCCATAAGAGATCACAATCGTAGCCTAGACCAAGTACCACCACGATGCACGCACTGTCACTGTTACACCATGGCAGGAGGAATAGATTACTTTAATAACACCACTAGAGTACACATAATATCTGAATAATAACATCTACTTGTTCAACATGATACAAAGCTCACGATCACATAAAGATCACATCATGGGAGAGAGAGGTGAACCACGTAGCTACCAGTAGAGCCCTCAGCCCCGGGGATGAACTACTCCCTCCTCATCAAAGGAGACAGCAAGGTTGATGGAGATGGCAGTGAGGTCGATGGAGACGGCGAAGATGACGATGGAGACCGATGGAGATGGCTCCGGGGGCACTTCCCCGTCCCGGCAGGGTGCCGGAACAGAGACTTCTGTCCCCTGAAATTCGTCGGTGGCGGCAGCGGAACTGCGGAACTCTTTCTGGAAAATTGCCGACTCCCTTAGGGTTTTCCGTCCCGAGGCTTCTTATAGGCGAAGGGGCGTCGTCAGGGGGCAGCCAGGGGCTCCTCACACCATGGTGGCGCGGCCAGGGCCTGGGCCGCACCACCTATGTGTGAGGGCGGCCTCTGGCCCCCCTCTGGCTCTCTTTCGGTCTTCGGGAAGCTTCCTAGAAAAATAAGACTTCTGGCTTTTGTTTCGTCCAATTCCGGGAATATTTCCTGTGTAGCTTTTCTGAAACACAAAACAGCAGAAAACAGGGAACTGGCACTGTGGCATCTTGTCAATAGGTTAGTTCCGGAAATCGCATAAAAACGCCACGAAGTGTAACGAAACACAAGGCAAATGGTGTAAAAACAAGCATGGAGCATCAAAAATTATTGATACGTTTGAGACGTATCAGTGAACTTTGGCTTACTCTCAATCTGTCCCTCACCGTCCTCTCCTGGCCCCTATATATAGGTGGCCAGGTCTCAAGGTATGGGAGGGATCTGACACAGATTACAATATCGATATACGACATGAACTCGTATCTCGACTAGTATTACACTTGGGCCTAGCTTAACGGGCCTCAGGGGTACTCAACTAACGGGCTCTATTATCTATACCTTGTCACCTATAGAGCTAAAATACTCAAGAAATACTCCACTAAACAAAATTCTACTTGGACAATCGAAGGAGTCACATACCGGAGAACAAATGCTCCAAATCTCAGCAGCAATGATGGGCTGAGCAAGGAGATCGAAAAATCGCGAGGAAGAACAGCAAGAACACGGGTTTGAGCTGAGGTGTGGAGATATTTTGGGAGAGAGAAGGAAGTGAGGGTGGAGAGGTAAGTGGAGGGCCAGGGGCCCCCTCACCATGCCACGGCGCGGCCAGACTTGGGTCGCGCACCATGTGGTGAGGTGGCATGGTGGGTCCCCCTAAGGTCTCCCAGGTGCTTCTCTGCCCCCATTTTTGACATAAAAAATTTAAATAGATTTTTCTGGAATTTTTCAAGAAACTTTATTTTCGAGGATTTTTCAGAAAATGATAAGAGAATAAAACTCGGGGAAACGAAGATCGAACGATAGAAAGTGAATTCAAAACCAAGCTTACAGCAGCTCTAAGATATTCTAATATGAAGCTAAACAATGGAAACAAAAATGAACAAGGTAGAAACAAAAGTAAATGCGGTGAAAACATAGTTTTGTTCATTTGGAAACTGCTTTGCTAACAAGGTTGATCAAGTCTTGTTACCAAACCACTTTTCTATAAAACAACACTTTGCATTTCACTAAATGATTATGTTACCTCGACCTTGATAGGCATTGTCCCAATCATAACAATTTGATATTCTTCTTTGGGCTTTGGCTCCGAACAAATAATTTGACCAACTCTGATAGTCTCAATATTCTTGATTGAATTTAGAGCATATTTTCTATCAATCTTCTTGGGAAAATAAACTGTGTGTTCTTTATCATTAACATTAAAAGTGACTTTCCCTTGGTTGCAATCAATAACGGCACCTGAAGTGTTTAGAAAAGGTCTCCTAAGAATAATAGATATATTGTCGTCTTCAGGCATTTCCAACACAACAAAGTCAGTCAATATTAAACAATTATTAGCAACCTGAACAGGAACATTCTCACATATACCAATAGGAATAGTAGTAGACTTATCAGCAATTTGCAAAGATATATAAGTTGATATCAACTTTTCTATATCAAGTCTCTTATAAAGAGAAAAAGGCATCACACTAACTCTAGCTCCCAAATCACATAAAGCAGTTCTAACATAGTTATTTTTAATAGAGCAAAGAATAGTTGGTATACCTAGATCTCCAAGCTTCTCTGGAACTTTACCATCAAAAGAGTAATTAGCAAGTAAAGTGGAAATTTCCTCACTAGGGATCTTCCTCTTGTTAGTAACACTATTTTTCATGTACTTTGAATAAGGAGGCATTTTAATAGCATCAGTCAAAGGAATTTGTAGAAATAAAGGTCTCATCTATTCACAAAACCTGTTGTAGTGTTCTTCTTCCTTAGATTTATGTTTCTTACCAGGAAAAGGCATTGGTTTCTGCACCCAAGGTTCTCTCTCATTACCATGCTTGTTGGCAATGAAGTCTTCCTTAGTGTACTTTGCATTCTTGGCAAGCTTTTCTGGTTCCTCTTCAACTTCTTCTTTATCGGAAGCATTACCACTTTCTGTTTCAGCATTAGAAATAGAAATACTATTAGGATCTTTACCTATTTCGGAAGATTCTGCAACTGTTTTATGCTTCTTCTTCTTCTTCTTCTTCTTCTTGGAAGGAATATCATCACTTGAAGTGCGTTGAGAATCTTGCTCGATCCTCTTAGGATGCCCTTCAGGATATAAGGGATCTTGAGTAGTAGCTCCTCCTCTAGTGCGTATTTCACACGCTTGTTTTTCTCTTGAAGCATTAACTAGCAAATCTTTTTGCACCTTGGTAAGATGATCAATTTAAGTCTGAACCATTTGAAAATGTTTAACACGCATCTTCACATCATTGGAGGTTCTCTCCACAATATCCTGCAACTTGTTAATAGCTCTTGAATTTTCCAACAAATGATTCTGCACTTTCTTATTAAAATTATCTTGCTTAACAATGAAATTATCAAACTCATCTAAGCATTGATCAGGAGGTTTAGAGTAAGGGATATCTCTATTATCAAAGCACTGGAGAAAGTGTACCTCAATAGTAGATGAGTGAGGGATTGGCTTACATAATTCTTCTATAGGTGGTAGATTATTCACGTCTTCAGATTTAATACCCTTCTCCTTAAGAGATTTCTTGGCTTCTCTCATCACTTCATCATTTAATTCAATCATCCCTCTCTTCTTAGGTGTCGGCGCTGGCATTGGTGCTGGTGTTGGCTCAGCCATAGTCCAATCAACATAATTCTGGCTTATTTTAGCCATTAATTCTTTAGCTTCAGTTGGAGTCTTTTTCCTGAAAACACCACCAGCACAACTATCCAAGTATGTCCTAGATTCAATAGTTAATCCATTATAAAATATATCAAGGAGTTCATTTTTAGGCAATGGCTCTCCAGGCAGTACTCTAATTAAAGAGCAAAACCTTCCCCATGATTCTGGTAGTTTCTCTCCTTTCACCTGCTCAAAGTCAAAGATTTTCTGCAAAGCAGCATGTTGAGCACTAGCAGGAAAATATTTCTGAAAGAAAGCGTTAACAAAAGCAATAGGACTATCAATAGATCCAGGAGACAAATTATTAAACCAAGCTTTAGCTGCACCTTTCAATGAAAAAGGGAAAATCTTAGCAACAAAGTACATGTGCAGTTTAGTATCATCAAAAAACAAATTACTCAAAGAAGAAAGCTCATTCATGTGCTCCATAGCACTCTTACTTTTGGTACCACAAAAAGGTTCTTTCTCAACAATAGATATGTAAGATAAATCCAAAGAGAAATCATAGTCCTTATCACTAATATTTATGGGAGAAGCAGCAAACTTAGCATCAGGAGATAACTTGTATCTAACAGCACGTCTTGCAAGAAGATCTCTAATAGCACCAGCATCACTAGTAGCATGACATTCATCAATAAAAGCATCATCTGGCTCAATATAAGCATCATCAAAATCGTCACTAGGGTGTTCCCTAGACTCAGGTGAACTAGCAGGTGTAACAGTAGCGTTCCCTATTTGCTTAGCCCTAGCAATGGTAGCATCTAAAAAGGAACCTAACGAACCACTCTTATCAAGCACAGTATAAGCATCATCAAAACTACCAGTAGCATTTTCAAACTCAGTAGAAGAAGTAGCATGTGCATGCGGTGGTGTAAGCAACTTACTCATAACAGATGGCGAATCAAGAGCAACAGAGGTGTTCAAAGTCGTACCTCTTCTTGTAGTGGATGGCAGTATAGGAACTTTTCCATCACAAGGTTTACCCATGATGAATGGATTGCAGCGAACAATATAAATCCCAAGTGAACTTACAAATAAAGCTATGCTCCCCGGCAACGGCGCCAGAAAATAGTCTTGATGACCCACGAGTATAGGGGATCGCAACAGTCTTCGAGCGAAGTAAAACCCAAATTTATTGATTCGACACAAGGGGAGCCAAAGGATATTTATAAGCCTTAACAAATGAGTTGTCAATTCAGCTGCACCTAGAAACAGACTTGCTCACAGCGGTTTATCAGTAGCAACAGTTTTATAGTGGTGACAGTAGTAAAATAGTAGCAACAATAATAAAGAAAAGACGGTAATAATAGCAATAGTAAACAGTAGGATGAAATACTGTAGGCATAGGGATGGATGAACGGGCGTTGCATGGATAAGATAATTCATGAAATCAGTAAGACATGGGCAATTGCAGATAAATAATGATAAAGCATCCTAGTACTAAACAACCATAGGCATGTGTTCCGTAAATAGTCGTGCGTGCTCGCAATGAGAAACTTGCACGACATCTTTTGTCCTACCAGCCTGTTTGCAGCAGGGCCTCAAGGGAATCTACTAGTAATTAAGGTACTCCTTTTAATAGAGTACCGGAGCAAATCATTAACACTTGGTGAACACATGTGATCCTCACATCATAGCCATCCCCTCTGGTTATCCCAATTGCTGTCACTTTGGGGCCTCGGGTTTCGGACAACGATATGTGTATACAACTTGCAGGTAACATCATAAACAATAAGTATCATCATAAAACAATAACAAGTTTAGATCTGAAATCATACCACTCGGGCCCAAAGTGACAAGCATTAAGCACAACAAGTTGCAACAATGTCATAAGCACTAATAATAGATACTAGGCACCATGCCCTAATAATCTCATAGCAAATTACATGAATGATCTTATCCAATCCCTACCATCCCCTTCGCCTATAGCGGGAATTACTCACACATGGATGGGGGAGTCATGGATGGTTGATGGAGAGACGTCGGTGATGATGGCGATGAAGATCTCCTCCAAATCCCCGTCCCGGCAGGGTGCCAGAACAGAGTTTCTGGTTCCGAATCGCGGTTTCTGATGATGGCGGCGCAGCGGAACTCTATCTGGAAAAAATGCCGAACTCCCAATAGTTTCAGGTCTGGAGGTATAAGTAGGCGAAAGGGGGGCTCGAGGAGGCAGCTGGGGTGGTCTCACCACCCCCCGGCGCGGCCAGGCCTGGGCCGCGCCCCCTGGTGGTGAGCTTGCCTCCCAGCCCCTCTCCGTCTCGTCTTCTGGCTCCGTGGGTCTTCTGGTAAAATAGGAATTTTGCAGTATTTTTTGGGATTTTTCCTGAAAATTGGATTTCTGCACAAAAACAAGACACCAGGGCAATTCTGCTGAAAACATCGTTAGTCCGTGTTAGTTGTATTCAAAATACACAAATTAGAGGAGAAACAATAGCAAAAGTGTTCGGGAAAGTAGATATGTTTTGGACGTATCACATACCTAGTCCAATCCACTGGCTTTGTGGTGTGATGTTGGTCGGACCATAGGATCAAGTTTGAGTTCATGGATGCCGAGACACCGGCCCCGGAAGGTCGCTGCGTAGACAGCTATACGGCAAGCGACATGGGATCAGTGGTGGTCTCTCTCTTAGGTCATGTGGATGGCGTGGAGGGAACAATGGGGGATCCTAGTGTTGGAGGCTCTTCAGCTTTGGCAGCTTCCAGATCGCACTTTAGAGACCCAACTCAGGGAAAGCAGGTGGCTGAGTTCCCATGAGCGGTGCGAGGATTTTCGGACAAAAGCTCAGCGCCTTGGCGCCAGCGGCAACGATGCCTGCGATATTTGTAACGCTCTTGAGCGCATCGTTGTGGTTATCCTCTTTGCGCTTTGGTTCTGGGTGAAAATCCTTGACTTTTGCAGTCTCAACAGCGGCGGCCAGTGCGTCGTTATCCTCTTAGGGCGTCGTCGTAGAGCCCCGGTCTCGTTTCAATGTTTTTGGTAGCAATTTCGGTTTTCATGTTTTCTTTTACTTATCTTTGATCCACTGTATAAGAGGTTCTCTTTAGCGCCTTGTATCGATTCAGCTATTGTGAATTTATTTATAAATTAGCCCGAAGCCTATCTGAAGAGAAAAGAACAAGAATCACGGTCAACTCCAACTAGTCCTTGGAAATCGGACGAATGTGCCATTGATACGTTCTTTCAAGATTTGTGTGCAAACGAGTCATTAAGTTTTATTAATTTTTTATTAACAACAAATAGTCTCTTTATTTATAGTTTTAGCTTTGTAAAGGAAATATATTTAAACATTTTTTAGTGTATAGATTCACTCAAATCTACACACTAAAAGATGTTTAGATATATTTAATTTATAAACTTAAAATATCTTATATATTTATAAATTGAAGGAGTAGCAAATACCGATTGGATCGAACAAATATACAGAGTATTTTTTACGGATTTGCTAGAAAAAATATACAGAGTTAAACATGCACGGGATGCGTGGGTGGGGCAAAGGAATTTCTCCTGGTCCTCCGGACAAGGCGAGCACGGAGCGGATGCTTCATGACGGTGGTGAAATCTAGCTCCTCGGTCATGTCCAGCTCCTCCCCCTCCGCCGGCGGCAGCCACTCCAGCTCCCTCACGAGGCTGCCCACGAAGTACTCCACGTGCAGCAGCCCGAGCGTGTACCCGGGGCACATCCTGCGTCCGGCGCCGAAGGGCATCATCCTGATCTCCCTGCTCCCCGTGAGGTCCACGCCGTGCCCCTCGCCCCCTTCCAAGAACCGCTCCGGCCGGAACTCCCTCGCCGCCGTCCACGCCGCCTCGTCGCGCCCGAAGTCGGCCACCAGGAAGTTCACCTCCGCGCCCTTGGGCACCGCGTGGCCGCCCACCTCGGCGCCGTCGCTCTGCACGCCGTGCGGGAGGAGGAAGTGCCCCGGCGGGTGCAGCCGGAGCCCCTCCAGTACCAGGCCCTTCAGGTACGGCGTCGCCTGCGGGTCTTCGTCGAGCTCCGGCCTTGCTTTCACCTCCTCGTACACCTTGGACTGTATGTCGGGCCGGTTCACCAGTTCCGCCATGATCCACTCTAGCGAGGTGACCGTCGTGTCGGTGCCGCCGTTCAGGAACTCGGAGCAGAGGCTGACCGTCTCGGAGTCCGTTAGCGGGCGGCCGCCTTCCTCGGCCACGCGCAGCGCGAGGAGAGAGTCGGCGTAGCAGGGAGGGCCGCCGTCTCGACTGTCTCGCTCTCGCCTGGCGCGGATCAGCGGGAGGAAGATCTCGTCCTGCCTCCGGCGCACGGCCACGTACCCCTCCCACCGCCGCCGGAAGAGCCGCTTGGTGAGCGCCGGGAAGATGGAGAAGATGGGGAAGCTGGTGATGGAGCGGAGGATCCGCAGCTGCAGCTCCTGGACCTCGTCCAGCGTCTCCGGGCCGAGCCTTGCGCCGAGGCTCATGTACACGAGCAGCTCGAACATGGCGCGCCGGAACGCCGGCCTCACCTCCGCGACGCCGCCGTCGCGCCCGCCGAGGAGGTCGCGGACGAGGGCGTCTTGAACGCGCCGCCTCTCCGGCGCGTACAGCGCGACGCGGGCCGGGTGCAGGGCCTCGGCGGCGAGGTTGCGGCGGACCATGCGCCAGTAGGCGCCGTAGGGCGAGGTGCTGATGTCGCGGCTGCCGGAGGTGAAGAGCAGCCCGGGCTCAAAGAGCGGCGGGCGGTCGGCGAACGTGGAGCCGCCCTGGACGAGCACACTGTGCGCGATGCGGCGGTCGGCGACGAAGACGAGCGTGCGGGCGAGGCGGACGGAGACGACGGGCCCGTAGCGCGCGTGCAGGTCGCGGAGGAGCGGGCCGAGGTGGAAGACGGAGCGCCGGAGCGCCAGGAACCTGGCCACGAAGACCAGCGCTGGCGGGCCGGGAGGGAGCGCCTTCTTCTGGCCGCCGTGACGGCCGTGCAGCAGCAAGATGAGGACCGAGGCGGCTAGAGCGAGGAAGAGGGCGATGAGCAGGGGAGAAGATGGCCAGAGCTCCATTGTTTGTTTTAGCTCTCTGTTCCGAGTTCTGACCGTGACCGAGCTCCAACAGTTTATTTAGCTGCAACTATATGCATGATGTGTGGGATACACATCGAAAGCGATGCGGATTTGGTGGACACGGTCTAATAGACTCGTTTTTTCAAAATTCAAAAAATGCTATTTCAGGTTTTTTGAAATAATTCAGCGCATGTATATATTACATTGATACTTGTGCAATTTTTTGAGGCAAAATACGACCATATATGACCTACACAGAAAAGAGAAATTGAAAATTTGTATTTCTTTAGATAGTTAAATTCAATCATTATAATGTTGTTTTGATATTTTATCTTTTTTTGTATAGGCCATCTACAACCATATTTTTCCCTGAAAATTTGCACGAGTAAGGATCAACATAATATGTACTAGCATAATTGTATTTGATTTTTTAACTTCAAAATAGCATTATTTTTGCATTTCAAAATAAAAAGGTCCACCAAGACCCCATTTTCCCTTGTGTATTTTCAATCGAAGGAGTGGACTTATGCTTATTAGACTCTAAAATACCTATGCTTTGCTACCAAGAAATTGAATGAGTGGACTTATCAATCCAGAACTTCGTGGTCATGACGCCACGCAAGATGGTCGGATAACATACATGCTTTTATTTCTTCTTCTGACCGGCGACTAGTATTATCATATCCTCGCACGTTAGTTGAACACTTAAACTAGTAGTGGTCCGACTCCCAGCAGTACCAAACCTCGTGACCATTTCAGATTAAGATAGAATCAATCACATGCGATGCGAGGACTTTGAAATTGGCCCCAAGCTTTAGTTTCTTATGCATTAGCAAGGTCACTGATCGTAGCAAATGTATGCATATCAATTAGTATAATTTATAAATTCAGCTCTAGTGATGAATACAACGGCTTCATACTTCAGGAGAGGTGCAGAGATGCCAACTAGGCAGATATGTTCCTTGGTCGTATGAATCTATCATTTGAGATTTTGAGTATATGTTGGGTAATTTTATTTCCTCATGATAATATCCCATTTTCTCAGGTGTAGTGACAATGATCTCTAATCTTCAGACCATGCACTATGTGCGTGAAAAGCTAGCAAACCATAGGTTCCTATGAGGGTACCCACAATGTGTAGCTAAAAGTAATTCTATTTTTGCTTTTAGCTTCTGGAACTAGTTTTCCATATTATAGAGGTAGTTCCAAAATAAGTATATCAGAGTAAGAGCTTGCTCTCATGCCAAATTCTCCCCTTCTAATAAAAAAACATATCCCTCTTTACTAGCGATAGTGGAGCTTTCAGATTTCAACGGTTTAAGAGAAAGAAGATCCCTTTTTACCTGGTTTTGGGGCTCATGGTATAGACATTTGGCTATACCAATATTGCAGATCTCTTGCCATATTTGACTTCAACGCCAAATTGTATTTTGTGCAAATTTGATTATAGCAACATTGTGGCTGCCCTAAGTCGGCTCACCACATAGTAGGCATCATATTATCAAATCTGACAACAAAAGCGAACCAAAAACTTGGTTCAACTCATAGCGATAGAAAAAAAAAATTCCCAGCGTGATTGAGGTTTGCCTAGCACACCCTCTTCTTATTATTGTTGGGCCTCACTTATACTGCATGATGCGATTCTATGCATAATAACAAATTGGCATCGACTCATTGCCTAACAATCTTTTTATTTAAATCGGTATCACATAATACATGGTATTTATCAATCTGTTGTACAGTTGCCATCGTAGCAAAATGGCAGTGGTGAAATCTAGATGAAAAAAAAAATCTAGATGGCTTGCTTATGCATGACACGTTAAAGATGTGTACCAGAAAGACAAGTCACACATGGCAACTGACGTGTCTTGGCATGAGCACGAAGTGCATGTGTATTTTTCAGTAGAACTCGTCAACCAAGTCATCTATGGCTCTGCCGGTCTTCTATGTCTCGGGCACACCCTTAAAAAATTATTGATCTGATAATAGTGAACACTCTTTGGTTGGAATCTTCTTCCCATGCACTCATAAACATAAGGAACATTATAATCACACTCATCATCTATGATCATATCGTGCATAAAGTCACATTTTTTATGATAATTTATAGGATCTTTTGGTCTAAAATATAGTCGGTCCTCACATAATGGCAAAGGAGGATTGCAACACCCCAATTATGCGCTCCACATCTTTCCTGAAAGCAACTTGCAATGTGGTATAGTGTACTTGTTTGTTACCTCGAGGGTTTGATATTGGCTTCCTAAATGTTTCCCATTGCGGGTTGCAAGATAATATCTCATCGTATACTTGTCCTCACTAAGAGCAACTCTAGCATACCTCCATCCACGCGACTTGCAAATTGCGGATGGGGGTCGGGATGGAGGGGGTTTGCAGGTTGGGAACAAAGCGCACAGAACAGAAACCGCAACGAGAACTGCAAATTTTAAAAAACATATGCGCGCCAGATTTTCTTGCAGTTTCTTCTCCGCATGATAAACATTGCATACATTACATAGGCCTCCCGCTTGTCTAGTTTTACCAAAATTTGCTCTGGGAACATCACCGAAGACGACAGAGGCGGCAGCAACCCTAACCCTAACCCTAGCTACCCTACATTTACCCGGTGGTGGCGGCGGCGTCGACGGCAGCCTAGAAGTCATCGGAGGAGGAGACGGCGTCGATGAGGAGCTCCTGCAGCTCCGCCTCCCACTTCCACTTTGCCGCCATCTCGGCCTCCCGGCGGCTGCTCTCCTCGATCAGCTCGAGGATGCGGGGGAGAGCCTCGTCAGCGACGAAGTCCTCCGGGCCAATCCGCGAGCCTGTGGGACGCGGCGGAGGGGGAGGGTCACGTCGACCTCCATGCTCACGCGGGACATGCGCGAGGAAGACGCACCCGGCGCCGAGGACGAGCTCGATGCCCCTGTGTCGTAGCGGGAGCGTCGGGAAGTCGTCGGCGTAGATGCGGGAGAGCAGGGGAGCGGCTGGCCGCGGTTGGTATGCGCGTCCCATTTGTTGAAGGCTGGCGGCGGCGTGATACCGTACTTGGTGAACTAGCGCGACCCGCGGAGGCGCCTGGCGTTGGAGCGCCTGGCGTCGGAGCGCCTCTTCTTTGCCTCCTCCTTGTCGTTGTCGCCACGGCCGCGCGATGGGCTGGCCCAGCCGATGTTATCCCCACCGCGGCCGATTGAAGAGCTCCGGGACATGCTGGTGGCGAGCGCAGGGTAGATCTATGCGCGGCAAGGCTTACACGTGCGACCGACGGCGAGAAATTGCGGCGGCGGCGGGGGTGCGGTGACCCAGCATACCACTGCATGTTGTATTATGCAAGTCATTGACATAACACTTGCAGAACATCGCTCTGCAAATATTATATCCCTCAGAGTGGTACAACAGAAGCATTGCGGGTCCAAATACAAACATTCCATTATTATTACAAACCAAGTCATGCTGATAAGGAAATACTCCCCACAAGAGAACATCTCGGTGCTTAGTGATATTACAACAAAACGAGAAAAGATCAAACTTAATTAAACATCTGAAGAACTCAACAGCTTATTTTATGCCTATAGCTGCTCGGTTCCTCGGTCTCGTGGTTATAGCTACTAGTTAGAGTGCTCTTTATTCTGACTCCTCATCTGACGCGGCTCCATAGCAGATGACGTAGTCCACTCCTTCAATTCCTCATGAAAGAGCAGGCTCCTCATAGAAGATGTTTTCCTGGCTTCCGATGGCATTCAGTGTTGCTTCATCTAAGTATTCACAGTCTAGCAAGGGTTTAAGAGAGTGGGGTGAGTAACGAGTGTTACCCAGCAAGTTTCTTTAGAAAGAATGAGTGTTTTATGCACTAGCTACAGCCAAAGACCCAAAAGAGTCATAGGCTAATGGAAAGGTTTCTCAAAGGTTTCTTAAGAAGGTCGATTTTATCTTAAAAACTATGCCCATCAACCTTCACAGGGTACTAGTGCCTTAAGAGCACCTTTCCTGCAGCGCTCGCAGCTCCTTCCGGGAACAAGGGGTAACATGTCACATCTTTGTACACTCTACAGAGGTGTGTCATTCCAAAAGAAATCAAAGCCTTGCTGCACAACCGGGCGTACCTTCCTGTCCACACTTCCTTGGTGTGGGGCCCAATCGATGATCCAAGCCATTCACCATCCTTCTTTGCACAATGCATGCCCACCCAATTCTGCCAAGTAGGTAGAGCCCCTGATATTCACCCCTCCCAATGAAGTACATAGGTGCCTCTTGCAGACCATCCTAGACACCAGTGGTCGTGGGCACTAAGGGGTCCCACCCATGTGCATGTAGTCTTGCAAGACCTACAACGTATAGTAGCTGGCTGCCTATTGACATGCGAACGGAAGAAGAAACAGATGACTTTTCCGTCCCATTCCAAGTCTCTTGGACAACACGGTTTTTATGGCGCAAGAATAACTGTGGCATTGGTTTTTAAGTCCTAGGGTTTACTTTCCCGTGCAAATGGAACCTCCACCACAACAATCATACCATGGTTCCATCTGCTAGCCATCCTAGGTTATCACCACTCGGGTCGATAACCAACTAGTCATATATTATGAAAATAGGTTTTTGGACCTTTTTGATAAGTTAGGGTTATAAGTCAGCACTTTGCAATTAGTTTTCAAATCAGTGCAACCAAGAGATATGAGACCCGATCCACTATGGGACCGTAATCTCCTCGAGCCCTCCCACCAAGATGGAAGACCCGATCCACTATGGGACCCTTGAGGGTGGTCACCAAACCCGCACAAAGCTTGGGGCAACTCCACAACTTAATTGGAGGCTCCCAAATCAACAAAGCCACTAAGATTGGGGCACACTCCACAACTCAATTGGAGGCTCCCAATAATCGCCACGGAGGCACCACAAAGCTTGGAAAGATCTCCACAACTTAATTGGAGGTCCCCAAGAAATACACTAAGCCATCTAGGGTTCCAAGAACCCAAGAGGAAATAAGCTTCTTGCTTTCACCACCGAATCTCCGAGGAGAACTCAAACCGATGCACCAAATGCAATGGCAAGAACACACAAAGTGCTCAAATTCTTCTCTCCCAAATCCTACCAAAGCAACAAATGCTATGGAGTGATATGAGAGGAAGAACAAGGAGGAAATCCACAAAGGACTCCAAGATCTAGATCCAATAGGTTCCCCTCACTTAGAGGAGAAAGTGATTGGTGGAAATTTAGATCTAGATCTCCTCTCTCTTTTCCCTCAAAAAGATGCAAGAAACATGGGAGGAAAGGAGGAGGGAGGGCAAGCTTTCAAGATCAACAATGGAGGAGAGAGAAGCCCAAAAACGTTATTGGCTCAAGGAGAAAGAAGGGGTATTTATAGGTGGGGAAAAATCTGGTCGTTGGAAGCACCCCGCCGGACAGTTCGGCCGTAAGTCCGGTGGCTCTGGACTGTAGGCCGGACGGCCCGGTGGTCAGTCCGGCGGCACCGGGCTAGAGACCAGACGTCCAGCGGCCCACCGGAGAGTTTCGGCCCCACGCCGAAACACGCGCCAGTATAGCAGTTTGGTCCGTCGTCGGACTGGTCCGGTCAGCCGTCGGATAGTCTGGCCTGGAATCCGGCCTGGCCGGACCTGGGGCCGAACTGGACTTCCCAAAAACTCAAAAAACTTTTGCAAGGAAACTTCGAATGAGATGAAACTAATTTTGTTGGAAAGCTAACAACAAGGAGAACCTCACAAAACACCGAAAATATTAAGAACCAGCAAGGGAGATTTTACTATGAATTTAAAGGTATAAAGCCTCTCTACATGAGGAACCAGTAAATTCTCCAAACACCGAAAACACAACAAGTTTTCCATAGGAAATCCGTTTTCGATGAACTAGAGCTTGTCATGAGATGAACCACAAGCTCTAGAACCTCACAAGGAGAAAAGCCAAATAAGAACCAAGAAAGATGATGCCAAGAATGCAAAGGTTTGAGCTCTCTCCGAACGATACAAATAAGTTACTCTCTCGAGAGCCCCTCTTGATAGTACGACTATCGATCCTAAAACCCGATCTCCCACACTATGAGACCAGTAAGAAAGAAACCCTATCAAGATCATACCTTTGCCTTGCGCATTCCACTTGAGCTAGATGATGACGGTCTTGACTCCCTCAAGAGGGAACACCTTTCTTGATCATGCTTGCTCGCACGTGCTTCATGAAGACATCTCCAGATACTCCCCATACCCCAATATGGGAGAGCCTTGCTTAGCTCCATCTTCATGAGTCCATTGCACTAACTTGACTTTGTCTTCACACAATGACTAGATCAACATTGTGCCTTGAGAATAAACATGAGAGCACACTTCATATTATTCCTCAAGACACACTCTACTCCTTGAATAACACCTTGGTTATAGGATAATCTTCTTTATTTTCATTTTCCTACAACCTCGAAACCAACATATGGCTCAAGCGTTGTCTACGGACAAGTCCTACAAATATAACTCAATGCAAACATTAGTCCATAGGGATTGTCATTAATTACCAAAACCACACATGGGGGCACATGCTCTTTCACAAACTCTACTAGAGGTATCTCTTCACGGGATAGCCTGGGGAAAGAGTGGTGAGAAGCAACACAATGATATATTCCAAGACCTAGGGATACCAATGTAAGCATGCCAAATCCATAGTTATTGATTTGCACAAAATCAGTACTATGGATTTGATCAAGCATTCTAGGGAATTCTCTAGCATAGTTAATTGCAAGAAACCTCTTCTTTTTGTTCATTTGGAGCTAGCAATTACTTCTCATCAAATATCTAAACGAGTGCCTAAAGGGGCGTTAGGTCTTGATGATGGTTTTATCCACCATCGCCAAGTGATCATCAATCAAATCGTAACAACTAAGGCCAAGAAGTATGACATCATTCCTCTTATGCTTGAAGTAGCGACCATAAGTCCCGACATCACCTACACAATATGCTTGCACAAAAGTAGGGGGCATCCTGAACCGGTGCGTGAAGTATTTGTCGGATACACTAGGTTACAATTGAAGGAGACATCCATGGGCTTGAGATGGACTCCTTATCTTTTGTTTGGCCAACGACCAACCACCGAGCTGCTATGTTTCTGCTTCTTGTTGGCATCCATCTCAAGCAACACGAACACCATTACCTCCTTGTTTTCATCCCACTCCTTGTTGATGAATCATCAAACAAAATCATGCCAACGCATACTCATCCGCCCAATTTAAATTCAAATTCATCAACAAAATCACATACAAATTGGAACAATCAAGAAAAAAATGTAAGGAAAGTTATTTGGCGAGCCTTCCATCAAACACTTTGTGGCGGGATTGTAGACACTGACCATCGCCGGTCTATGGAGCAACATAAAGGCGGACGTGGCTGCAACTATAGACTTCCATCAAAACACTTATATAACATTGTTCAACAAAAACATGTGCTAGTACCCAATACAATGGTGCATACTCCACTCAACATCTACTTTAGGCATACCCTCACTAGAGATAAGTGGACTTCCTGGCTACATCTAATACATCGGATGATGAATGTTACTTTGAATAAAGAGGTCGGTGAAACTTGCATTAACCGGCATGTACCTCCTCATTGGCTGTAGATTAAAACGAGTTGTGTACAAACGTTTCGTTCCGCACTGTCCCCGCAGGCGGCATTGGGCCGATCTCCCCTAACCCTACCTCTGAGCTCCCTTGATACGTCTCAAACGTATCTATAATTTTTGATGCTTCATGCTTGTTTTTACACCATTTGCTTACTGTTTTATTACACTTCGTGGCGTTTTTATGCGTTTTCCGGAACTAACCTATTAACAAGATGCCACAGTGCCAGTTCCATGTTTTCTGCTGTTTTTGTGTTTCAGAAAAGTTACACAGGAAATATTCTCAAAATTGGACGAAACAAAAGCCGAATGTACAGATATTAAATGAAGCTTCCAGAACACTGAAGAGGAGACGGAGCCGAGTCAGAGGCTGGCCTCACCATAGGGCGGCGCGGCCTACCCCTGGCATGCGCCCCTATGGGTGAGACCACCCTGGTCCACCTCTGACGCTGCCCCTTCGCCTATAAAGACCCCCCGATGGGAAAAACCTAAATGCCCGATCAATTTTCTAGAAACACATCGCGATCCGCCACCGTCGTCGACCTGAGATCGGGAGGGTCCAGAAGCTTTTCCCAGCACCCTGCCGGAGAGGGGAATCGCCACCGGTGGTCTTCTTCATCGCCATGCTTGCCTCCGGCGCGATGAGTGAGTAGTCTACCTTAGACTATGGGTCCATAGCAGTAGCTAGATGGTTGTCTTCTCCAGTATGTGCTTCATGTTTAGATCTTGTGAGCTGCCTTACATGATCGAGATCCCCGTTATGTAATTCTACATGTTGTGTTTGTTGGGATCCGATGAATATTGGTGTTATGTTGAGTTGATGTGCTGAATCCTATATCTTATGTTATCTCTATGTTGTTTATGATCTTGCATGCTCTCCATTGTTAGTAGCTATCTTGGCCAAGTAGATACTAGTGACTCCAAGAGGGGGTATTTATGCTCGATAGTTGGGTTCATGCCTCTATTTAATCTGGGGGAGTGATAGAAACCTCTAAGGTTGTAGATGTGCTGTTGCCACTAGGGAGAAAACAACATTCTTATGTCCAAGGGCATATGCTTTGTTTACATTACACACTTTGCTTAATGCAGTTATCTGTTGTTCGCAACTTAATACTCGTGGGTTGTTCGGACGATATCCCCGTGGGTGGATTATTAGTCATAGATGCAGTTGGATGGTGGTCTATGTATTTTGTTGTAATGCCCAGAGTAAATCTCATAGTGATCCTCGCGACATATGCACGTTATCTTTATTCTATCAATTGCCTAACTGTAATTTGTTTACCCAGCATGTGTTATTTATCTTATGGAGAGACACCACTAGTGAACTGTGGACCCCGGTCCAATTTCCTTTACATTGCTATCACCTGTTTACTATTACTCGCACTGTTTACTTTCTTGCATACTACTATTACTTTCCACTCGATACGCTCATACCTTTGTTTAGAGCAAACCGATGAGATTGACAACCTCATCGTAAGTTGGGAGCAAAGTATTTGGTTGTGTTGTGTGCAGGTTCCGCGTTGCTACTAGTTGAAGACGCGCTAACAAGTAATCGTTAACGGCGCCCTTGTTGGAGTATCACTAAGCTAGCAAGCATCACCTTCTCAAGTTTGTCTTTCTCCTACTTGTTCGATAAACCTTGGTTTCTTACTGAGGGAAAACTACTACTGTGCTCATCATACCTTCCTCTTGGGGTTCCCAACTGGTCGGTGATCTATATATCCACCGGCGCCATCATGCTGTTTTCTGGTGCCGTTGCCGGGGATTGAAGAAGAATAAGCTCCCACGTCAACTAGGCACCAGCTGTTTTCTGGCGCCGTTGCCGGGGAGAAAGAAGACTTCTGCAAGGGGAGTTTCACACGCACATCCTTTACTTTGTTTTAGTTTTGCTTTTAATTTATTTTTACTTGCATCGTTTTATCAAAAATACAAAAAAAATTGTTTCCTTTATAGTTGTTTTTACTTGTCTGCTTTTAGCTTTGCTAGAATGGGTACTCATAAGAACACCAAGTTGTGTGATTTTACTAGCACTAATAATAGCGATTTTATCTGCACTCCTATTGTGCCACCTGCTCCTGCTGCTAATTTTTATGAGATTAAACCTGCTTTGTTGAACCTTGTTATGAAAGAGCAATTTTCTGGTGCTAGTACTGATGATGCTGCAGCTCATCTCAACAATTTTGTTGAGCTATGTGAGATGCAGAAATATAAGGATGTAGAGAGTGATATTATTAAGCTTAAGTTGTTTCCTTTTTCTTTGAGAGGAAAAGCTAAGGATTGGTTGTTGTCTTTGCCTAAAAATAGTATTGATTCATGGGCTAAGTGTAAGGATGCTTTTATTGGAAGATACTATCCTCCTGCTAAGATTATAGCTTTGTGTAGCAATATTATGAAGTTTAGCCAGTTTGATAATGAACATGTTGCTCAAGCTTGGGAAAGAATGAAATCTATGATAAAGAATTGCCCTACTCATGGACTGACTACTTGGATGATTGTCCAAACTTTTTATGCAGGACTAAATTTTTCTTCAAGAAACCTATTGGATTCAGCTGCTGGAGGCACTTTTATGTCCCTTACCTTGGGCGCCGCAACAAAGCTCCTTGATAACATGATGGTAAATTATTCTGAATGGCACACCGAGAGAGCTCCACAAGGTAAGAAGGTAAATTCTGTTGAGGAAACCTCTTCCTTGAGTGATAAGATTGATGTTATAATGCTTATGCTTTCTAATGATAGGACTCATGTTGATCCTAATAATGTTCCTTTAGCCTCTTTGGTTGCTCAGGAAGAGCATGTTGATGTAAACTTCATTAGAAATAATAATTTTAACAACAATGCGTATAGGAACAATTTTGCTAGTAACAATTATAGGCCGTATCCTTCTACCAATCGTAATGGTTATGGCAACTCTTATGGTAATTCCTCCAACAACACTAGGGCCGCGCCCTCTGATCTTGAGGTAATGCTCAAGGACTTCATCGGTAAGCAAACTACTTTTAATAAGTCTGTTGAGGAAAAGTTAGGCAAAATTGATATTCTTGCTTCTAAAGTTGATAGCCTTGCTCTTGATGTTGAACTTCTAAAACTAAAAGTGTTGCCTAATGATGTGAAAGAGAACAATACCTTTGCCACTGCTAATGTTATCCAAGTTAGAATTGATGAAAATGTTAGGATGTTAGCAGAATTGCATGCCAGGTGGGAAAGAGAAGATGAGATGGCTAGGAAGATGAAGGTATGTATCATTACTACCTCTAATGATGTTGTTCCTAATGCTAGCAATCCTCTTACTTTGATTGGTGTAGAGAAAACTCCTACTCCTTGTGTTAAAAAGCCCAAAACAGCAAAAACTCTTTCTCAAAAGAGTGCTGAAATTTTTCGGAGTGTAGGAGATGATAGCTCTATTACTTTTAATGATTTTGATGTTGATGGCTGCAATATATCTGAAGTTCTTTTGTTCTTGCAAAAGCTTGCTTTGACTCCTAATGCTAGTCCTATAAATGTTGCTTTTACTAAGCATATTACCAATGCTCTTATGAAAATTAGGAATGAAAAGTTGAAGCAAAAAGCTTATATTCCCAAGAAGTTAGAAGATGGTTGGGAACCCATCATTGATATGCATGTTAATGGTTTTAATTGCCATGCTTTATGTGATCTAGGTGCTAGTATTTCCATCATGCCTAGAAAAATTTATGATATGCTTGATTTACCACCGCTTGAAAAGTGCTCTCATGATGTTCCTATTGCTGATGTTGCTAATAAGAAACCTTTGGGAAGGATTAATGATGTTCTTATTATGGTTAACAATAACCTTGTTCTCGTTGATTTTCTTGTTATGGATGTTGAATGCAATGCTTCATGTCCTATTATTTTGGGAAGACCTTTTCTTCGAACTATAGGTGCCATCATTGAAGACACCATCAAATATCAATTCCCATTTAAGAAAGGTATGGAACACTTCCCTAGAAGAAGGAAGAAATTACTTTTTAACTCTATTCTTAGAGCAAATTATGAACTTGATGCTTTATCATTTGATATTACTTGATTTGCACTTTCTGCGCCTAGCTCAAAGGCGTTAAAGAAAAGCACTCTTGGGAGATAACCCATTGTTTTACTTTCAGTACTTTTTCTTTTATTTGAGTCTTGGAAGTTATTACTACTGTAATAACCGCTCCTTATCCTTTTTATTTCGTTTTTGTGCCAAGAGAAGCCTCTAATTTGAGTGAGGTAAGATTTGGGGATGTTGCTGTCCTGAAACAGATTTTGGTGCTGCACCATAAAAATTTGTGAAAATTCTCAGAATATCTTTTTGACCTGCGATTTCTTGTGCATATGCCCCAGGTTATATCCAAACTTTCATTAGTTATACACTTTTTGATTTGAGCAACAGAAAACCCTCGAAAAAATCGACCTTTGTCAGTTGTTCTATTTTGACAGATTTCTGCCACTATTTGTGTTTGCCTCTTTATCGCTTTCTTTTTTAGTTCTTTTGATCACAGAACTTTTGGGGAAGTTGCTACAGTAGTATATAATTTATATGTGGTGGTTTTGAGTTGAAATCTGAAGAAAAAGGGTCTTGATTCATTATTATGCTTACACTAATGTTGCTAATAGAATTGTGTTTAGTTTTGTATGAAGGAAGTTTTCAAGTGTAGGGATTGGAGAATGATGAGATGAGTTGAAGAATGGACAAAAGCTCAAGCTTGGGGATTGATACGTCTATTTTGCATCACTATTTTGTATCATAATTTACTGTTATTCATTGATATATTTCACATTTAGAGATGATACTTATGTTGTTTCCTCTGTTTTTACATGTTTGATGATCATTGGAGGATTTGCTGCCGGAGTCAGGATTCTGCTGGAAAAAGGAGTGTCAAGACACTGTATTTTGGAAGATCAGGAAATTCCAGAAAAATACCAGAAAATTATATTTTACCAGAAGACTGAAGAAGCCAGAAGGAGGAGTCGAGAGGAGCCATAGGGCAGGCTCACACACAGGGGGCGCTGCCTGACCCCTGGCCGCGCCGGCCTGTTGTGTGGCCGCCCAGGCCCACTTCTGCCATCGCCCCTTCGCGTATTTCATCATCTCTGAAAACCTAAGTCAAGGGGGGCTCAGAGATAGACACCGCCGCTTCTGCGGGGCGGAAAACACCAGAGAGAGAAAAGCTCTCCGGCAGGCAGAAATCTGTCGGGGAATTCCTTCCCGGAGAGGGGAGATCGTCGCCATTGTCATCATCATCGCGTTGGACTTCATCGGGATCATCATCACCATCATCCTCATCACCAGCACCTTCATCTCCACCATCACCACTTGTCGTCGTGGTGAAACAACATATGCCATGGGATGGCTTAAATGGGGGCCGAACTAGATGCTGGAGGATTCGGGAGAGGGGAACAAGCTGAAAAGCACGACAAAAAGGAACACAGATCTACCCAGGTTCGGGGCTCTTGTCAGGAGATAACACCCCTACTCCTGCTCTACTGGTTATATATTTGGATCGATGGAGTATACAACAATGGCGCTTCCCAGCTCTCAGCTAGAGGAGGAAGATGAACTACTAAATGTAGGAACACTCAGGGACCAACCCCCCTCTAGGGCTCCCTGTGCCACCTTATATAGTGGTTGCCAGGGTTACAACGGTCACACGAGACTAGGATACACCAACTACACTCCAAACAGGGCATGCTGACGATGGCTGAGACCCTTGACTTTGCCCCTGATTGCTCATGATGGGACTCCACATCCCTATACCTTGTACTTCTTGGACTGTGACCTTACCACTGTGAGGTAAGGGCTGTACTTGTGCACAGTGAGGGTAGGTAACCACCACTGTGCACCCTGTCAACATGATCTCCCTCCATGCTTGGCAGAATCTCTCCTTGATTGCAGGGACAAGACACCTTGGTTGACTTATATATCCCGAATACGACCGTTGGCCATATGCTGGACCTATATGCCGGACCAACAACCTATGAAGGTCGGGTAATCCGGCCTCCCTGCTCTTGCACATCATATCAAATAAGTTAGGCCGGCATATCTATACATATGCCGGCACTCCTCAACAAGCATCCCGGTTATACCGGCATATGTAAATAATGGTCGGGATACACTATATGTCGGTATGGCTGACACTCTTATATTCCGGCCAGACCCCACCTTGGTCAACCGACATAAAGTCAACCATATTACTTGTATCTTTCTAGTCCCTTGACCCTACCGGGGGTCATCCCCCTGACACCACTCCATCCCGTTGTAACATCTTGAGTTGAATCTTGTCAAATTCTTAGGGGAAACTTTCCCGGTGTTGATTACTCTTGTGGTTGATGCTATTGAGTGGAACCGTTGAATTAAGGTTTATGTTCAGATTGTTATTTACCATTATTTCACCTCTGATCATGATCCATATGATGTCTTGTGAGTAGTTCGTTTAGTTCTTGAGGACATGGGAGAAGTCAAGTCGTTAGTAGTGGAATTATGTTGAGTAATATTTAATGGTTTGATATTTATTTGTTGTTGTGTTAATTCACTAGTGGTGTCATGTAAACGTCGACTACATGATACTTCACCATTTATGGGCCTAGTGAGATGCATTGTGTATTTGGCTACCAATTGTGGGGTTACTGGAGTGACAGAAACCTAAACCTCCGTTGGGAAACCATTGCACCAGGGAGCGTAGGATCTTAGAGTTTCAGGCTATGGTTAGATTTATCTTAATTACTTTCTTGTATTTGCGGATGCTTGCATGGGGTATAATCACAAGTGTGTATTTATCCTAGTAAGGGTAGTGCGCTAGCACAGGTTCACCCCCATAACACTTATCAAACCAATAAAGATTATTTAGCGGCATGAAGCGAAAGCACTTGACAGAAACTCCCGTGTGTCCTCGAGAATGTTTGGTTATCATAAGTTACACAACCGGCTTGTCCTTTGCTCTAGAAAGGATTGGGCCACTTGCAGCAATTATTATTACTGTCTCTTATTTACTCGTACTTTATTTATTTGCATTACCAAATACCCCTAAAAACCCATTTGCTGGTATTTACAGTGAATCCTTGATCAAAACCACTTGTCAACACCTTCTGCTCCTCGTTGGGTTCGACAGTCTTATTTATTGAAAGTACTATGATACACCCCCTATACTTGTGGGTCATCAAGACTATTTTCTGGCGCCGTTGCCGGGGAGTGAAGCGGTATTGAAGAGTGGAATTGGTAAAGGTAACCATCGCTATGAGTATTGTTTTTATTTTTGTCTTTTATTTTTATTTTATTTTGCTATGGAGAGCTCTCCATTTGGCTTCCTATTTGGGAACACTACTACCACTGCTGCACATGTGGATGAACCACCACCACCACCACCACCTGCTCAATTAGATCCTTTTAAAATACCTATGAAAATTGTTGAACATGTTATGGATAACTGCTATTCAGGAGATGGAACTGTCCATCCGGGTGATCACTTACTCTTTATACATGAATTATGCGAGTTGTTCAAGTGTGCAGGTATTTCATCAAGCAAAGTTAAGAGGAAGCTATTCTCTTTATCACTGAAAGGCAGAGCTGAGGAGTGGTATCGGCTGCTTAAAGATGGTCTATCTATTGCATGGGAGGAAATTGTGCCTCTCTTTTATTCCAAGTTTTATCCTCCAAGTGAAATTCATAAAGATCGTAATCGAATATATAACTTTTGGCCTCATGATGGAGAGAGTATTGCCCAAGCGTGGGGGAGATTGAAGTTACTAATGCTCAAATGTCCCATTCATGAGCTCCCTAGTAATATTGTTATTGATAATTTTTATGCGAGGCTTGCTCTTCATGATAAGGATTATTTGGATGCTTCATGTTTTGGATCATTTACTCATATGAAAGAAGATGCTAAGTGGAATCTTCTTGACCGTATTCAAGAAAATGCTGAAGGATGGGAAAACGACAAAGGTAGGAGGTCAGGTATAAATTATGATTATGAATGCATTAAAACTTTTATGGAAACTGATGACTTTCATAATGTTAGCACTGCTTATGGTCTTGATTCTCAGATACTTGCTAACTGTTTTAAGGCTTTTGCCTCTTATCTTGATGTTCCAAAGAAAGATTGGAACAAATATCATGCGCCTTATAAAGATTCCATTAGTCATATTCCTGCTACAGCTACTGAAGTTTGTACTATTGATAGCATTTTGCCTGAACCTTATTTTGAGAAGACACCTTTCCCTGCTAAGGTAAAAGAGCATTCTACTTTGGTAAGTGTGTCTAATAAAAGAACTAAGAAAGTTGTAGAACCTGATGAGCAAATTACTATTAAGTCTCCTGTGGCTATAGTGAAGGACCTTGTTACTAAAGATGTAGGGGATGAACATATTATCTTTTGTGAAGATGCTACTAACATTATTTCACATCCTAGTAGGCGTAGGAAAACAAGTGTTCATGTTATCTCTGTCAGTATTGGCGATCATTGCTATTATGGTTTATGTGACATTGGTGCAAGTTCAAGTGCCATTCCTTTAGAGCTTTACAGAGAAATCATGCATGAGATTGGCCCTTGTGAATTAGAGGAGATTGATGTGGTTGTTCAGCTTGCTAACAGAGAGACTGTTTGGCCTCTTGGTATTGTTCGAGATGTGGAAGTTTTATGCGGTAAGACTAAATATCCTACTGATTTCCTAGTACTTGGTAAGGAAGCTAGTAAAACTTGTCCTATTATTTTTGGTAGACCCTTTTTGAATAATTGTGGTGCTGTGATAGACTGTAAGAAGGAGAAAATTTTCACTAAGTTCAATGGAGAATCTTATGAGTTTAATTTTTCTAAGTTTGCTAAGACTTCTTATGAAAATGAAATGCCTAATGAAAATTTTCGAGTTGAACAGCTTGCTTCTATTGCTCTTGCTCCTAATAATGCTTTGCAGTAATTCATGGAGGACCATGAAAGTGACGTTTACAGGCAGAAAAGAGAAGAGATTGACGATATTTTCCTTTGTCAACCACCGTTGATTAAGCACAATTTACCTGTGGAGGATCTTGGTACCACTTTGCCACCTAAGGAAGATCCTGTTTTTGAATTGAAACCTTTACCTGATGATCTTAAGTATGCTTATATAGATGATAAGAAAATATATCCTGTTATTATCAGTTCTAAGCTTTCAGGAAAGGAAGAAGAAAGGTTATTGGAGATATTGAGGAAACATCGAGGAGCTATGGGATATACTCTTGATGATTTAAAAGGGATTTCTCCCACTTTATGTCAGCATGCTATTAACATGGAGGAAGACGCAAAGCCAGTTGTTGAACATCAACGCCGCTTAATTCCCAAGATGAAGGAAGTGGTAAGAAATGAGGTATTGAAGCTCCTTGATGCTAGTATTATTTATCCTATTGCTGATAGTAGATGGGTTAGTCCTATTCATTGTGTTCCTAAGAAAGGAGGTATGACTGTTGTGCCTAATGAGAATAACGAGCTTATTCCTCAAAGGGTAGTAGTTGGTTATAGGATGTGCATTGATTTTAGAAAGGTAAACAAAGTTACTAAGAAAGATCACTATCCTTTACCATTTATAAATCAAATGTTAGAGAGGCTGTCTAAGAAGACTCACTTTTGTTTTCTTGATGGTTATTCCGGTTTCTCTCAGATTGCTGTTAGAAAGGAAGATCAAGAGAAAACCACTTTTACTTGTCCTTATGGAACTTATGCTTATAGACGTATGCCGTTTGGTTTATGCAATGCTCCTGCTACTTTTCAAAGATGCATGTCTACTATTTTTCATGGTTTTTGTGAAGAAATTGTGGAGGTTTTCATGGACTATTTCTCTGTCTATGGAACTTCTTTTGATAATTGTTTGCACAATCTTGATAAAGTTTTGCAGAGGTGTGAAGAAACTAATCTTGTTCTAAATTGGGAGAAATGCCACTTTATGGTGAATGAAGGAATTGTTCTTGGACATAAAATCTCCGAAAGAGGTATCGAAGTTGACAGAGCAAAAGTTGAAGCAATTGAGAAAATGCCCTGTCCCAGAGATGTTAAAGGTATTCGTAGTATTCTTGGCCATGTTGGTTTCTATAGGAGGTTTATTAAAGATTTCTCTAAGATTTCAAAGCCTCTTACTAATCTTCTTCAAAAAGATGTACCATTTGTTTTTGATGATGATTATAAGGAAGCTTTTGAAACTCTTAAGAAGGCTTTAACTACTGCTCCTATTGTTCAACCACCTGATTGGAATTTACCCTTTGAAATTATGTGCGATGCTAGTGATTTTGCTATTGGTGCTATTCTTGGACAGCGCGTAGATAATAAGTTGAATGTTATTCATTATGCTAGTAAGACTCTTGATGCTGCTCAGAAGAATTATGCTACTACTGAGAACGAGTTTCTTGCTGTTGTGTTTGCATGTGATAAGTTTAGACCTTATATTGTTGATTCTAAAGTTACTATTCATACTGATCACGCTGCTATTAGATATCTTATGTCTAAGAAGGATGCTAAGCCTAGGCTTATTAGATGGGTGTTGCTTTTACAAGAGTTTGATTTGCATATTGTAGATAGGAAAGGAGCTGAAAATCCTGTAGCCGACAATTTGTCTAGATTGGAAAACATTTCTTTTGATCCTATTCCTGTTAATGATAGTTTTCCAAATGAACAGTTGGCTTCAATAAATGTAACTTTGTGAGACCTTCCTTGGTATGCTGATTATGCTAACTTTATTGTTTTCAAGTATTTGCCTCCAACCTTTACAGCTCAGAAAAGAAGAAAATTCTTTTATGATTTGAGGCATTACTTTTGGGATGACCCACACTTATATAAAGAAGGAGTTGATGGTATTATGCGAAGATATATACCATAATATGAGCAACAAGAAATATTGAGAAAATGCCATGGAAGTGCTTATGGAGGACATCATGCTGGAGATAGAACTGCACAAAAGGTTCTACAATCAGGTTTTTATTGGCCAACCCTCTTTAAAGATGCTAGAAGGTATGTTTTATCTTGTGATGAATGTCAAAGAGTTGGTAATATTTCTAGATGTAATGAAATGCCTATGAGTTACACACTTGTTATTGAACCATTTGATTGTTGGGGATTTGACTTTATGGGTCCTTTTCCTCCTTCAAAAGGTTATACGCATATACTTGTTGCTGTTGATTACGTTACCAAGTGGGTAGAAGCAATACCTACAAAGAGTGCCGATGGTGAGACCTCGTTAAAAATGCTTAAGGATGTTATTTTTCCTAGGTTTGGTGTGCCTAGATATCTTATGACTGATGGAGGTTCTCATTTTATTCACGGTGGTTTTAGAAAAACTCTTGCTAGATATGACGTTAATCATAGAATTGCTTCTGCTTATCATCCCCAAACTAGTGGACAGGTAGAGCTTTCAAATAGAGAGATCAAGTCTATCTTGCAGAAGACTGTCAATAGATCTAGGAAAAATTGGGCTAGCAAGTTAAATGATGCTTTATGGGCTTATAGAACTGCTTATAAGAACCCCATGGGCATGTCTCCTTACAAAGTGGTTTACGGAAAAGCGTGTCACTTGCCCTTAGAATTAGAACACAAAGCTTTTTGGGCAGTGAAAGAGCTTAATAGGGATTTTAAACTTGTCGGTAAGAAAAGGTTGTTAGATTTGAGTTCTCTAGATGAGTGGAGAAACGAAGCCTATGAGAATGCCAGACTTTTCAAAGAGAAAGTCAAGCAATGGCATGATAAGAGAATTCTTAAGAGAGAGTTTCATGTTGGTGAGAAAGTTCTTTTGTATAGGGCTCGTCTCAGATTTTTTGCCGGAAAATTACTCTCTAAATGGGAAGGACCATATGTTATTGTGGAAGTGTACCGCTCAGGTGCGATAAAGATTGCTTCGTTAAAAGATGACACTACACAAGTGGTGAATGGGCAAAGACTCAAACATTATATTGCTGGAGATTCTTATAATGAAGATGTTGATTTTATACAAATGGTTTCTCCAGAAGAATTCATCCAGGACAATATGCAGGAACCTGCAGAGTTTGTTTTCGAATAGGTAACAATTCTAGTCAAAAAAGGTTCGCATTAAACTTTTTCAATTATATTTTTATTGTTTTTGTTAAATATGAAAAATCACGAGACAAAAATGGGAAGGAGAAGGAGTCCAGTGTGATCTCACACATAGGGGGCGCGGGCCCACCCCAGGCCGCGCCCACCTATTGTGTGAGCACCCCGGAAATCGTTTCCGTCCCGGTTTCCTCCTGTGACTTGGTTTCGATATTTAATTTTCGCCTATATAATCCCCCGGAGTACCTGAGGTCTGTATATCGTTTTCTCGTCGTGTTTTCGTTTCGAGCTGTTTCTGTCAGGAGTTGATCTCAGTTTTAGGAGCACCATGGCTCCTTCAAGCGACGACAAGGGCAAGAGGCCTAGGGAAGAAGACCACCAAGACCCCAAGCTGAAGGAGGAACAAGAGGCTGGAGGATCAAGGGCGAGAAACTCTACTTTTGTAGGATCAATGAACGCCGGACGTGCCTTTTCTCATAATATGCAGGGACCAAGGTTTACAGTCTTGGATCTAAATTTCATGCCTATAATAAAAGAGGGTATGCTGGTCACTGACGAGCTTTGTGCCCAATACCGAGTTCTGGAGAGGGAGATACATATACTTCAAGAAGAGAATCTCAGGCTTCGCAGGATGCTGGAATATTTCATTAACCCAAGGGTGATCCCACCACCGCTGAAGGAGTAATTCGTCATTGGTATTGGCATCCCCTTGGCTTGTTCCAAGCTTGGGGGAGTGCCGCGGTATCACATCATTATCTTTTACTCATTTACTTTTCAAGTAGAGTCATATCATGAATCGAAAAGTTATCTTATAGAATAGTTTGCAGTGTTGAAGTATCCTCCTTAGTTGGTTATCTATGTATCCCTTGGTGTGAGTTGCGGTAATGAAATATTAATGAGAAGTTTTATTGTTTACTTTTTGCACACTTTATTTTAGTTTGCAATGTTTCTTATATGACTAGTCTTGTTGATTAGTATTGGTATCACTTTGGGATCATGAGTAAATTTAGTTGGTTTTGGCAAACATAGCTTGGCCAGTAGCAACATTACCTTGAGTTTTGAGTATAAAAGAAGAAAGAAGTGCTTGTAGTTACATCACTTCAGTTTTCCTTTATGTTTGGCTTATAAGCATTATTATTCTCAAAGTTAAAATCGTTGGACCTTCAAGGAAGTTTGCATGATTGTTCCTATTATATGTATGTATGTTTGTTTCATGCAACTCTTATGCTTGCTACCCAGTGATGCGGCACGGTGTTGATGGTTTTTCACCGTCCAGTTGGGAACCCCAAGAGGAAGGTATGATGAGTACAGCAGCAAATTTTCCCTCAGTAAGAAACCAAGGTTTAATCGTATCCAGGAAAAAGCCAAACTCCAGAAGGTGATGCTTGCTAGCCTAGTGACTTCCAACAAGGGCGTCGTCTACGACACTTGTTAGCGCGTCTTCAACTAGTAGCAACGCGGAACCTGCACACAACACAACCAAATACTTTGCTCCCAACTTACGATGAGGTTGTCAATCTCACCGGTTTGCTTGAAACAAATGGTATGAGCGTATCGAGTGGAAAGTGATAGTAATATGCGAGAAAGTAAACAGTGCGAGTAAAGTAAACAGGTGATAGCAATAGAATGGAAGTAGGACCGGGGTCCACAGTTCACTAGTGGTGTCTCTCCATAAGATAAAATAACACATGCGGGGTAAACAAATTACAGTTGGGCAATTGATAGAATAAAGACAACGTGCATATGTCGAGAGGATCACTATGAGATTTACTCTGGGCATTACAACAAGATACATAGACCGTCATCCAACTGCATCTATGACTAATAATCCACTTGTGGCGAATCAATCTGAGAACTCCACAAGTATTAAGTTGCGAACAACAGATAACTGCATTAAGCAAAGTGTGTAATGTAAACAAAGCATATACCCTTGAGCATATGAATGTTGTTTTCTCCCTAGTGGCAACAGCACATCTACAACCTTAGAGGTTTCTATCACTCCCCCAGATTAAATAGAGGCATGAACCCAACTATCGAGCATAAATACTCCCTCTTGGAGTCACTAGCAACTACTCGGCCAAGATAGCTACTAACAACGGAGAGCATGCAAGATCATAAACAACATAGAGATAACATAGGATAATATTCAGCACATCAACTCAATCATAACACCAATATTCATCGGATCCCAACAAACACAACATGTAGAATTACATAACGGTGATCTCGATCATGTAAGGCAGCTCACGAGATCTAAACATGAAGCACATGGTGGAGAAGACGACCAACTAGCTACTGCTATGGACCCATAGTCCAAGGTAGACTACTCACTCATCGTGCCGGAGGCAAGCATGGCGATGAAGAAAACCTCCGGTGGCGATTCCCCTCTCCGGCAGGGTGCCGGGAAGAGCTTCTGGACCCTCCCGATATCAGGTCGACGGCGGCGGCGGATCGCGATATGTTTCTGGAAAAGTGATCGGGTATTTAGGTTTTTCCCGTCGGGGGGTCTTTATAGGCGAAGGGGGATCGTCAGAAGTGGACCAGGTGGCCCTCACCACAGGTGGGCGCGGCTAGGCCCTGGGCCGCGCCCCCGGGTGGTGTGGCCGCCCTGTGGCTCCTTTCCATCTCCTCTTCGGTTCTCTGGAAGCTTCGGTAAATTTCTGGATGTTCGGCTTTTGTTTCGTCCAATTCCGAGAATATTTCCTGTGTAACTTTTCTGAAACACAAAAACAGCAGAAAACAGGGAACTGGCACTATGGCATCTTGTTAATAGGTTAGTTCCGGAAAATGCATAAAAATTCCATGAAGTGTAACGAAACACTAAGCAAATGGTGTAAAAACAAGCATGGATCATCAAAAATTATAGATACGTTTGAGACGTATCAGCATCCCCAAGCTTAACTCCTGCTCGTCCTCGAGTAGGTAAGTGATAACAAAAGAAATAATTTTTGAGGTGACATGCACCTACACAATCTTAATCATCTATGTAAGCATTGTGCGCTGGGATCAAAAGAACTTAAACATGGGCATGAAAGATATAATCTTGATAGAAGAAACTTAGCAACCATGTTATAACATGAAAATGAACACAAACGAAAGATCATGGAAATGAAACAATGAAAGTCAAATGTGTGTTCAAATCATATGGAAAAACATACAAATGGTTTTCAGCTTGTCCTTCATGAGAGAGCAAAACATAAATGCATAGGACACCTTCAAGTTTAAGAGGGTGACTAGATACAAATAATCTAAGAACAAGTGAAACCAACATCATGAATCAATCAATGAAAACTTTGGGACAATGCACATTATACTCAGAATGACAACTATGCTCTCTTAGACGGTGCATAAAGGTAGAAGGTGGTGACTCAACATAAAGGTAAAAGAAAGGCCCTTCGCGGAGGGAAGCAGTGATTGTAAGTTTTATAAACCTTCAAAAATTATGGTACTTACCGGCTTTGAGCTCTCATTGCCCCCATCATAAGCATCTTGAATGGTTAAAGTTAATGCAAGTACAATTATGCTGCATATGCTTGACAAATCATAAGTTGAAAACCTCGTGTCCCGTGAAATACGAATACCCAAACCTCATGCTACTTTACTTAGAGTCCCAAGCAAGCTCTTGTCATTGTAAGTATACACGTATCATCGAGAACCGCCAACGGGGTACCTCCGTGCCCGATGACATGGAACAAGCCCACATCAAAATGACAGGACAAACAGACAATGAACACCTCGGCATCTTTTTTATTTACCATTGGTATAGCTTTTTATTGTGAGATGCATCGTCGAATGTTCACTATGGGCATGTTGTAAATTTCCACCATGAATTATGCATGGCTTAGATTAGCGGCCCATGCGTTTCTCTAACACATATACAAACTCCATGATCCCGCACGATTCCCAATTCATTTCACATCGCGAGTATCCATAAACAAAAGATCACGATATCAACTCAAATGAAAGATAGTGCAATGTTGAAAGCTTGCCCCATGACGGCATGGCTGGGCTAATTTCTAACTTACAACTTGCAAGCATAATAACTCAACATAAGAGAGCCACAATGTCAAAATTTTAAAACGAGAAAAGTAAAGTGTGCCATCAGGTTCGTGAGAGCTTTACTGACCAATTTTTGCATAACACCAAAAGAGTTTAATTTCAAGGATAGATAAAAGCAAGTCAAATGTACTTTGGAATAGCAAATTGCTAATAGGTATGTATGGTGGACACTTTTGGAACAACTTGGTTGTTAAGAGTTGGATGCACGAGTAGAGCTCATACTCAGTACAAAATGAGGGCTAGCAAAAGACTGGGAGCGACCAACTAAGAGAGCAATAACGGCCATAATCATGCAAAGCGACAAAGCGACATTAAAAGAAGCATAAGATGGCATCAAAAGTCAAAAACTAAATGATCATAGAGGCAATGGCGACTTTATATGAGTTTAACATGTGTGAGCATGCGCCAAGTCAACCCTAACAAAGCATCAAAGGAGAAAACCAAAATAATGCTTCCAAATAATTAAAACAACGCATGATTTTTTCAAAGGCTCATTAAGTAATCTCAGTCATTTGAGACAAGTCATGCTACAGCAAAACCACTAAGCATACTATCAAAAAGACATCAAGCACGACATGCAAAAGCCTAGGCCGCAGTCTACACAAGCTCCTTTTTGTACCACTTTTTTTGCATAAAGCTTTTTCTCTTTTCCAACACCATTCGAACTCTTTTAAAACAACTCTTTTGATGAAAACCAACATGGACCAGAGGTCAAAATACACCTTGATAAAAATATATAACAAGATCTGAACACAAATCAAGGCGAAAATCGAAAACTAAACACAGTTCTAGAAAAAGAGAACACTCGTTGAACGATAAGAGTGAGAAACGGAGTGTTCTTGGCAAATGAAAAGCAAGGCAACTTCTCCAAAAGGAATTTGTTGGGGTCCAACCATTTATTGCAGAAAACAAAACTGAAAACTAAAAACAACTAACGCTCCAAGAAAAATGCATAATGCATGAAGCAATAAAAATATAGTGTGTTGAAAGGTGACCTGATTTTTGCCGATGAAGAAGGGGTGCCTCGGGGGCATCCCCAAGCTTTGACGCTTGTACCTATTGGATATTTCTTGGGGTGACATGGGCATACCCAAGCTTGAGCTTTTGTCCATTCTTCAACTCATCTCATCATTCTCCAATCCCTACACTTGAAAACTTCCTTCATACAAAACTAAACACAAATCTATTAGCAACATTAGTGTAAGCATAATATTGAATCAACCCTTTTTGCTTCAGGTTTCAACTCAAAACCACCACATATAAAGCATATACTACTGTAGCAACTTCCTCAAAAAGTTCCGTGATCAAAAGAACTCAAAAAGAAAGCGATAAAGCGGCAAACACAAATATTGGCAGAAATCTGTCAAAATAGAACAGCTGACAAAGGTTGAATTTTTGGAGGATTTTCTGTTACTCAAATCAAAAAGTGTTCAACTAATGAAAGTTTGGATATAACCTGGGGCATATGTATAAGAAATCGCAGGTCCAAAAGATATACAGAGAATTTTCACGAATTTTTACGGTGCAGCACCGAAAACTGTTTCAGGACAGCAACATCCCCAAATCTTACCTCACTCAAATTAGAGGCTTCTCTTGGCACAAAAACGAAATAAAAAGGATAAGGAGCGGTTATTACAGTAGTAATAACTTCCAAAACTCAAATAAAAGAAAAATTACTGAAATTAAAAACATTGGGTTATCTTCCAAGAGTGCTTTTCTTTAACGCCTTTGAGCTAGGCACAGAAAAGTGCGAATCAAGTAATATCAAGTGATGAAGCATCAAGCTCATAATTTGCTCTAAGAATAGAGTCAAAAAGCAATTTCTTTCTATTTCTAGGGAAGTGTTCCATACCTTTCTTGAGTGGGAATTGATATTTGATAGTGCCTTCCCTCATATCAATGATGGCACCTACAGTTCAAAAAAAAAATCTTCCCAAAATAATAGGACATGAAGCATGGCATTCAACATCCATGACAAGAAAATCAACGGGAACAAGGTTATTGGTAACCATAATAAGAACATCATTAATCCTTCCCAAAGGTTTCTTCTTAGCAACATCAGCAATAGGAACATCATAATAACACTTTTCAAGCGGTGGTAAATCAAGCATATCATAAATTTTTCTAGGCATGATAGAAATACTAGCACCTAGATCACATAAAGCATGGAAATCAAAACTATTAACATGCATATCAATGATGGGTTCCCAACCATCTTCTAACTTCTTGGGAATAGAGGCTTTTTGCTTCAACTTTTCATCCCTAATTTTCATAAGAGCATTGGTAATATGCTTAGTAAAAGCAATATTTAAAGAACCAGCATTGGGAGTGAAAGCAAGCTTTTGCAAGAACAAAATAACTTCAGATATATTGCAGCCATCAACATCAAAATCATTAAAATAAATAGAGCTATCATCTCCTACACTCCGAAAAATTTCAGCACTCTTTTGAGAAAAAGTTTTAGCTGTTTTGGGCTTTTTAACACTAGGAGTAGGAGTTTTCTCTACACCAATCAAAGTAAGAGGATTGCTAGCATTAGGAATAACATCATTAGAGCTAGTAATGGTACATACCTTCATCTTTCTAGCCATCTCATCTTCTCTTTCCCACCTAGCATGCAATTCTGCTAGCATCCTAACATTTTCATCAATTCTAACTTGGATAGCATTAGAAGTAGCAAAAGGATCAGGCTTAGCGGACATTCTGTTAACCAAAGAAGATTGCGCATTAGAAAAAGATGAAATGTCGGTTTCAGCTTTGGAAACCTTAGCTTGCAACTCAGGAATAGCCTTGCTTAAATTTTCAAGTTGATGACTAATAGTCCTCAACAGAGCTGATTGCTCCTCCATAGTCTTGGTGAAAGCCCTGCTCCGCTCATATTGCGCCTACATAAAATTCTTGGTAGCCTTTTCAAGCTCAAATTTTTTTTCTTCACTAGGCATTTTAGGTCTACCAAGATAGCTATTATCACCATTAGAAGGAAACGACCTATAATTGTTACCAGCAAAATTGTTCCTATAAGCATTGTTGATGAAATTATTATTTCTAATGAAGTTTACATCAACATGCTCTTCTTGAGCAACCAAAGAGGCCAAAGGAACATTATTAGGATCTACATGAGTCCTATCATTAGAATGCATAAGCATAATAGCATCAATCTTATCACTCAAGGAAGAGGTTTCCTCAACAGAATTTACCTTCTTACCTTATGGAGCTCTCTCGGTGTGCCATTCAGAGTAATTTACCATCATATTGTCAAGAAGCTTGGTTGCGGTGCCCAAGGTAAGGGACATAAAAGTGCCTCCAGCAGCTGAATCCAATAGGTTTCTTGAAGAAAAATTTAGTCCTGCATAAAAAGGTTGAACAATCATTCAAGTAGTCAGTCCATGAGTGGGACAATTCTTTATCATAGATTTCATTCTTTTCCAAGCTTGAGCAACATGTTCATTATCAAACTGGCTAAACTTCATAATATTGCTACGCAAAGCTATAATCTTAGCAGGAGGATAGTATCTACCAATAAAAGCATCCTTACACTTAGCCCATGAATCAATACTATTTTTAGGCAAAGACAGCAACCAATCCTTAGCTTTTCCTCTCAAAGAAAAAGGAAACAACTTAAGCTTAATAATATCACTTTCTACATCCTTATATTTCTGCATCTCACATAGCTCAACAAAGTTGTTGAGATGAGCTGCAGCATCATCAGTACTAGCACCAGAAAATTGCTCTTTCATAACAAGGTTCAACAAAGCAGGCTTAATCTCATAAAAATTTGCAGCAGGAGCAGGTGGCGCAATAGGAGTGCAGATAAAATCACTATTATTAGTGCTAGTAAAATCACACAACTTGGTGTTCTCATGAGTAGCCATTCTAGCAAAACTAAAAGCAGACAAGTAAAAACAACTATAAAGGATACTAATTTTTTTTGTTTTTGATAAAATGATGCAAGTAAAAGTAAAGTAAAAGCAAAATAATAAACAAAGTAAAGGATGTGCGTGCGAAACTCCCCTTGCAGAAGTCTTCTTTTTCCCCGGCAACGGCGCCAGAAAATTAGCTTGATGCGGCATGGTGTTGATGGTTTTTCACCGTCTAGTTGGGAACCCCAAGAGGAAGGTATGATGAGTACAGTAGCAAATTTTCCCTCAGTAAGAAACCAAGGTTTAACCGTATCCAGGAAAAAGCCAAACTCCAGAAGGTGATGCTTGCTAACCTAGTGACTTCCAACAAGGGCGCCGTTTACGACACTTGTTAGTGCGTCTTCAACTAGTAGCAATGCGGAACTTGCACACAACACAACCAAATACTTTGCTCCCAACTTATGATGAGGTTGTCAATCTCACCGGTTTGCTTGAAACAAAGGGTATGAGCATATCGAGTGGAAAGTGATAGTAATATGCGAGAAAGTAAACAGTGCGAGTAAAGTAAACAGGTGATAGCAATATAATGGAAATAGGACCAGGGTCCACCGTTCACTAGTGGTGTCTCTCCAAAAGATAAAATAACACATGCTGGGTAAACAAATTACAGTTGGGCAATTGATAGAATAAAGGCAACGTGCATATGTCGAGAGGATCACTATGATATTTACTCTGGGCATTACAACAAGATACATAGACCGTCATCCAACTGCATCTATGACTAATAATCCACTTGTGGTGAATCAATCCGAGAACTCCACAAGTATTAAGTTGCGAACAACAGATAACTGCATTAAACAAAGTGTGTAATATAAACAAAGCATATGCCCTTGAGCATATGAATGTTGTTTTCTCCCTAGTGGCAACATCACATCTACAACCTTAGAGGTTTCTGTCACTCCCCCAGATTAAATAGAGGCATGAACCCAACTATCGAGCATAAATACTCCCTCTTGGAGTCACTAGCAACTACTCGGCCAAGATAGCTACTAACAACGGAGAGCATGCAAGATCATAAACAACATAGAGATAACATAAGATAATATTCAGCACATCAACTCAATCATAACACCAATATTCATCGGATCCCAACAAACACAACATGTAGAATTACATAACGGTGATCTCGATCATGTAAGGCAGCTCACAAGATCTAAACATGAAGCACATGGTGGAGAAGACGACCAACTAGCTACTGCTATGGACCCATAGTCCAAGGTAGACTACTCACTCATTGCGCCAGAGGCAAGCATGGCGATGAAGAAGACCTCCGGTGGTGATTCCCCTCTCCGGCAGGGTGCCGGGAAGAGCTTCTGGACCCTCCTGATCTCGGGTCGACGGCGGCGGTGGATCACGATATGTTTCTGGAAAAGTCATCGGGTATTTAGGTTTTTCCCGTTGGGGGGTCTTTATAGGCGAAGGGGCATCGTCAGAAGTGGACCAGGTGGCCCTCACCACAGGTGGGCGCGACCAGGCCCTGGCCCGCGCTCCCTGGTGGTGTGGCCGCCCTGTGGCTCCTTTCCATCTCCTCTTCGGTTCTCTGGAAGCTTCGGTAAATTTCTGGATGTTCGGCTTTTGTTTCGTCCAATTCCGAGAATATTTCCTGTGTAACTTTTCTGAAACACAAAAACAGCAGAAAACAGAGAACTGGTACTATGGCATCTTGTTAATAGGTTAGTTCCGGAAAATGCATAAAAATGCCATGAAGTGTAACGAAACACTAAGCAAATGGTGTAAAAACAAGCATGGAGCATCAAAAATTATAGATACGTTTGAGACGTATCACCCAGCCTTGCTAGCCAAAAACCTGTAGTGAGAGGGAATACTTCTCGTGCATCCAACTCCCAAAAGCCAAGTTACTTCCAAAGAGTCCACTATAAATCCCTATGCATGGTATTTCAAGCCATTCCAAGTAAATTTTCATGTGCTACCTTTCAAAAAACCTTCGAACACTTCTTATTTTGTGCCACTGTTTTTAGCTCATGAGGACGTAGTGGATGGGTTTGTTATCTTCCATACTAAATTGAGTACCCCTCGACTAGGCAGCTTCATCTGCTCGTCATTAATTTTGCAAGGGAGCTGGTCAGACCATCGTAATCTACATAAAAAAGAAAAGAAAAAGGCACTCCTCCATGGTATGTGAAAGTTGGTTGGCACCCGATGGAATCGGTTAGCCATGGTTTGAGAAAGGAAAGGTGGGGAGGAGTGCCAAGCTATAAAAGAGCACAATTGTGCCAACTAATCAAACATCTTGGAACCGCTCTCACTTGTTTAGTATGGAAGATATCAAGAACTCTGTTGCTAGTCGTTGACAAAAGCAACCACCTCTCAAAATAACTTTTATCTCTGTTTTACAAATGAAAAGTTCTAGCACATGTTTAATCCCTGCTTCCCTCTATGAAGGGCCTGTCTTTTACTTTTATGTTGACTCAACCTATTCCCTTCTATCTCAAGCAAGCATTTGAGTTGTTATGTTTCACTCATCCATATGTTGATCTGTTTAATCATGTTTACTAACTTCTTTTGTTTAGTACAATGCTTTTATCTGAAGGAATATATCTGTGAAAGCTTTCTATGATTGCAAAAGTTTGTTTCATTGAGCATATGGTTTTTGCTATATTAGCTCTGTTTTTAAAAGGCTCCATTCAAAAGCAAGTATAGTTTATTCATTGTTCTCTGACCAAGAACTAAGGTTTGCCACCACCAATTATAGTTTACCTTGTGCATCTTTGTTTGTGATTCCCTTTTACTTATTGCAAGTCTATATCATATAAAGGGAAGTTGCTGTCTATTATAATTTGTGCCTTGGTGAATGTGATGCTTCTTGTCCATATTTTGATTATCGACACTTCACTCCATAAACTTGTGGTCATGTTTACCGAGTTTAGTTTTCGCTTGGGGACAAGCGAGGTCTAAGCTTGGGGGGGTTGATACGTCCATTTTGCATCACTATTTTGTATCATAATTTACTATTATTCATTAATATATTTCACATTTAGAGATGATACTTATATTGTTTCCTCTGTTTTTACATGTTTCATGATCATTGGAGGATTTCCTGCCGGAGTCAGGATTCTGCTGGAAAAAGGACTGTCAAGACACCGTATTTCGGAAGATCAGGAAATTCCAGAAAATACCAGAAAATTATATTTTACCAGAAGACTGAAGAAGCCAGAAGGAGGAGTCGAGAGGAGCCACAGGGCAGGCTCACACACAGGGGGTGTGGCCTGACCCCTGGCCACGCCGGACTGTTGTGTGGCCGCCCTGGCCCACTTCTACCATCGCCCCTTCGTGTATTTCATCGTCCCCGAAAACCTAAGTCAAGGGGGGCTCAGAGATAGACACCGCTGCCTCTGCGGGGTGGAAAACATTAGAGAGAGAAAAGCTCTCTGGCAGGCAGAAATCTGCCGGGGAAATTCCTTCCCGGAGAGGGGAGATCATCGCCATCGTCATCATCATTGCGCTGGACTTCATCAGGATCATCATCACCATCATCCTCAGCACCAACACCTTTGTATCCACCATCACCACGCTATCCCGCTGTAACATCTTGAGTTGAATCTTGTCAAATTCTTAGGGGAAACTTTCCCGGTGTTGATTACTCTTGTGGTTGATGTTATTGAGTGGAACCGTTGAATTAAGGTTTATGTTCAGATTGTTATTTACCATTATTTCACCTCTGATCATGATCCATATGATGTCTTGTGAGTAGTTCGTTTAGTTCTTGAGGACATGGGAGAAGTCAAGTCGTTAGTAGTGGAATTATGTTGAGTAATATTTAATGGTTTGATATTTATTTGTTGTGGTGTTATTTCACTAGTGGTGTCATGTGAACGTCGACTACATGATACTTCACCATTTATGGGCCTAGTGAGATGCATTGTGTATTTGGCAACCAATTGTGGGGTTGCTGGAGTGACAGAAACATAAACCTCCGTTGGGAAACCATTGCATTAGGGAGCGTAGGATCTTAGAGTTTAAGGGTGTGGTTAGATTTATCTTAATTACTTTCTTGCATTTGCGGATGCTTGCAAGGGGTATAATCACAAGTGTGTATTTATCCTAGTAAGGGTAGTGCGTTAGCACAGGTTCACCCCCATAACACTTATCAAACCAATAAAGATTATTTAGCGGCATGAAGCGAAAGCACTTGACAGAAACTCCCGTGTGTCCTCGAGAACGTTTGGTTATCATAAGTTACACAACCGGCATGTCCTTTGCTCTAGAAAGGATTGGGCCACTTGCATCAATTATTATTACTGTCTCTTATTTACTCGTACTTTATTTATTTGCATTACCAAATACCCCTGAAAACCCGTTTGCTAGTATTTACAGAGAATCCTTGATCAAAACCACTTGTCAACACCTTCTGCTCCTCGTTGGGTTCGACACTCTTATTTATCAAAAGTACTACGATACACCCCCTATACTTGTGGGTCATCAGGGATGCCCATGTCACCCTAAGAAATATCCAAGAAGTACAAGCGTCAAAGCTTGGGGATGCCCCCGAGGCACCCCTTCTTCATCGGCAAAAATTAGGTCACCTTTCAACACACTATATTTTTATTGCTTCATGCATTATGCGTTTTTCTTGGAGTGTCAATTGTCTTTAGTTTTCAGTTTTGTTTTGTTTTGTTTTGTTTGCTGCAATAAATGGTTCCCAACAAATTCCTTTTGGAGAAGTTGCCTTGCTTTTCATTTGCCAAGAACACTCCGTTTTTCACTCTTATCGTTCAACGAGTGTTCTCTTTTTCTAGAACTGCATTTAGCTTTCGTTTTTCGCCTTGATTTTTGTTCAGATCTTCTTATATCTTTTCATCAAGGTGTATTTTGACCTCTGGTCCATGTTGGTTTTCATCAAAAGAGTTGTTTCAAAAAGGTTTGAATGGTGTTGGAAAAGGGAAAAAAATTATGCAAAAAAGTGGTACAAAAAGGAGCTTGTTCAGACTGCGGCTTAGACTTTTGCATGTCGTGCTTGATGTCGATTTGATAGTATGCTTAGTGATTTTTGCTGTAGCATGACTTGTCTTAAATGACTGAGATTGCTTAATGAGCCTTTGAAAAAAATCATGCGTTGCTTTTATTATTTGGAAGCATTATTTTGGTTTTCTCCTTTGATGCTTTATTTGGGTTGACATGGCACATGCTCACACATGTGTGACTCATACAAAGTCGCCATAAGCCTCTATGATCATTTAGTTTTTGACTTTTGATGTCATCTTATGCTTCTTTTAATGTTGCTTTGTCGCTTTGCATGATTATGGCCGTTATTGCTCTCTTAGTTGGTCGCTCCTAGTCTTTTGCTAGCCCTCATTTTGTACTGAGTATGAGCTCTACTCGTGCATCCAACTCCTAAAAACCAAGTTGTTCTAATGTGTTCACCATACATACCTATTAGCAATTTGCTATTCCAAAGTACATTTGACTTGCTTTTATCTATCCTTCAAATTAAACTATTTTTGGTGTTATGCGAAAATTGGTCAGTAAAGCTCTCACGAACCTGATGGCACACTTTACTTTTCTCATTCTTAATTTTTTTGACATTGTGGCTCTCTTATGTTGAGTTGTTATGCTTGCAAGTTGTAAGTTGGAAATTAGCCCAGCCATGCCGTCATGGGGCAAGCTTTCAACATTGCACTTCTTATTTGAGTTGATATCGTGATCTTTTGTTTACGGATACTTGCGATGTGAAATAATTTGGGAATCATGCAGGATCATGAAGTTTGTATATGTGTTAGAGAAACGCCTGGGCCGCTAATCTAAGCCATGCATAATTCATAGTGGAAATTTACAGCATGCCCATAGTGAACATTCGACGACGCATCTCAAAATAAAAAGCTATACCAATGGTAAATAAAAGAGATGTCGAGGTGTTCATTGTCTGTTTGTCCTGTCATTTTGATGTGGGCTTGTTCCATGTCATCGGGCACGGAGGTACCCCGTTGGCGGTTCTCGATGATACACATATATTTACAATGACAAGAGCTTGCTTGGGACTCTAAGTCGAGTAGCATGAGGTTTGGGTATTCGTACTTCACGGGACATGAGGTTTTCAACTGATGATTTGTCAAGCATATGCTTCATAAGTGTATTCGCATTAACTTTAACCATTCAAGATGCTTATGATGGGGGCAATGAGAGCTCAAAGCTAGTAAGTGCCATCATTTTTGAAGGTTTATAAAACTTGCAATCACTGCTTCCCTCCGCGAAGGGCCTTTCTTTTACTTTTATGTTGAGTCTCCACCTTCTATCTTTATGCACCATCTAAGAGAGCATAGTTGTCATTCTGAGTATAATGTGCATTGTCCCAAAGTTTTCATTGATTGATTCATGATGTTGGTTTCACTTGTTCTTAAATTACTTGTATCTAGTCGCCCTCTTAAACTTGAAGGTGTCCTATGCATTTATGTTTTGCTCTCTCATGAAGGACAAGCTGAAAACCATTTGTATGTTTTTCCATATGATTTGAACACACGTTTGACTTTCATTGTTTCATTTTCATGATCTTTTGTTTGTGTTCATGACGAGGGTTAACTCGACAAATGTCCTAGATGAAGGACTTAGGATCGGGGAGATAGGGTGTCAGATGAACTCGAAGGTAAAATTAGTCAAACAAGGTGGCTATCGAAAGTAAACGTGGGTGTAAACCTGGCTTGCTTTCAATCTGTCCCTTACCGTCCCCTCCTGGCCCCTATATATAGGTGGCCAGGTCTCGAGGACCGGGAGGGATCCGACACAGATTACAATATCGACATACGACATAAACTCGTATTTCGACTAGTGTTACAATTGGGCCAAGCTTAACGGGCCTCAGGGGTAGTTAACTAATGGGCACTATTATCTATACCCTTGTCAGTAGCCCCCGAGATTCTACCAGAATTGCAGATTCGGGTTGAATCTCAAATCTTCAAATCTTCGACTTGATCAATACTTCCTCTTCATATCCTCAAATCTTTGGCTTGGTCTTTTGACTTGTCTTTTTTATTATAATGTCTTACAAGGGGTTTTGATGAACAAGCCTGACGACTCTGATGGATCAAGAGGCCAGTTAACTGTCGGAACAGATACTTGTCACCTACTTCAAATTCAATCCCCTTGGACTTGAATTCGGGAAACCAGTCAAACCCATTCTTTTGCCGCATTTAGGTCTTACAAAGAATGAATCCCTGTGGTTCTTAGGGTACCCAGTGCGTCCACCAGGATTTTCTTCACGTCGTAGACACGGATAAGTTCCAGCAGAGCGCATCCATGTGCGTATACCGAGCCACACAGGACGGATCCTGGGGTCTTACCTTCATGATATATTTCAACCACGGCATTCAAGTTTTGTCGCGATGACGCAACTCGAGAATTATATTTCGCAGCCTTGTTTGACTGATTCAATATACAAAAAAATTTGAGTATCCTTTTTAACTTTCATGAATAACTCCCGATGGGAGTAATCGATGTTCATTTTGTCGGCAATGTAGCCGAAGTTCCTTGCTAACAAAATCCAACCGATTATGTCTAAACCTCGTGTCCATCAACTTGTTCTCTATCACCAGCTTCGACTTCTCTCCTTCCTTTTGTCGACTTCTTTCTATCGGGTGCGCGACAGCGCTCCCGATGGGAGTAGCCCCCGAGGCTATAGCTGAATTTTTCGGGTATAGGCTCAAGAAAATAGATAGACCTGTTCCATATATTCCTTCTTGCGATATTTGTTGACATTATTCGCCCTTTCAGTTGTTCTTCCCTTCTTATGACGCAAGCCCCCGAGTCAAAGACGAGGTGAACTTGAGTTTTTGATAGATACTTTCTTATCCTCTTCTCTCTTTTTTTGTACGTATCTTTTTCCTTGATAAGTTGACTCTTCTGTACCATCTGCACTTAAAAACCCAGAAGTATATTTTGGGCCTTGCCTCTCCAGAGGCCCATTAGTATGTGCTTATAAATAAAGCACGTTTGGCCAGGGTAGAAAACCCTAATTCCTTCATTAGTGCCTTTCTCCGCCGCATCATCTTCTTCCTCATCCCATCTAGGGTTTTTTCCCTCTCATCGCTTGTCTCCATGGCCGATGCAAGTGGATCGCATTTGAGCATCGGCGCCCCGGTGGATAAACGAGGCCACGGATGCCCTCGCGGTAGTAAGAACAAGCCTACCGCCACAGCTGCAGTAGCTTCATCGTCCGCTTCGATGAAGCGGCGCCCCGGCCGTCCGGTCGGGAGTAAAAATAAACTCAAGGTTTTGTCTGCTGCACCTAGTCCAAGCGCTCCTTTTGGTAATGCTTCTCCTCCTTCGCCCATAGTATACTCCTTCTTCTACATTGCCGGCGCGCAATGTCATGAGATTCAGCGGTTACCGCTGAAATTCACTAAGTTTATGGACGGGCGAGAACTGCGGGAGGCGGTTCTTCGTGAACACTCTGGGGGAGGAACTCCCTATGAAGTGGAGGTTTGGTACGACGGCGCCGGTGAGCAGTACTTTAAGGGCGGCTGGTCGCAGTTTGCAGAGGATCACGACCTCCATCAAGGCTTCTTTATGACTTTTAACTTCCACATCGGCACGTTGAAGCTCGACGTGAGAATTTATGACGGCACCCAGTGCCAGAAGGAGTATGAAGCCGAAGTGCACTTTCACTAGTTTCTCTTTATGTAATCTCTTTCCCTAGTTGTCCTTTCTCTTACTATCTGTAATAAGTAGTCGTGTTTGGATTTCATGTTGCTCCTACTTTATTAATAAACCATGGGAATGGATCGTCGTTCCGAGGCATGCACTAAATATATTATCGGGCTCTTTTGAACCGTGCGCATTGTTGTTGAATATCGGGTTGCGAACAACCTAACAGTATATCTCAGATAATCATAGCTCGCAATAATTTGTTTATTTTGTACGACTCGAAGGTCTAAGCCCCCAAGTGGAAAGTAAAACATTTATGCATATTGTCGAGTTGACCCAAGGAACCCGACCTATGGCCTCATGTTCTGGTGTTCAGAGGGTCATAAACTCGAAAGACTTTTCGTCGCCTTGCGTCGCCTATGCGTAGAACCGTTGTAGTTGCTCTGCATTCCACGGGTTACTCTCGTCTTTCCTCGTTTTCTTGTCTCGTAGTCGATAAGCTCCTCCTGGTATTACTTCTGTCACAATGTAGGGTCCTACCCATGGGGACTCCAACTTTCCATGACCATCTTGCTTGAGTCGTAGAACTAGACCTCCCACCACAAAAGATCATGGGCGAACTCGAGTACTGTGATAGTTTCGTAGATTTTGCTGATATTGAGTAGCTCTAGCTAATGCTATGTCTCTTGCTTCGTCGAGTGCGTCGACATCGTCCTGAAGTGCTTCTGTAGAAGTTGTCTCATCATATGCTGAGATTCTTGGTGCTTCATGAGTTATTTCGACTGGAAGCACGGCTTCTACGCCATGGACCAGGAAGAAAGGCGTTTCTTGAGTAGCTGCATTGGGTGTAGTTCGGAGACTCCAGAGTACGGAGGGTAGCTCATCTACCCAAGCGTGCTTGGCTTTCTCGAGGGGTGCTAACAGCCTTTTCTTTATACCATTGCATATTAAGCCGTTGGCTTTCTCGACTTGTCCATTTGTCTTTGGATGCGCTACAGATGCAAATTTCAATTTGATTCCCAAACTTTCACATTAATTCTTGAACTACTTTGATGTGAAGTTTGTCCCATTATCTGTGATGATACTGTGCGGTACTCCAAAGCGAAAAACTATTGACTTGATGAAATTGATTGCCGCTGTAGAATCTTGGGTTGTCACGGGGGCTGCCTCTACCCACTTAGTGAATTTGTCGACTGCTACCAGCATATAAACATGCCCTCCTGGCCAAGATTTGTGCAGTTTTCCCACCATGTCAAGACCCCATTGTGCGAAGGGCCAAGATAATGGTATTGGTTGCAACTCTGCTGCTGGTGCATGTGGTCGAGATGCAAAACGTTGACAGGCTTCACACTTCCTCACTATATCTTTCGCGTCTTCAATGGCTATGAGCCAATAAAATCCTGCACGAAAGACTTTGGCTGCAATGGCTCGGCTGCTGGCGTGATGCCCACATACCCCTGCGTCGATGTCCTTTAAGATTTCTTGTCCTTCTTGAGGAGTAACGCACCATTGCAAAATGCTTGTTATGCTTCTCTTGTATAATTTTCCTTGCAACACGACGAAAGCCTTGGATCGTCGTATTATCCTTTTCACTTGTACTGTATCTTTGGGAGTATTTTGTTTACCATGTATGCCAAGTATGGTTGCATCCAAGTTTCCTCGATCATCGTGACTTCTTCAGGTTCAGCTGTCCCGCTATTATCAGCCCCCGAGCCTTTTGCTTGGTGCCGGGCTTGTTCTCGTGTAGTCGATACTTTGCTGCTTTTTATTGATCTTTCTATGATTTCTTCCCAAAAAACTCCTTGTGACACGGGTAAGCACTGGGACCCGATATTTGCTAAATTGTTGGCTTCCTCATTGCTGGCTCTACTGACATGTGAAACTTCGCATCCGTCAAATGTTCCCTCAAGATAATAATATAAGTTTCTATATGCTGTCATATTGTCGCTGATGGGGTCGCACTTGTTCATCACTTGTTGGACGACGAGATTCGAATCTCCAAATATTTTCAGTCGAGTTGCTCCACACGCTTTGGCCATTTTCATCCCATGGAGCAGCGCCTCGTATTCGGCTTCATTATTAGAAGCTTGAGGAAAACTCATCCTCAGCACATACTTCAACTTGTCGCCTTGTGGTGATATCAGGACTACTCCTGCTCCTGCGCCTTGGATTCTTTTTGATCTGTCTAAGTACATTGTCCATACACTCGATAAATCTGGTGGCCCTGTGTTTTGTAATTCCAGCCACTCTGCTGTGAAATCTGGTAAAACTTGGGACTTGATCGCCTTTCGCTATTCATACGTGATGTCTAGGGGCGATAGCTCAATTCCCCATAAAGAGACACGTCCTGTTGCTGAAGGGTTGTTCAATATATTTGATAGTGGTGCTTCGTTGACCACTATGATTGGATGCACCGCAAAATATTGCCGTAGTTTCCCTGCTGTTGTGAATACACTGTATGCAAGTTTCTGGTAGTGCGGGTACCTTTGCTTTTGTAACATCCCAAGTTTTCAAATATAAAATTTCATCATGCATACATGGCATATTGCATATCATGGTCTTTTCCAAAGTTTTGAATCTTATTTCTTCAAAGAGTATTGTTTCATTTACCATTTTACCCCAAGTTTGGAAACAAAAGGTTTTCAGAAAGAAAGAATTTAAAATAGTTCTATTAGTTATGGGAGCTATTTTAAATTCCTTTAGTAAGTATTTCTTTGATTCCAAAACTTTACTTTTAAGTATTTCAAAAAGTGTTTAATTGTTTTGTAATCAAAAACACTACTGTTTTGAATACTAACTTAATAAATTTTGAAAACCATATATTTTGGGAAGTTATAATTTAAAATTTAGCTTCCTAGTTATTTGGAAACTATATTTAAATTCTTGCAATTATTTTCTTTTCCAACATATTACTAGACCTTTGATTTATATGTCTAAACCACACTTTTTAAAGTGCAAAAGTGGTCAGATTTAATTTTATTCAAATCAGATTTGCATAGCATTTTCAAAAACCAAAACAGAAAAATAGAAATCAAATTAGAAAAAGAAAGCAGAAGGAAAAAAATAGAAAAGAGAGGCAACAGACCGCTTGGGCCGACCTGGGGCCCAACATCGAACTGCACCCGAACCAGCCCGAACCGCCCCAGCTTCCCCTACCTCTTCCCTCTCTCCCTGCCATCCCGGTCCCACCTGTCAGACCCTTCTTCCCCGTAATCACCTCCCCCTCTCTCTCTGTATTCGGAAACCGCCGACGATTTACTCCCCATTCCCGCTAACCTCACGCGAATTGATGGCTGCAATCAACGCCCTTAAGTACCCCATCCTCCCCTCCCTCTGCCCTCTCTTCTCCCCTCTCGCACATCGCCGCCAGGCCAAGCGATTTGACGCCAAAGTGCTACAGCGAGTCCGGCCGATCGACGGTGAAATACATCGGGTACTAGAACCTCGTGCCCTCCCTCTGGTTTCCCTCTTCTTCCCTCTCTCCGCCGCATGCTCTGACACCTCTGGTTCTCTTTATCTCACAGTAAAACGTGCACGCCGGCGATACCCAAAATCGCCGTCGCCTCGGGAAGTCATCATCGTCACCCATCACGTTTCCGAGCCCACCGCCCTCGTCCGCACCTCGTCCGCTACTTCTCCGCCGTCGCAACCCACCGGAGCTTCACCGTTGGCAACCACCAGTACCGCCTCGCCGGAAAAGCTTCTCGCCGGTGAGCCCATCCTCTCTTTCTTCTCTCTGTCCATCCGATTGGAATTTGACGACGTAGATTAGAAGTTCTTACTGAATCGGTATCGACCTATAGCGCTGAGCCATGTCTCTGCCCAATCAGCCCCCCCCCGGTCAAACAGTCAAAGTATTTTCAAATTTGAAATTTAAATCTCAGATTGTATGCTGATCTTGTAAAATCGTTTTAAAATCAAATACTTGGCCAACAATTACAAATCAGGTATCCCTGAAATCCTTGAAATGTCTAGAATCAATTTCTGCAGAGAAACTACAGAGGTGCTGTATAAATTTTTGAAGTGAAAAATAAATTGGCAAAATGACTTGTAAACCCCTTTTAATTCATAACTTTTGTTCTATAGGTCCAATGGCTACAAATTTGTAGTCTATGGATTCCTTGGAACATGTAGATCAATCTAGAATCAAAAGTTTTCAAACTTGAAACATGCACAAACTTGCTACTATTAAAATTAATCAAATCACTATTTTGGACCTCATTTGATTTTAGAAAATGTTTTTGGGGTAAAACCACTTGCAGTGGCTTCATAATACTGTTATCTATCCAGTGGTATCTTAACCCAATTTTTACAGAACAGTACCAAACCAGAACCAATTTTGGGAAGGGTTACCTCAATTTTTCCAATTAACTATTTTGTTAATTGCTTTGCTAATTGTTTAAGAAAACTTTTCCAACACCACACCTGTTTTCTAAACAGCATAGAACACAAATTACAACATTTTCACACACTAGCTTAGTGTGTGAAATTAAAATGATATTTGCATACATGCATACATGTCTATGGTTGCCATTAGAAATAGAGTATTTATGCTTGTTCCATTTTGTTTGTTTAGATTGTGAAGAGGAGCAGAACAACTACTGTGACTGTTGTGAGTGTGCAGGCTGTTACCAAGGCAAGTGACACACATGTCCCTTTACCCATTTTACTATATGCATTAGTGTTTTATAGTAGTATGCATGATAGGTTGGTTTACTCAAAGTGAGGTTTTGCAATGCTAGAACCTAGTAGTTTATAGCCATCCATGAACCAACTCCTGGTAGGATGTTCCAATGTTGTAAAATGATGCCAATGCTTGTTTCATAAGTTGTTGTTTAGTTTTGAAATTTAACTTCAACCCCAATGAAACACCTGGGTGGAAATGGCATTGCTTGGTTTATGTTGAGTGGCTACTTGGGGCCATATGCCTGGTGGATTTAACCAGAGTATGTGGTATTTTTCCTGAGGGTTAGTACACTTGTGGTATGCCACCCAGGAGCAAAGAGACTACCATGTCTTCCATGCTTAGTGAGCTTCCAGTGCAGCCTTATGACAATATGGGCTCTTTCTTGATTTAGTATGCTGTGAGGGTTCATCCATGGGTACTGACAGTGGGTGGCATTTGGGTATGGTTAGATCCGGATGGTTGAATACTCCTTTTGAAAGGTCTTGTCTCATTCTTCTCTCTGGTTAGAATGGGTCTTAAGGTGAAAGTGCACAACCCCTGCAGGCTATCAAACTAATCGATTAGCCGTGTCCCCGGTTATGGTCAATTTGAGTTCCTGGTCATGGATGTACGGAAGAGTCTCATCACCATTTCAGAATGAATAAAATTTGTTTAGAAACAATCTTAGGACCATGTGGTGGATTTAACCTCATGGGGTCATCTTGGTGGATTTAACCAGGTGATTTTGGTGCTCATGGTGGATTTAACCATGTGCCCCTTTCCTTTAAACCATGTGGTGGATTTAACCTCATGGGATTACCATGGTGGATTTAATCTGGTGATTTTGGTGCTCATGGTGGATTTAACCATGTGCCCCCTCAAAGTCTTTCAAAGTTTAAAAAGTTTGTTTTGAAAATGATAGGATAAACTTGCTTTATGCAATTCAGCCATAAGCTCCACCAGCCAAATATCATGTAGATAGTTCTTTCACAACAGCCAACAAATAAGTGTCATTTGCCAGTACATCATTGTACTGACCCCCATTCATGGGGCTGCATAATCAAATGTGCAGGTTCTTCTGATGAGGAGTAAGATGTTTAGGATCTCGAGTCTACATACCAACATGACTGCCTGTGGTGCATGGTGAAGATGGAGGCTCACTACTACCCTAGTTCCGTTGTGTTTGAGATGTGTTGAACTCTGTTATCTGTTTTAGTCCATGAGACTATGATGGTTTGTATTAATTGGAGACTTATGTATCTGGATCCACGTTGTAATCTTGATACTATGCAATGAATACTATATTTCATTCTGTGGTGCTATCATTGATCCAGGGAATAGCACTTAACACAGGTGTTCCACCTTAATCCAAAGGTGGGGCGTTACAAAATGGTATCAGAGCATAGTGTTGCCTATAGGATCGAGACCCTAGGATTGGAAAACCATAGGACTTAAAATTTATTTCTGCATGATTTGCAAAATTTTCATGATCTTATTATCTTAATCATTTCATTTCCTACTTGTACTTCTTATTCTAGTTCTCACCTTTTCTCTCTTCTTTTCAAAATGTTGTAGATCGACACCTATGACGAGAGAGTTGTTGCTGGTGAGGGAGACTACCTTTTCACGGATGTACTGCTTGACCTCGCCACCTTGCTTCAGATACCACCTCCAGTGTTCTGTGGGAAGATGCAGTTGATACGTCTCAAACGTATCTATAATTTTTGATGCCCCATGCTTGTTTTTGCCCCATTTGCCTTGTGTTTCATTACACTTCGTGGCGTTTTTATGCGATTTCTGGAACTAACCTATTGACAAGATGCCACAGTGCCAGTTCCCTGTTTTCTGCTATTTTTGTGTTTTAGAAAAGCTACACAGGAAATATTCTCGGAATTGGACGAAACAAGTTCCAGAAGTCTTATTTTTCCCGGACGAAGGACGAGGACCAAACGAGAACCGGAGGGGGGGCAGGGGCCAGCCTCACACCAGGGCGGCACGGCCCAGCCCCTGGCCACGCCCCCTATGTGTGAGGAGCCCCTGGCAGCCCCTGACGATGCCCCTTCGCCTATATAAAGCCTCGGGATGGAAAACCCTAGGGGGTCGGCAATTTTCCAGAAAGAGTTCCGCAGTTCTGCCACCGCCACCGACGAATTTCGGGGGTCAGAAGTCTCTGTTCCGGCACCCTACCGGGACGGGGAAGTGCCCCCAGAGCCATCTCCATCGGTCTCCATCACCGTCTCCGCCATCTCCATCGACCTCACCGCCATCTCCATCAACCTTGCTGTCTCCTATGATGAGGAGGGAGTAGTTCTCCCCCGGGGCTGAGGGCTCTACCGGTAGCTATGTGGTTCACCTCTCTCTCCCATGATGTGATCTTTATGTGATCGTGAGCTTTGTATCATGTTGAATAAGTAGATGCTACTCTTCATCATTATGTGTACTCTAGTGGTGTTATTAAAGTAATATATTCCTCCTGCCATGGTGTAATGGTGACAGTGTGTGCATCATGGTGGTACTTGGTCTAGGCTACGATTGTGATCTCTTATGGATTATGAGAATAATTATCACTATGATAGTATTGAAGTGATCTATTCCTCCTTTCATGGTGTAATGTTGACAGTGTGTGCACCGTGTTAGTACTTGGTCTAAGTTGCAATAATATTTATCTTGAGTTGTGATTTGATTTGGATATCTCTATGAGCGGTGTTTGTCAAGTACTTGATGAACTTTAAGGGGTGCTTTTGTAGCCACTACGCAATGATTAGTGTTATTCAATAGGAGAGTAATTCAGAGTAGCATAGTGAAGAGAAGTTATTTATTTGTTCAATTATGTTATATTTGTTGGGAGTGTGTCCACTAGTGAAAGTATGATCCGAAGGCCTTGTTTCCAAGCTTTGCACGCTGTTTACTTGCTGTTTTGTTACTTGTTTGCTTGCTGCCATTTTTATTCCAGATTGCATTTACTACTTATAATCATCTATACCACTTGTATTTCACTATCTCTTCGCCGAACTAGTGCACCTATACATCTGACAAGTGTATTGGGTGTGTTGGGGACACAAGAGACTTTCTGTATCGTAATTGCAGGGTTGTTTGAGAGGGATAGCTTTGACCTCTTCCTCCCTGAGTTCGATAAACCTTGGGTGATCCACTTAAGGGAAACTTGCTACTGCTCTACAAACCTCTGCACTTGGAGGCCCAACACTGTCTACAAGAACAGAAGCATGTGTAGACATCAAGCTCTTTTCTGGCGTCGTTGCCGGGGAGGTAAGGTAAAAGGTACTCGCATCCTCCTGTGTGAGTGCTCGGAGTTATTTCCTTTAGATTCTGCAATTACATCTTTTTTGTTTCTTGTTTTTACTTTCACTAGTTAGGCTTAATGGAAAATAAAGAGTTCTTTAGTCTTTTTCCTGAGTTTAGATTTGAAGAGAAAATTGAAAAACATTTGGAGCTTTATTCGCATGCTAATAGTGTTGTTAGTATGAATGCTTTGAATACCGTTGTTGCTAATGCTATAGAAAAGTCTAAGCTTGAGGAAGCTTTTTTGTTAAGCATGATATTTTTAGTTCCCCAGCTTTAGTGGAGAAAGTTTGCTCTGATGATATTTTATCTCCCCTATGTGATGTAACTATGCCTGTTACCTATGTTAGTGATCATGATTGGGAAAAGCACTCTACTTTTAATATTGAAAATCTTTTTGGTACCAATTCTAAGGTTAATAATTGTTGTACCATTAGTACTATCCATGTTCCTTCTTATGATGATATGTTTGATGAGTATGCTTTGCGAAATAGCTGTTCTCTAGCTTGTGATGATACTAAACCTCTAGTTTATGATGGTTATGATGATGAGTATAATATTTTCAGTTCACCTACTTTTGAGGAAAAAATTAGTTATGATTACAATATGCCTCCTATTTTTGATGATTATGGTGATGAGAATAATTATTCTGTTGAATCTGCTCCTACTACGATTGTTCATGTGGGGAGTATTAATTCTTTTATGCATGTGGCTCATGATAGGGAAGCTTTATGTGATAGTTATATTGTTAATTCTATTCATGATGCTACTGAAAGTTATTATGAGAGAGGGAAACATGGTTTGATGGATCTCAACAATATTGAGTTTCCCCTCTTTATGTTGCAATTCTTGAAGTTGTACTTGTTTTGCCTTCCTATGCTTTTTGCTTTGCGCTTTCATGACTTGTCTCTCTACAAGACTATTTTTCATAGGAAGTGGTTTAGATTTAAATGTGTTTCGTATTTTCTTTTTGATGCTCTATATTGCTTTAAGTTCCTATATGGTGCCTTTGCCTCAAGCTCTTATATGGCGCCCACATGAACATCTTTGCAAATTACTGCGCCTAGCTCAAAGGCGTTAAAGAAAAGCACTCTTAGGAGATAACCCATTGTTTTATTTTCAGTACTTTTTTTTTATTTGAGTCTTGGAAGTTATTACTACTGTAATAACCGCTCCTTATCCTTTTTATTTCATTGTTGTGCCAAGAGAAGCCTCTAATTTGAGTGAGGTAAGATTTGGGGATGTTGCTGTCCTGAAACAGTTTTTGGTGCTGCACCGTAAAAATTCGTGAAAATTCTCTGTATATCTTTTGTACCTGCGATTTCTTGTGCATATGCCTCAGGTTATATCCAAACTTTCATTAGTTGAACACTTTTTGATTTGAGCAACAGAAAACCCCTCAAAAATTCGACCTTTGTCAGCTGTTCTGTTTTGACAGATTTCTGCCAATATTTGTGTTTGCCGCTTTATCGCTTTCTTTTTGAGTTCTTTTGATCACGGAACTTTTGGGGAAGTTGCTACAGTAGTATATGCTTTATATTTGGTGGTTTTGAGTTGAAACCTGAAGCAAAAAGGGTTGATTCATTATTATGTTTATGCTAATGTTGCTAATAGAATTGTGTTTAGTTTTGTATGAAGGAAGTTTTCAAGTGTAGGGATTGGAGAATGATGAGATGAGATGAAGAATGGACAAAAGCTCAAGCTTGGGGATGCCCATGTCACCCTAAGAAATATCCAAGAAGTACAAGCGTCAAAGCTTGGGGATGCCCCCGAGGCACCCCCTTCTTCATCGGCAAAAATCAGGTCACCTTTCAAGACATTATATTTTTATTGCTTCATGCATTATGCGTTTTTCTTAGAGCGTCAGTTGTTTTAGTCTTCAGTATTAGTTTAGTTTAGTTTGCTGCAATAAATGGTTAGATCACATCATGTTTCTTTTGGAGGAGATGAACTCGTTTTTCATTGCCAAGAACACTCTAGTTTTCACTCTTATCGTTCAACGAGTGTTCTCTTTTTCTGCCACTGCGTTTAGCCTTTGTTTTTCGCCTTGATTTTTATTCAGATCTTGTTTTATCTTTCCATCAAGGTGTATTTTGACCTCTGGTCCATGTTGGTTTTCCTCAAAAAGATTTTCCTCAAAAAGGTTTTAATGGTGTTGGAAAAGAGAAAAAGCTTTATGCAAAAAAGTGGTACAAGTAGGAGCTTGTGTAGACTGCGGCCTAGGCTTTTGCATGCCGTGCTTGATGTCTTTTTGATAGTATGCTTAGTGGTTTTACTGTAGCATGACTTGTCTCAAATAACTGAGATTGCTTAATGAGCCTTTGAAAAAAATTATGCGTTGTTTTTATCGTTTGGAATCATTATTTTGGTTTTCTCCTTGATGCTTTATTTGGGTTGACTTGGCGCATGCTCACACATGTTAGACTCTTACAAAGTTGCCAATAGCCTTAATGTCGCTTTGTCACTTTGCATGATTATGGCCGTTATTGCTCTCTTAGTTGGTCGCTCCTAGTCTTTTGTTGGCCCTCGCCTTGTACTGAGTATGAGCTCTACTCGTGCATCCAACTCCTAAAAACCAAGTTTGCCAAAGTGTCCACCATACATACCTATTAGCAATTTGCTATTCCAAGTAAATTTGACTTGCTTTTATTTACTCTTCGAATTAAACTCTTACCAGTGTTATGCAAAACTTGGTCAGTAAAGCTCTCACGAACCAGAAGGCACACTTTACTTTTTCTTGATCTTAAAAATTTGACATTGTGGTCTCTTATGTTGAGTTGTTATGCTTACAAGTTGTAAGTTGGGAACTAGCCCAGCCATGCTGTCATGGGGCAAGCTTTCAACATTGCACTTCTTATTTGAGTTGATATCGTGATCTTTTGTTTATGGATGCCCGCGGTGTGAAATGAATTGGGAATCTTGCGGGGATCATGGAGTTTGTATATGTGTTAGGGAAACGCCTGGGCTGCCAATCTAAGTCATACATAATTCATGGTGGAAATTTGCAGCATGCCCATAGTGGACATTCGACGACGCATCTCAAAATAAAAAGCTATACAAATGGTAAATAAAAGAGATGTCGAGGTGTTCATTGTCTGCTTGTCCTGTCATTTTGATGTGGGCTTGTTCCATGTCATCGGGCACGGAGGTACCCCGTTGGCGGTTCTCAATGATACGTATATACTTACAATGACAAGAGCTTGCTTGGGACTCTAAGTAAAGTAGCATGAGGTTTGGGTACTCGTATTCACGGGACACGAGGTTTTCAACTTATGATTTGTCAAGCATATGCAGCATAAGTGTTCTCGCATTAACTTTAACCATTCAAGATGCTTATGATGGGGGCAATGAGAGCTCAAAGCCGGTAAGTACCATAATTTTTGAAGGTTTATAAAACTTGCAAACACTGCTTCCCTCCGCGAAGGGCTTTTCTTTTACTTTTATGTTGAGTCACCACCTTCTATCTTTATGCACCATTAAGAGAGCATAGTTGTCATTCTTAGTATAATGTGCATTGTCCCAAAGTTTTCATTGATTGATTCATATTGTTGTTTTCACTTGTTCTCAAATTATTTGTATCTAGTCGCCCTCTTTAACTTGAAGGTGTCCTATGCAATTATGTTTTGCTCTCCATAAAGGACAAGCTGAAAACCATTTGTATGTTTTTCCTTATGATTTGAACACACGTTTGACTTTCATTATTTCATTTTCATGATCTTTTGTTTGTGTTCATTTTCATGTTATAACATGGTTGCTAAGTTTCTATTATCAAGATTATGTCTTTCATGCCCATGTTTTAAGTTCTTTGATCTCAGCACTCAATGCTTTACCTATATGATCAAGATTGTGATGGTGCATGTCACCTCAAAAATTATTTCTTTTGTTATCACTTACCTACTCGAGGACGAGCAGGAGTTAAGCTTGGGGATGCTGATACGTCTCAAACGTATCTATAATTTTTGATGCTCCATGCTTGTTTTTGCACCATTTACCTTGTGTTTCGTTACACTTCGTGGCGTTTTTATGCGATTTCCGGAACTAACCTATTGACAAGATGCCACAGTGCCAGTTCCCTGTTTTCTGCTATTTTTGTGTTTCAGAAATGCTACACAGGAAATATTCTCGGAATTGGATGAAACAAATTCCAGAAGTCTTATTTTTCCCGGACGAAGGACGAGGACCAAACGAGAACCGGAGGGTGGCCAGGGGCCAGCCTCACACTAGGGCGGCGCGGCCCAGCCCCTGGCCGCGCCCCCTATGTGTGAGGAGCCCCTGGCAGCCCCCTGATGACGCCCCTTTGCCTATATAAAGCCTCGAGATGGAAAACCCTAGGGGGGTCGGCAATTTTCCAAAAAGAGTTCCACAGTTCCGCCGCCGCCACCGACGAATTTTGGGGGACAGAAGTCTCTGTTCCGGCACCCTGCCGGGATGGGGAAGTGCCCCCGGAGCCATCTCCATCGGTCTCCATCGCCGTCTCCGCCGTCTCCATCGACCTCACCGCCATCTCCATCAACCTTGCTGTCTCCTATGATGAGGAGGGAGTAGTTCTCCCCCGGGGCTGAGGGCTCTACCAGTAGCTATGTGGTTCACCTCTCTCTCCCATGATGTGATCTTTATGTGATCGTGAGCTTTGTATCATGTTGAATAAGTAGATGCTACTCTTCATCATTATGTGTACTCTAGTGGTGTTATTAAAGTAATCTATTCCTCCTGCCATGGTGTAACGGTGACAGTGTGTGCATCATGGTGGTACTTGGTCTAGGCTACGATTGTAATCTATTATGGATTATGAGAATAATTATCACTATGATAGTATTGAAGTGATCTATTCCTCCTTTCATGGTGTAATGTTGACAGTGTGTGCACCGTGTTAGTACTTGGTCTAAGTTGCAATAATATTTATCTTGAGTTGTGATTTAATTTGGATATCTCTATGAGCGGTGTTTGTCAAGTACTTGATGAACTTTAAGGGGTGCTTCTGTAGCCACTACGCAATGATTAGTGTTATTCAATAGGAGAGTAATTCAGAGTAGCATAGTGAAGAGAAGTTATTTATTTGTTCAATTATGTTATATTTGTTGGGAGTGTGTCCACTAGTGAAAGTATGATCCCTAGGCCTTGTTTCCAAGCTTTGCATGCCGTTTACTTGCTGTTTTGTTACTTGTTTGCTTGCTGCCATTTTTATTCCAGATTGCATTTACTACTTATAATCATCTATACCACTTGTATTTCACTATCTCTTCGCCGAACTAGTGCACCTATACATCTGACAAGTGTATTGGGTGTGTTGGGGACACAAGAGACTTTCTGTATCATAATTGCAGGGTTGTTTGAGAGGGATAGCTTTGACCTCTTCCTCCCTGAGTTCGATAAACCTTGGGTGATCCACTTAAGGGAAACTTGCTACTGCTCTACAAACCTCTGCACTTGGAGGCCCAACACTGTCTACAAGAACAGAAGCGTGTGTAGACATCAAGGAGTACGGCATGGAGAAGTGGTTGATCCAAACCACTATCCAAGGAAGACTTGATGAAGAAGGAGAATCCACAATGGAGTACACTGAAGCATACGTGGATTAGAGGTTCTCTGTGGAGATTGCCATGCAGGGCGCCATAGCCCGCATTCGCCACAAGTACAGAGCTCTCATTCTATATCCCTCAGCCTATGGGATGTTCGGAGAGCGTTCTGTTGGAGGACTTGCTGTGGATCGCAGAGGCCAGGAGTTCCACTCCCTCCTGAGAGGCTACCTCACTGAGAGGGAGCACTGCTCAGTCAATCTGGAAGACATGCTGAAGAAGCAGATTGACAACCAGGACCAGTTCAGAGGGCTCATGGATCTTGCCACTAAAAGAATCATGGAGACCGAATCTGCACTTGTGTTGATGGGTGAGAAGAAGACCCAGCTGGAGAATAAGCTCAAGATTGTTGAAGGACCCTTGCAGTTGGGCGGGAAGATCCTTCAAGATGACATCTGGTCACATCTTCTGGAGAAGACACTACTGCTACAGTATGATAACATGCAGAAGTTGGGAGATGAGAAGAGTCAGCTCGAGAATGACAATAATGAGCTGAAATCTGAGAATGAGAAGCTGAAGACGAAAATTGCTGAGTTGGAAGCAAATCAGAAGAAAGAGGAGTCCGAGGAAGAAGAGGACCCCGAGGAGAGGATCGTGTACCCCTCAAGTGAAGAGCTATCTTATGAAGAATGGGAGGCCAAGGAGCTGAAGCGCCTCAAGGAGGAGGAGCGTAGAGACCCTCCATCTCCCACTTGTCTCAAGAGGCTCAAGAGAGGCTAGACGACCACCATTCTAGTATTTGTGTCGTTTACGTTTGCACGTCTGTATTGTCTTACCATGTTGGTATGACAGTACCATTACCATTTGTGTTCTGAACCTTTAGTGTTTACTTCTAAACTTGTTAAGATGTTTAAGTTTGAAGTTTTAATTTTTTTATCTCTGATTGTGTGCTTGTTTGTTTGTTGAATGGCTTGTTGTATTGTGCATGGGTAGGAATTTTGTTTCCTAGTTCTATCTGTCTAATACTCATCTATGCTATAAATTGCCTCAGATGCCGCCCCGACATGCACCAAACAACAATGAAAATGATGAAAACAACAACAACAACAACACCAACACAGTGATTCAGCAATTAGTAGCAGCACAAGCTCAACTGATGCAGATGATGACCCAGTTCATCCAAGCCAATGCAAACAACAATAACAATAACCCTCCACCACCGCCACCACCGCCACCCCCACCTCAAGTGGATAGGTTGGCAAGGTTTCTAAGGCTCAGGCCCAACAAGTTCTCCTCTGCTACCGAGCCAATAGTGGCTGATGACTGGCTGCGTTCAGTCAACAAAGATCTGGTTACATGTGAGTGCACCGATGCTGAGAAGGTGTGATTCACTGCCCATTTGCTCGAAGGGCCAGCAGCTATGTGGTGGGAGACATACCAGATCACTCATCCTATAGATGGTCTGGATTGGGACACCTTTAGAGAAGGCTTTCGTAGTGCCCACATATCTTCGGGCACTATGAATGTGAAGAAGGATGAGTTTCGTAGTTTAAGGCAGGGTGGAAGGACTCTGAAAGAGTATATGGATGACTTCTGTGCTTTGTCTAGGTATGCACCAGAAGATATTGATACTGATGCAAAGAGGAGGGAGAAATTCCTCAGTGGACTCAAGGGAGAACTCAAGATACCCTTGTCAGTGGCCTATGCACCCAATTATCAGTCTCTGCTTGATCAGGCCATCACACTAGACAACAACATCAAGAAGGAAGAGAACCGCAAAAGGAAGTTCAGCAACAGCAAGAACCATGTGGAACCACACCACAAGAAGTACCACTCATCTCAAGGCAGTGGACATGGCAGTTCGCACAAGCATGGGGGCCATTTCAGCAAAGGGAATGGTAGTCACTTCAATGGCCATAAGCACAATGGAGGATTCAGGTGAAATAACTCCAGTGGTCATCGCCATGGACACAATGGTCAGCATCGCCACAACTCAGAAGAAAAAAAGGACCTCTCTCACATCACCTATTTCAAGTGCAAAAAGACTGGACACTTTGCCAACAACTGCACTGAGGCAAAGTCTGATGAGCTGGCCAAGCCCAATCCATTTTAGAAAGGGCAAGTGAACCACCTCAATGTGGAGGAGGTGATGAATGAACCTGATGCAGTAATGGGTATGTTCCCTCTCAACTCATTTACAGCATTAGTTTTATTCGATACTGGAGCATCTCATTCATTCATATCAAGAACTTTTGCAAACAAAAATGGGTTCCCCACTGAAACCATAGGAAAAACTATTAAAGTGAGTTCCCCTGGTGGAGAATTGTTAGTCAATGCCGGTTGCAGGCAGCTGATTCTAGAAATTGGTAAACATAAGTTTCCAACCCATCTAGTAATTCTAGACTCACAAGGTTTAGATGTTATCTTGGGTATGGACTGGATGACTACCTATGGAGGAGTCATAGATTGTGTGAATAGAGCAATTACACTCACCACCCTAGAAGGGAAGAGAATTAGATACAAATCCCAGTTGGAGTTTCAGGATATTAGGCTAAACCATCTTAAGGGGGTTAGCCTAGAGGAAGTGCACATAGTGAAAGAATATCCAGATGTGTTCCCTGATGAGCTACCTGGAATGCCACCTGATAGAGATGTAGAATTCCTCATTGATTTGCTACCCGGCATTGGCCCAATAGCAAAGAGACCTTACCCTATGTCTACTGATGAGTTGAAAGAACTCAAGAAACAACTAGAGGAACAGCTAGGAAAAGGATTTATTAGAGAAAGTTCATCCTCATGGGGAGCACCCGTTCTGTTCGTTGAGAAGAAGGATAAGAGTCAGCGTTTAGTGATGGACTATCGTTCGTTGAATGAGGTGACCATCAAGAACAAATATCCACTACCAAGAATCAATGACTTGTTTGATCAGTTGCAAGGAGCTAGTGTGTTTTCCAAGATCGATCTTAGGTCTGGATACTTTCAGCTCAAAATTAGGGAACATGATATCCCCAAAACAGCCTTTATCACTAGATATGGATCGTATGAGTATACGGTGATGCCTTTTGGTTTAACCAATGCACCATCATACTTCATGAACATGATGAACAAAGTGTTCATGGAATTTCTAGATAAGTTTGTCGTTGTCTTCATTGACGACATACTAATCTATTCAAAAAGTAAGGAAGAACATGAAACACACCTTCGTGTGATATTAGAGAAGCTTCGAGAGCACAAATTGTATGCTAAGTTTAGTAAATGTGAGTTTTGGCTCATCAAAGTAGGATTCCTTGGACACATCATAACCAAGGATGGAATTGCAGTTGACCCAGCCAAAGTGACTGCAGTGACAGAATGGGAACCACCCAAGAATGTTGGAGAAGTTCGTAGTTTCTTAGGACTAGCCAGATTTTACCGGAGGTTCATTGAGAACTTTTCAAAGATAGCCAAACCAATGACTGAGCTATTAAAGAAAGAAAAGAAGTTTGAATGGACTGAAGGATGTGAAAACATTTTCCAAGAGTTGAAGAAGAGATTAGTGTCTGCACCTGTTCTGTGCTTACCTAATCTAGAGAAAGAATTTCAAGTGTACTGTGACGCTTCACGTCAGGGTTTAGGAAGTGTGTTGATGCAAGGAGGTAAAGTAGTAGCTTACGCCTCTAGACAACTCAAGAAACATGAACTCAACTATCCTACACATGACCTTGAGTTAGCTTCAGTAGTTCATGTCTTGAAGATTTGGAGGCACTACTTGATGGGAAAGCGATGTGAAGTCTTCACCGACCACAAAAGTTTGAAATACATCTTTACTCAGAAAGACCTAAATATGAGACAAAGAAGATGGTTAGAACTCATCAAGGATTATGATTTGAGTTTGCAATACCATCCTGGTAAGGCAAACGTGGTAGCCGATGCCTTGAGTCGTAAAGCCTATGTGAATTGTCTATCAACAGAAGTGTTGCCAGAAGATCTGTGTGAGGGTTTGAGAGACCTCAGTCTGGTAGTAGTACCAGAAGGATTTGTAGCCTCATTAGTAATACAACCAACACTGATGGATAAAATACGAGAAGCTCAGAAAGGAGATAAGGATATAGAGAAAATTAGAGAAGACCTGAAGGAAGACAAAGCTAAAGGTTTTAGTGAAGATGAACAAGGAACCATTTGGTTTGAGAAGCGTATTTGTGTGCCCAATGACGCTGATCTTAGGAAATTGATATTCCAAGAAGCTCATGAGACCCCATACTCTATTCATCCGGGTAATACCAAGATGTACATAGATGTGAAAGAAAGATTCTGGTGGAGCAATATGAAGCGAGACATTGCTGAGTATATAAGCCAAGTGTGATGTGTGCAGTAGAGTAAAGGCTGAACATCAGAAACCAGCTGGACTACTTCAACCACTGAAAGTGCCAGACTGGAAATGGGATCAAATTGGTATGGACTTCATCACTGGATTACCCCGCACAAAATCAGGGTATGATTCAATATGGGTTATAGTCGATCGCTTGACTAAGATAGCTCACTTTATACCAGTGAAGACCACTTACACTAGTGCCAAGTTAGATGATATTTACATGAAGAGGATTGTGTGCCTTCATGGTGTTCCAAAGAGTATTGTGTTAGATAGAGGAACACAATTTACCTCTTACTTCTGGAAGCAACTTCATGAATCATTGGAACTAGGTTGGAATTCAGCACAACATTCCATCCACAGACAGATGGTCAAACTGAGAGAGTAAACCAGATTTTGGAAGATATGCTAAGAGCATGTGCCTTAGACTATGGATCTAGTTGGGATGACAACCTGCCTTACGCAGAGTTTTCTTACAACAACAGCTATCAAGCTAGTATTGAGATGGCACCATTTGAAGCTTTGTACGGCAAAATGTGTACTACACCTTTACTGTGGAGTGGTGTAGGAGAACGAAGTTTCTTCGGGCCTGGCATCATTCAAGAAGCTGAAGAGAAGGTTAGGTTAATCAAGGATAGATTGAAGATAGCTCAATCTCGACAGAAGAGCTACGTTGATAACAAGCGTAGAGATGTCACCTATGAAGTAGGAGATAGAGCCTATCTCAGAGTGTCACCCCTTCGTGGTGTCAAGAGGTTTGGTATCAAGGGTAAGTTAGCACCTCGATTCATAGGACCATTCAAAGTCTTATCCCGCAAGGGAGAAGTAGCTTATGAATTGGAGCTACCCGAAATTCTTTCAGCTGTACACAACGTGTTCCACGTGAGTCAGCTAAAGAAATGCCATCCAGAGATGTCAGAAACACCGTTGAAGGATACGGTGCCCCTTGAAGAAGTCCAACTAGAAAGTGATCTAACCTATGAGGAGAAACCCATCAAGATATTAGAGACAGCAGAAAGAATTACACGCACCAAGACCATCAAGTTCTGCAAGGTGCAGTGGAGTCACCACACCGAAGAAGAAGCAACATGGGAGCGTGAAGATAATCTTCGAGAAGAGCATCCACACCTATTTGCTAGCCTTTCCGAAGCTCGAGGGCGAGCTTCATCTTAAGGGGGTTAGTCTGTAACATCCCAAGTTTTCAAATATAAAATTTCATCATGCATACATGGCATATTGCATATCATGGTCTTTTCCAAAGTTTTGAATCTTATTTCTTCAAAGAGTATTGTTTCATTTACCATTTTACCCCAAGTTTGGAAACAAAAAGTTTTCAGAAAGAAAGAATTTAAAATAGTTCTATTAGTTATGGGAGCTATTTTAAATTCCTTTAGTAAGTATTTCTTTGATTTCAAAACTTTACTTTTAAGTATTTCAAAAAGTGTTTAATTGTTTTGTAATCAGAAACACTACTGTTTTGAATACGAACTTAATAAATTTTGAAGACCAAATATTTTGGGAAGTTATTATTTAAAATTTAGCTTCCTAGTTATTTGGAAACTATATTTAAATTCTTGCAATTATTTTCTTTTCCAACATATTACTAGACCTTTGATTTATATGTCTAAAGCACACTTTTTAAAGTGCAAAAGTGGTCAGATTTGATTTTATTCAAATCAGATTTGTATAGCATTTTCAAAAACCAAAACAGAAAAATAGAAATCAAATTAGAAAAAGAAAGCAGAAGGAAAAAAAATAGAAAAGAGAGGCAACAGACCGCTTGGGCCGACCCGGGGCCCAACATCGAACTGCACCCGAACCAGCCCGAACCGGCCCAGCTTCCCCTACCTCTTCCCTCTCTCCCTGCCATCCCGGTGCCGCCTGTCAGACCCTTCTTCCCCATAATCACCTCCCCCTCTCTTTCTGTATTCAGAAACCGCCGATGATTTACTCCCCGTTCCCGCTAACCTCTCGCGAATTGATGGCTGCAATCAATGCCCTTAAGTACCCCATCCTCCCCTCCCTCTGCCCTCTCTTTTCCCCTCTCGCACATCGCCGCCAGGCCGAGCGATTTGACGCCGAAGTGCTGCAGTGAGTCCGGCCGATCGACGGTGAAATACGCCGGGTACTGGAGCCTCGTGCCCTTCCTCTGGTTTCCCTCTTCTTCCCCCTCTCCGCCGCATCCTCTGACACCTCCGGTTCTCTTTATCTCGCAGTAAAACATGCACGCCGGCGATACCGGAAACCGCCGCCGCCTCTAGTCGCCGCTCGCCGTCACCTCGGGAAGTCATCATCATCACCGATCACGTTTCTGAGCCCGCCGCCCTCGTCCGCACCTCGTCCGCTACTTCTCCGCCGTCGCAACCCACCGGAGGTTCACCGTCAGCAACCACCAGTACCGCCTCGCTGGAAAAGCTTCTCGCCGGTGAGCCCATCCTCCCTTTCTTCTCTTTGTCCATCCGATTGGAATCCGACGACGTAGATTAGAAGTTCTTACCGAATCGGTATCGACCTATAGCGCTGCGCCATGTCTCTGCCCAATCAACCCCCCCCCCGGTCAAACAGTCAAAGTATTTTGAAACTAGCTGGGTTACCCGCGCATTTGCGCGGCTAGATTTTCTATGAACTTTTATTTTTAATGGAAAAAAAACATTTAGTCTTCCATTGCGATCTTCATATATTCCCTCTTTGACCCACTTATTCTCAACTCTCGTTGTGCATTCTCTCAGTGATGTATTATGAGTAGTTCCCCACAAAGAAATAGATCTAAACATGAATTGCTTGTATCTAAATCATTTTTTATAATGATCAATGCGTGTTGATTCTTATTTACCTTTGTCAGTCTCCTTTCTAGATGAATAACTGATGGATAAAATCATATAATCAAGTGTGGTGCTTCTTTCAGCCTTGGTCATCCTATGGGGTGCATAAATTTACTTCTTACTTGGAACTAATTGATGTCTTGCATACATGCACTACAACCTCTCTTGCATAGGTCTATATGTATGCCTTCAGCATTCACCGAATCGTCTTGATGCAAATGCTTTGGAGTGGACATCTCATGCTTGAATCATCCGAATAATCAAGCCCAACTGATGCAAACTGCTTGGTGATCGACATCGCCGTTGTCGCCTCGAGCTAGCTTCGTTGGCGCTGTGTCACCTTCAGCCCATCGGAGTATTTATGCCGGAGACGCTGCCATCTCCGGATGGATTGTTTCCACTGCGTGAGGTTGTTCGTAAGCGAAACCAATGACCCTCAATCTACTACTACACCATGCACAACCTGTAGATCGAGGAAGGCAGCAGTGCATCAACAGATGAATTGCAAGTTAGTTCATCGGCATGGCATAATTTATTTTAATTGACTTTGATGCATGTGCATGCATGTATGTTCGAACAATTTTTTTACTGAATTAGGTGCTAAACTTAAGTCAAACCATGTGATCTTTTTTTTCAAAATGGAGAGTAACAAACCTCTATATTAAAGTGATGCATATGGCTTTAACCATGTGATCTCTGAAAGAGCCCAACTGATGCCAGGTCATGAGTCCATCTGCTTCCATCGCGTGCTGCGTGTGGTTGCCATCGACTATACGCGATGCGAGTTTGTCGCAGACATTGCACAACGTAGAATCGCTATCTCCTGTGCTCGTCACTTTGTCGGCGGCTAGTCGGCCCGTCACTAAGTCGTCAAAGGTCTCCCTCTAGCCGTCATCGTCTCGAACTCCATGACTCATCGCAGACGCAAGGCTGTTTGAGGAGGCTGCTATCTCAAGATCCAGTCCATGGCCGCTGCATTAAATCCGCGGTATTAGGAAGAGCCACCAATTAATCATCAACATTATACTTCCTCCTCCGTGCTGAATCACAACCTCAAGACGTGAGAGGGATACATGCACAATCTTTGCCGAAAGTTAATCTCCTGGATGAATCATTGAATCATATAGAACCAATGAATCTTGTCTGGGTAACCTAGCTAGTCTTGCATGATGGAAATTCCTATGTGCGTTATAATACCATTGTGCGTGTGTGGTGATTATGTACCTCAACATCCATGGACACATACAGATCTTGATTTTTCTGAGCTGAGGAATTAGACTAAGGCAAGTCGTGCCGAACTGCCGATGTCAACGGCGTCTCCGCGACTATCCGGGAAGGCGGCAGTTTCTCCTCGAGCTAGGTCCTCCCTGTGAAGTGTATCCTAGGCCTCCACACGTTCATGAAATCTAGAGTGCTTGAGGTGTTGCAGCAATAGGCCGACCGCCGGCTCGTTGTAGCAGATTAAACTTGACTTTGTCTCATACGGTCGTGGCGCTCGGCCGCCGGCGCGTTGTTGGTTGTAGTCTCGTCGATTGGCACCGGCGAAGGAGCATGTTGCGGGCTCCTGATCGCAAACCATGAGACCTGGTTCATATGATTGAGTTTTGTCTAAACCATCCTGGTGGTGCACGCCGCCTCTTATATGTTTTGTCTAGCTATAGCGATCCTGACCGTGTACGTCTCGTCTTCTTTCCCTTGCGCAGGTACATCTCCTCACTTTTTTCCGTGCGGATGTATAAGGTGTCTCGCTGATCCGATCCATTGGCTTTGCAATGTTTAATCTCCACCGTCAATTGTTTGTTGTCTTAATAATATAATAGATTTGAAATTTAAATCTCAGATTGTATGCTAATCTTGTAAAATTGTTTTAAAATCAAATACTTGGCCAAAAATTACAAATCAGGTATCCCTGAAATCCTTGAAATGTGTAGAATCCATTTCTGCAGAGAAACTACAGAGGTACTGTATAAATTTTTGAAGTGAAAAATAAATTGGCAAAATGACTTGTAAACCCCTTTTAATTCATAACTTTTGTTTTGTAGGTCCGATGGCTACAAATTTGTAGTCTATGGATTCCTTGGAACATGTAGATAAATATAGAATCAAAATTTTTCAAACTTGAAACGTGCACAAACTTGCTACTGTTAAAATTATTCAAATCACTATTTTGGACCTCATTTGATTTCAGAAAATGATTTTGGGGTAAAACCACTTGCAGTGGCTTCATAATACTGTTATGTATCCAGTGGTATCTTAACCCAATTTTTACAGAACGGGTACCAAACCAGAACCAATTTTGGGAAGTGTTAGCTCAATTTTTCCAATTAACTATTTTGTTAATTGCTTTGCTAATTGTTTAAGAAAACTTTTCCAACACCACACCTGTTTTCTAAACAGCATAGAACACAAACTACAACATTTTCACACATTAGCTTAGTGTGTGAAATTAAAATGACATTTGCATACATGCATACATGTCTATGGTTGCCATTAGAAATAGAGTATTTATGCTTGTTCCATTTTGTTTGTTTAGATTGTGAAGAGGAGCAGAACAACTACTGTGACTGTTGTGAGTGTGCAGGCTGTTACCAAGGCAAGTGACACACATGTCCCTTTACCCATTTTACTATATGCATTAGTGTTTTATAGTAGTATGCATGATAGGTTGGTTTCTCAAAGTGAGGTTTTGCAATGCTAGAACCTAGTAGTTTATAGCCATCCATGAACCAACTCCTGGTAGGATGTTCCAATGTTGAAAAATGATGCCAATGCTTGTTTCATAAGTTGTTATTTAGTTTTGAAATTTAACTTCAACCCCAATGAAACACCTGGGTGGAAATGGCATTGCTTGGTTTATGTTGAGTGGCTACTTGGGGCCATATGCCTGGTGGATTTAACCAGAGTATGTGGTATTTTTCCTGAGGGTTAGTACACTTGTGGTATGCCACCTAGGAGCAAAGAGACTACCATGTCTTCCATGCTTAGTGAGCTTCCAGTGCAGCCTTATGACAATATGGGCTCTGTCTTGATTTAGTATGTTGTGAGGGTTCATCCATGGGTACTGACAGTGGGTGGCATTTGGGTACGGTCAGATCCGGATGGTTGAATACTCCTTCTGAAAGGTCTTGTCTCATTCTTCTCTCTGGTTAGAATGGGTCTTAAGGTGAAAGTGCACAACCCCTGCAGGGTGTCAAACTAATCAATTAGCCGTGTCCCCGGTTATGGACAATTTGAGTTCCTGGTCATGGATGTACGGAAGAGTCTCATCACCATTTCAGAATGAATAAAATTTGTTTAGAAACAATCTCAGGACCATGTGGTGGATTTAACCTCATGGGGTCATCTTGGTGGATTTAACCAGGTGATTTTGGTGCTCATGGTGGATTTAACCATGTGCCCCTTTCCTTTAAACCATTTGGTGGATTTAACCTCATGGGATTACCATGGTGGATTTAACCTGGTGATTTTGGTGCTCATGATGGATTTAACCATGTGCCCCCTCAAAGTCTTTTAAAGTTTAAAAAGTTTGTTTTGAAAATGATAGGATAAACTTGCTTTATGCAATTCAGCCATAAGCTCCACCAGCCAAATATCATGTAGATAGTTCTTTCACAACAGCCACCAAATAAGTGTCATTTGCTAGTACATCATTGTACTGACCCCCATTCATGGGGCTGCATAATCAAATGTGCAGGTTCTTCTGATGAGGAGTAAGATGTTTAGGATCTCGAGTCTACATACCAACATGACTGCCTGTGGCGCATGGTGAAGATGGAGGCTCACTACTACCCTAGTTCCGTTGTGTTTGAGATGTGTTGAACTCTGTTATCTGTTTTAGTCCATGAGACTATGATGGTTTGTATTAATTGGAGACTTATGTATCTGGATCCACGTTGTAATCTTGATACTATGCAATGAATACTATATTTCGTTCTGTGGTGCTATCATTGATCCAGGGAATAGCACTTTACACAGGTGTTCCACCTTAATCCAAAGGTGGGGCGTTACAGCTTTGTTGGAGATAGTACCTCGCTGACAAAATATACTGGTCGTTGGACTCCATGAGCTTTTCCTTCTTCACTTCTTTCGACTACTAATACTGTGCTCATCACTTGATGTGTTGCTGCAATATATAGTAGTAATGGCTCCTTTTCTTTTGGTGCGACCAACACCGGTGGTGTGGAAAGCACTTTTTTCAGTTGTGCGAAGGCTGTGTCCGCTTCTTCTGTCCACTCGAATTTGTCGTCTGATTTTTTCATCAATGCATAGAAAGGGAGTGCTTTTTCTCCGAGCCTTGCAACGAATCGACTTAGTGCCACAACGCGTCCTGTGAGCTTCTGTACATCGTGCAGCTTTGTGGGCTTCCCCATCGTTAATATCGCTTGGATCTTCTCTGGGTTTGCCTCTATTCCTCTTGCGGATACCAGGAATCCCAGGAGTTGCCCTGCAGATACCCCAAAAGAACATTTTGTCGGGTTAAGCTTGAGCTTGTACCTGTTTAAGTTGTCGAAGGTTTCTGCCAAATCACTGATTAGTGACTCCTCTTTTCTTATGGTAATGACCACGTCGTCGATGTAGACTTGAATGTTTCGTCCTATTTGACTTCCGAGGCAATTTTGCATCATCCTTTGGTAGGTTGCTCTTGCGTTTTTCAGGCCGAAAGGCATGACTTGGTAGCAGAACACGCCATAAGGTGTTATGAAAGCTGTTTTTTCCTCATCTTGTTTCTTCAACTTGATCTGGTTGTAGCCAAAGTATGCATCCAGGAAGGAAAGCCTTGCGCACCCTGCTGTTGAGTCAATTATCTGATCAATGCGAGGTAGAGGGAAGGGATCCTTTGGACAGTGCTTGTTGAGAGACGTATAGTCGACACACACTCTTTGCACATCTGTGTTTTTCTTGGGGACTATAACTGGATTAGATACCCAAGTCGATGTTTTGATTTCTCAGATGAACCCTGCATTTTCGAGCCTGTGTAGCTCGGACGCTATTGCTTTCCTTTTGGGTTCATCGAATCTTCTCAATGGTTGTTTGACTGGCTTTGCTTTGGGATCGACGTTTAGTGCATGCTCGATGAGTTTCCTGGGAACCCCTGGCATGTCTGAAGGACACCAGGTGAAGATTTCCCAGCGCTCATGGAGGAACTCAACGAGCGCGATTTCCTATGCGGGATCCAGGTTTACTGCTATAGAGGTAGTCTTGTTCGGGTCCGTGGGGTGGACCTGGATTTTCTTCGAGTCTTGAGTTGCATCGAAAGCCTGATCTAGCAGGGATCGCCCGACGTCGGGTAGTATGTTGTGGTCGGTTTCACCTTTCAGCCTTGCGTATTCTGCTGTCATGCCGAAGGTTTGCGCCAACCTGTTGAATTCCTTGTCACAAGTGTTAGATACTTCGAAACTGCCTTGAACTGTGATTGTTCCTCTAGGCCCTAGAATCTTTAGCGTAAGATACGCGTAGTGGGGTACTGCCATGAATTTTGCAAATGTTGGGCACCCCAGGATTGCATGATACTGTGAAGGCCAATCCATGACTTCAAACTCCAGCTTCTCTTTGCGATAGTTGTTGATGTTGCCGAAGCAAACATCGAGCTCTATTTTCCCGAGAGGGTAGTTTGCGCTTCTCGGTACTATCCCGTGGAAAGAACAATCTGTTGGCTTTAGACTATCCAGTGAGATGCACATTGCCCTCAGAGTTCTTGCGTATATTAAGTTTATGCCGCTTCCTGCATCCATGAATACTCTCCCGATGTCGTATCCCCCTATTTGCGCCTTTAGTACCATTGGAGCGTGCCCTGGCCTGGGAACTTTCCTCGGGTGGTCTGCTCTGCTAAATCTGACTGGTTGATCAGACCACTGCAAGTACTCTGTGGTAGCTGGTGGTGATGATATTGCCAAGTTGACCTATCTGGATATGCTCTTCCTTTCTTTCTTTGACTTTGGTACTGGTTGAATCATTGCTGATATATATACCTTTGACTCCAGCTATTTTGTGAGTCGTTGCATTTGATATCCTTGACTCGCGCTTTTTCCTCCCTGTCGTGTTCCTTGGCTTGAATCCATGGCATTTTGCAACCTTAGGAAGGTTCTGCAATCTTTCATTTGGTGGTTGGAAACTCTTTTCCCGTCTAGGTACGCATAATGTATGCGACAAGGACCATATAGCATATCTTCTGCCGAGGGACCCGAGTACCTTGGTTTCTCCTTTCCCCTGTTATCTCTTGCTTGAAACTCTTTGCTCTCGTAGCCTTCCTCGTTCCTTCCGTCGTATCCCGCAGCTATCTGATTTCGCCTTCCGTGGTTGTTGTCGTTGCGGTATCTTTGCCTTTGCCTGCTTGTTTTATCGACTTCTGGTGAACGTCCCCTTTTGTTGTTATACGCATCTTCTCCATCGGCGAATCTGTTGGCTACTTCCATTAATTCTGAAACTGTTCTTGGCTTTATTCTCCCTATCTCTTCAACGAGGTCTGAACGGCGAAGTCTGGCTGAAAAGGCGTCTATTGCTCTTTCGTCGGAGACGTCCTCTGCAGAATTTTTAATGACACTCCAGCGTTGTATGTAAGAGCGCAGAGTTTCGTCTCTCCTCTGCATGCACGACTTAACTTCTTCCAATGACGCTGGTCGTTTGTATGTTGAGCGGAAATTTCTTGCGAATTGGTTCTCTAATTCCCCCCAACTTCCGATGGAATCGTTGGGTAAAGTGTTTAACCAGGACCGCGTTGCGCCGATGAGGTGTAACTGCAAACTTTGCATTGTCGTTGCTCTTGTTCCCCCGAGTATTTGTACTGCTTGTAGGTAGTCTGACAACCATAGAGTTGGTTCTTGTGATCCATCATATTTTTCTTGATCATGCGGCAACTTGAATCCTTTGGGTACTCGCATTTTGCGAACCCTGCGGGTAAAGCATAATGCGCCCATCTCTTTTTCGTTGTCTTAGTTTTCTTCCCTCCACGCATAATGTGAGTTGTTTACTCTTGCTTGTGCTATTATGTTCCTTGCATCCTATTTCCTCTTTTGGCGTTTCTCATCTTCTGAAGACTTGCTAGTTTTGTTCCGCGAAGATTTGCGCTTGACCTCTTCTTTTTGCTTTTCCCTACGGTGAGTCGACTTTTTCTCTGGAAAATTTCCCCTTAGCTTGTCTTCTACCAACCCGAGGCTTCGTATCGCGGCTTGATGCATGTGTTCCCGCGGGTCTCCAGGCTTTGGTTGTGTGGTTAGTAGGTATGCCTGTGCTGCTACCAATGCTGCTTCTGGTGTTTCTTGCACAAATTCTTCTTCCTCTTCTAGTGGGTTCGCACTTGGGCTTTTCGTGTAACTTTCTTCTACTGTCCGTGTTGTTGTCCTTCTACTGTGCTTCGGGTCTCTGTGCCTCTCCCTGCTGGACTCTGATGAATCGCTATATTCCTTCCAGTATCCTCCACTTGATGTGCTGTTGTAATCTGGGCTTCTCATAATCATGTATCTTTCCTCCCTTAACTTTTTCCTGCGTTGATGTAGCGCATATTGATATCCCATTAGAACTTCTCTTCTCGAATCTGCGGGTACATCTGTCCCATGGTTGATGGCTGACATGATCATTCTCCATTCTCCGGCGGAGACATGGACTTTCTCCTTCTCCTTCTTGCCATTGCTCCTTAATTTGTCGACTTGCATGTCGACCTCCTCATTGCCTGCGTGATTATTTTCTTCTTCTGCTGCTTCAGTGATGATGACGCATAACTGGTGTACGCTTCTGGAGACGCCACTGCTTCTGCTGGCGAAGTCCCTAGACTTGTCGCGTGGCTTATCCATTGCTGCTTCCGCGATGAGCTTTCGCCCAGTTTCATCGGATTCCTCGAGTTTCTCCTGCAGATTTTCTGTTGCTGCTAGGCTGACTGGCGAGTTTGCCTCGCTAGAAGAGCCCACAGATGATCCAGACTTGGCGATTATTTCGGTTTTACTTGTCGACGGACCCGATTTCGCCGGATCCGAAAGACAAGTTGAACCCGAAGGTCCAACATAGAAGCTCAGACTTCCGATTGTCAACTCCATCTTTTTATTTTCGTCGACTTCTGGACTGCTGTTGGCTCAAAGCGAAAAAGCCGTCGAATTCATGACTCCAACGCCCAGAGTCCCCACGGTCGGTGCCAATTGACGAGGGTTAACTCGACAAATGTCCTAGATGAAGGACTTAGGATCAGGGAGATAGGGCATCGGATGAACTCGAAGGTAAAATCAGTCAAACAAGGTGGCTATCGAAAGTAAACATGGGTGTAAACCTGGATTGCTTTCAATCTGTCCCTTACCGTCCCCTCCTGGCCCCTATATATAGGTGGCCAAGTCTCCGGGACCGGGAGGGATCCGACATAGATTACAATATCAACATACGACATGAACTCGTATTTCGACTAGTGTTACAATTGGGCCTAGCTTAACGGGCCTCAGGGGTAGTTAACTAACGGGCTCTATTATCTATACCCTTGTTAGTTCATTTTCATGTTATAACATGGTTACTAAGTTGCTTCTATCAAGATTATATCTTTCATGCCCATGTTTTAAGTTCTTTTGATCCCAGCACTCAATGCTTTACATAGATGATCAAGATTGTGTAGGTGCATGTCACCTCAAAAATTATTTATTTTGTTATCACTTACCTACTCGAGGACGAGCAGGAGTTAAGCTTGGGGATGCTGATATGTCTCAAACGTATCTATAATTTTTGATGCTCCATGCTTGTTTTTACACCATTTGCTTAGTGTTTCGTTACACTTCGTAGCGTTTTTATGCGTTTTCTGGAACTAACCTATTAACAAGATGCCACAGTGCCAGTTCCCTTTTTTCTGCTGTTTTTGTGTTTCAGAAAAGTTACACAGGAAATATTCTCGGAATTGGACGAAACAAAAGCTGAACGTCCAGATATTAAACAAAGCTTCCAGAACACCGAAGAGGAGACAGAGCCGAGCCAGAGGCTGGCCTCACCAAAGGGCGGCGCGGCCTATCCCTGGCCCGCGCGCCCTATGGGTGAGACCACCTTGGTCCACCTCTGACGCTGCCCCTTCGCCTATAAAGACCCCCGATGGGAAAAACCTAAATGCCCGATCAATTTTCCAAAAACACATCGCGATCCGCCGCCGTCATCGACCTGAGATCGGGAGGGTCCAGAAGCTCTTCCCGGCACCCTGCCGGAGAGGGGAATCGCCACCGGAGGTCTTCTTCATTGCCATGCTTGCCTCCGGCGCGATGAGTGATTAGTCTACCTTGGACTATGGGTCCATAGCAGTAGCTAGATGGTTGTCTTCTCCACTATGTGCTTCATGTTTAGATCTCGTGAGCTGCCTTACATGATCGAGATCCCCATTATGTAATTCTACATGTTGTGTTTGTTGGGATCCGATGAATATTGGTGTTATGTTGAGTTGATGTGTTGAATCATATATCTTGTTATCTCTATGTTGTTTATGATCTTGCATGCTCTCCGTTGTTAGTAGCTATCTTGGCCAAGTAGATACTAGTGACTCCAAGAGGGGGTATTTATGCTCGATAGTTGGGTTCATGCCTCTATTTAATCTGGGGGAGTGACAGAAACCTCTAAGGTTGTAGATGTGCTGTTGCCACTAGGGAGAAAACAACATTCTTATGTCCAAGGGCATATGCTTTGTTTACATTACACACTATGCTTAATGCAGTTATCTGTTGTTCGCAACTTAATACTCGTGGGGTGTTCGGACGATATCCTCGTGGGTGGATTATTAGTCATAGATGCAGTTGGATGGCGGTCTATGTATTTTGTTGTAATGCCCAGAGTAAATCTCATAGTGATCCTCGCGGCATATTGATGCTCCTAGTTGATGTGGAGCTTGGCAGTCCTTGTGCGTGGTGAATAACCAGCCCGTTGGGAACCCCAAGAGGAAGGTGTGATGAGTATAGCAGCTGGTTTTCCCTCAGTTAAGAAACCAAGGTATGTCGATCTTGGAGAGGAGAGACAAACGACTGAAGGTGATGCTTGCTAGCTTGCGACAGCTTCGGAGAATTTATATATGGCGCCTCGTCCAAGCTTTGCTTGCTAGCTGCAACGCGGAACCTGCACACAACACAACCAAGTACTTCGTTCCCAACTTGCGATGAGGTTGTCAATCTCACCGGTTTGCTTGAAACAAAGGTTATGAGCATATCGAGTGGAAAACAATAGAGTATGCGAGTAAAGTAAACAGTGCGAGTAAAGTAAACAGGTGATATCAATATGATGGAAATAGGACCGGGCTCCACAGTTCACTAGTGGTGTCTCTCCATAAGATAAATAACACATGCTGGGTAAACAAATTACAGTTGGGCAATTGATAGAATAAAGATAAACGTGATATGTCAAGAAGATCACTATGAGATTTACTCTGGGCATTACAAAAAAATACATAGACCGCCATCCAACTGCATCTATGACTAATAATCCACTTGTGGCGAATCAATCCGAGAACTCCACAAGTATTAAGTTGCGAACAACAGATAATTGCATTAAGCAAAGTGTGTAATGTAAACAAAGCATATGCCCTTGAGCATATGAATGTTGTTTTCTCCCTAGTAGCAACAGCACATCTACAACCTTAGAGGTTTCTGTCACTCCCCCAAGTTAAATAGAGGCATGAACCCACTATCGAGCATAAATACCCCCTCTTGGAGTCACTAGCAACTACTCGGCCAAGATAGCTACTAACAACGGAGAGCATGCAAGATCATAAACAACATAGAGATAACAAAAGATAATATTCAGTACAGCAACTTAATCATAAACACCAATATTCATCGGATCCCAACAAACTAAACATGTAGAATTACATAACGGTGATCTCAATCATGTAGGGCAGCTCATGAGATCTAAACATGAAGCACATGGTGGAGAAGACAACCATCTAGCTACTGCTATGGACCCATAGTCCAAGGTAGACTACTCACTCATCGCTCTGGAGGCAAGCATGGTGATGAAGAAGACCTCCGGTGGCGATTCCCCTCTCCGGCAGGGTGCCGGGAAGAGCTTCTGGACCCTCCCGATCTTCGGGTCGACGGCGGCGGCGGATCGCGATGTGTTCTGGAAAAGTGATCGGGTCCTTAGGTTTTTTCCGTCGGGGGGTCTTTATAGGCGAAGGGGCGATGTCAGAGGAGGAGCCAGGCTCCCTCACGCCAGGGTGGCGCGGCCCAGGGCCTGGCCGCGCCAGCCCTGTATGTGGGGCCCTGGTGGCCCCCCTCCTACTCTCCTTCGGATCTCTGGAAGCTTCTGGGTAAAATAAGACTTCAGGAACTTGTTTCGTCCAATTCCGAGAATATTTCCCGTGTATCACTTCTGAAACACAAAAACAGCAGAAAACAGGGAACTGGCACTGTGGCAACTCGTTAATAGGTTAGTTCCGGAAAATGCATAAAAGTGCCACGAAGTGTAACGACACATTAGGCAAATGGTGTAAAAACAAGCATGGAGCATCAAAAATTATAGATACGTTGGAGATGTATCAAGCATCCCCAAGCTTAACTCCTACTCGTCCTCGAGTAGGTAAGTGATAACAAAAGAATAATTTTTGAGGTGACATGCACCGACACAATCTTGATCATATATGTAAGCATTTGTGAGCTGGGATCATAAGAACTTAAAACATGGGCATGAAGATATAATCTCAACAATAAGAACTTAGCAACCATGTTGTAAACATGCAAATGAACACAAACAAAAGATCATGAAAATGAAACAATGAAAGTCAAACGTGTGTTCAAATCATAAGGAAAACATACAAATGGTTTTCAGCTTGTCCTTCAAAGAGAGCAAAACATAAATGCATAGGACACCTTCAAGTTTAAGAGGACGACTAGATACAAATAATTTGAGAACAAGTGAAACCAACAATATGAATCAATCAATGAACTTTGGGACAATGCATATTACACTAAGAATGACAACTATGCTCTCTTAATGGTGCATAAAGAAAGAAGGTGGTGACTCAACATAAAAGTAAAAGAAAGGCCCTTCGCAGAGGGAAGCAGTGATTGCAAGTTTTATAACCTTCAAAAATTATGGTACTTACCGGCTTTGAGCTCTCATTGCCCCCATCATAAGCATCTTGAATGGTTAAAGTTAATGCGAGAACAATTATGATGCATATGCTTGACAAATCATAAGTTGAAAACCTCGTGCCCCGTGAATATGAGTACCCAAACCTCATGCTACTTTACTTAGAGTCCCTAGCAAGGCTCTTGTCATTGTAAGTATATGCATATCATTGAGAACCGCCAATGGGGTACCTCCGTGCCCGATGACATGGAACAAGCCCACACCAAAATGACAGGACAAGCAGACAATGAACACCTCGACATCTCTTTTATTTGCCTTTTGTTTAGCTTTTTATTGTGAGATGCGTCGTCGAATGTTCACCATGGGTATGCTGTAAATTTCCACCATGAATTATGCATGGCTTAGATTAGCGGCCCGGCGTTTCCCTAACACATATACAAACTCCATGATCCCCACAAGATTCCCAATTCATTTCACACCACGGGCATCCATAAACAAAAGATCACGATATCAACTCAAATAAGAAGTGCAATGTTGAAAGCTTGCCCATGACTGCATGGCTGGGCTAGTCTCCAACTTACAACTTGCAAGCATAACAACTCAACATAAGAGACCACAATGTCAAATTTTTAAGAACAGGAAAAAGTAAAGTGTGCCTTCCGGTTCGTGAGAGCTTTACTGACCGAATTTCGCATAACACTGGTAAGAGTTTAATTTGAAGAGAAAATAAAAGCAAGTCAAATTTACTTGGAATAGCAAATTGCTAGTAGGTATGTATGGTGGACACTTTGGAAAACTTTGGCTTTTAGGAGTTGGATGCACGAGTAGAGCTCATACTCAGTACAAGGCGAGGGCTAGCAAAAGGCTGGGAGCGACCAACTAAGAGAGCAATAATGGCCATAATCATGCAAAGCGACAAAGCGACATTAAAAGAAGCATAAGATGGCATCAAAAGTCAAAAACTAAATAATCATGAAGGCTATTGGCGACTTTGTAAGAGTCTAACATGTATGAGCATGCGCCAAGTCAACCCAAATAAAGCATAAAGGAGAAAACCAAAATAATGCTTCCATACAATAAAAACAACGCATGATTTTTTCAAAGACTCATTAAGCAATTTCAGTTATTTGAGACAAGTCATGCTACAGCAAAACCACTAAGCATACTATCAAAAAGACATCAAGCATGACATGAAAAAGCCTAAGCCGCAGTCTACACAAGCTCCTTCTTGTACCACTATTTTGCACAAAGCTTTTTCTCTTTTCCAACACCATTTGAAATTTTTATAAACACCTCTTTTGATGAAAACCAATAAAGATCAGAGGCAAAAATACACCTTGATGAAAAGATATGGCAAGGTCTGAACGCAAACCAAGGCGAAAATGAAAACCAAAAGCAGTAGCAGAAAAAGAAGAACACCCAATTTTTAATAAGAGTGAAAACTAGAGCGTTCTTGGCAAATGAAAAGCAAGGCAACTTCTCAAAAAAGAAATTTGTTGGGGTCCAACCATTTATTGCAGAAAACAAACAAACTAAACCAACTAAGAAAACTAAAACAACTGACGCTCCAAGAAAAACACATAGTGCATGAAGCAATAAAAATATAGCGTCTTGAAAGGTGACCTGATTTTTGCCGATGAAGAAGGGGTGCCTCGGGGGCATCCCCAAGCTTTGACGCTTGTAATTCTTGGATATTTCTTGGGGTGATGCATGGGCATCCCCAAGCTTGAGCTTTTGTCCATTCTTCAACTCATCTCATCATTCTCCAATCCCTACACTTGAAAACTTCCTTCATACAAAACTAAACACAATTCTATTAGCAACATTAGTGCAAGCATAACATATAATCAACCTCTTTTTGCTTCAGGTTTCAACTCAAAACCACCACATATATAGCAAATACTACTGTAGCAACTTCTCCAAAAGTTCCGTGATCAAAAGAACTCAAAAGAAAGCGATAAAGTGGCAAACACAAATATTGGCAGAAATCTGTCAGAACAGAACAACTGACAAAGGCCGAATTTTTGAGGGGTTTTCTGTTGCTCAAATCAAAAAGTGTTCAACTAACAAAAGTTTGGATATAACCTGGGGCATATGCACAAGAAATCGAGGTCGAAAAGATATACAGAGAATTTATACGAATTTTTAGGCTGGAGCACCGAAAACAGTTTCAGGACAGCAACATCCCCAAATCTTTACCTCACTCGAATTAGAGGCTTCTCTTGGTACAAAAACAAAATAAACAAGATAAGGAGTGGTCATTACAGTAGTAATGACTTCCAAGACTCAAATAAAAGAAAAGGTACTGAAAATAAAACATTGGGTTATCTCCCAAGGGTGCTTTTCTTTAACGCCTTTGAGCTAGGCGCAGAAAATTGCGAATCAAGTAACATCAAGTGATGAAGCATCAAGCTCATAATTTGCTCTAAGAATAGAGTCAAAAAGTAATTTCTTTCTTTTCCTAGGGAAGTGTTCCATACCTTTCTTTAGTGGGAATTGATATTTGATAGTGCCTTCCCTCATATCAATGATAGCACCTACAGTTCGAAGAAAGGGTCTTCCCAAAATAATAGGACATGAAGCATGGCATTCAACGTCCATAACAAGAAAATCAACGGGAACAAGGTTATTGTTAACCACAATAAGAACATCATTAATTCTTCCCAAATGTTTCTTCTTAGCAACATCAGCAATAGGAACATCAAAATAACATTTTTCAAGCGGTGGTAAATCAAGCATGTCATAAATCTTTCTAGGCATGATAGAAATACTAGCACCTAGATCACATAAAGCATGGCAATCAAAACCATTAACATGCATATCAATGATGGGTTCCCAACCATCTTCTAACTTCTTGGGAACAGAAGCTTTTTGCTTCAACTTTTCATCCCTAATTTTTATGAGAGCATTGGTAATATGCTTAGTAAAAGCAATATTTAGAGAACTAGCATTGGGAGTCAAAGCAAGCTTTTGCAAGAACAAAATTACTTCAGATATATTGCAGCCATCAATATCAAAATCATTAAAAGAAGTAGAGCTATCATCTCCCACACTCCGAAAAATTTCAGCACTCTTTTGAGAAAAAGTTTTGGCAGTTTTAGGCTTTTTAACACAAGGAATGGGAGTTTTCTCTACACCAATCAAAGTAAGAGGATTGCTAGCATTAGGAGCATCATCATTAGAGGTAGTAATGGTACATACCTTCATTTCTCTAGCCATCTCATCTTCTCTTTCCCACCTGGCATGCAATTCCGCTAACAATCTAATATTTTCATCAATTCCAACTTGAATAGCATTAGCGGTAGCAAAAACATTGTTCTCTTTTGCATCATTAGGCAACACTTTTAATTTCAGAAGTTCAACATCATGAGCAAGGCTATCAACTTTAGAAGCAAGAATATCAATTTTGCCTAACTTTTCCTCAACAGACTTGTTAAAAGCAGTTTGCTTACCGATGAAGTCCTTGAGCATTACCTCAAGCTCGGAGGGCGCGACCCTAGTGTTGTTGTAGGAATTACCATAAGAGTTACCATAACCATTACTAGAAGGATACGACCTATAATTGTTACTAGCAAAATTGTTCCTATAAGCATTGTTGTTAAAATTATTGTTTCTAATGAAATTCACATCAACATGCTCTTCTTGAGCAACTAGAGAGGCTAATGGAACATTATTAGGATCAACATGAGTCCTATCATTAGCAAGCATAGCCATAATGGTATCAATCTTATCATTCAAGGAAGAGGTTTCCTCAACAGAATTTACCTTCTTACCTTGTGGAGCTCTCTCGGTGTGCCATTCGGAATAATTTACCATCATGTTGTCGAGTAGCTTTGTTGCGGCGCCCAAGGTAAGGGACATAAAAGTGCCTCCAGCAGCTGAATCAAGTAGGTTCCTTGAAGAAAAATTCAGTCCAGCATAAAAAGTTTGGACAATCATCCAAGTAGTCAGTCATGAGTGGGGCAATTCTTTACCATAGATTTCATTCTTTCCCAAGCTTGAGCAACATGTTCATTATCAAACTGAGTAAATTTCATAATATTGCTACGCAGAGATATAATCTTAGCAGGAGGATAGTATCTACCAATAAAAGCATCCTTATACTTAGCCCATGAATCAATACTATTCTTAGTCAAAGACAGCAACCAATCTTTAGCTTTTCCTCTCAAAGAAAAAGGAAACAACTTGAGCTTAATAATATCACTATCAACATCCTTATATTTCTGCATCTCACATAGCTTAACAAAATTATTGAGATGAGCTGCAGCATCTTCAGTACTAGCACCAGAGAATTGCACTTTCATAACAAGTTTCAACAAAGCAGGCTTAATCTCATAAAAGTTTGCAGCAGTAGCAGGTGGTACAATAGGAGTGCAGATAAAATCACTATTGTTTGTGCTAGTAAAGTCACACAACTTGGTGTTTTCAGGATTGGCCATTTCAGCAAAACGAAAGTAAACAAGTAAAAATAACTACCAAGGATTCTAATTTTTTGGGTTTTTGATATAAAACGATGCAGGTAAAATAAATAAAGTAAAGCAAAACAATAAAACAAAGTAAAGGATGTGCGTGCGAAAACTCCCCTCGCAGAAGTCTTCTACTTCCTCCCCGGCAACGGCGCCAGAAAAACAGCTGATGCTCCTAGTTGATGTGGAGCTTGGCAGTCCTTGTGCGTGGTGAATAACCAGCCCGTTGGGAACCCCAAGAGAAAGGTGTGATGAGTATAGCAGCTGGTTTTCCCTCAGTTAAGAAACCAAGGTATGTCGATCTTGGAGAGGAGAGACAAATGACTGAAGGTGATGCTTGCTAGCTTGCGACAGCTTCGGACAATTTATATATGGCGCCTCGTCCAAGCTTTGCTTGCTAGCTGCAACGCGGAACCTGCACACAACACAACCAAGTACTTCGTTCCCAACTTGCGATGAGGTTGTCAATCTCACCGGTTTGCTTGAAACAAAGGTTATGAGCGTATCGAGTGGAAAACAATAGAGTATGCGAGTAAAGTAAATAGTGCGAGTAAAGTAAACAGGTGATAGCAATATGATGGAAATAGGACCGGGATCCACAGTTCACTAGTGGTGTTTCTCCATAAGATAAATAACACATGCTGGGTGACGAGGGTTAACTCGGCAAATGTCCTAGATGAAGGACTTAGATCGGGGGAAGAGCAACGACTAGAGATTCCGGGATCGAGATTGGCACACGATGTACCCAGGTTCACGTCCCCGCGGTGGAGGATCGCTACATCCTGCTAGCAATCTAGTATATAATCACAATGGTGTTTACATGGTGCCGCCGTAGGCGGAGTATTGTATCTAGTCTATGTCTATCTATCTTGTATCTCTAATATTGCTTGTCTATGATATTCGATGTCTATGCGATATCTTGAGTTATAAGTTCTGATGTCCCCCTAGAGGCGCCCCTGCCTGGCTTTATATATGCAACCACGCTAAGGTTTTTACAAGTGTCCTAGTCGAATACGGATTAGAGCCTTCCTTCTTCGTCTCCAAGTCAACCTTTGAGTCCTTGTTCTTGTCCACTTCCATCATGGGCCGGACCCGGTATACTAATCCGTGGGTACCCGAAGGGCATATCCATGTCAGTAGCCCCCGAGACTCTACTTGAGTCGCAGACTCGGGTTGAGTCTCCAAACTTCAAATCTTTGACTTCTTCAATTCTTCAATTCTTCGACTTCTTCAATTCTCTGACTTCTTCAATCTTCGACTTCTTCAATTTTCGATTTCAATTCTTCGACTTCCTGAAATTTCCGGGTTCTTGAATCCGCTCTCCCGATGGGAGTGAAATGTCGAGTTTATTTTCTGGTGCTTGCCACCGATAATGGACTCGAAATTTTCTTCCTCGCTCTTCATTGATGATCTTCTCGAAGTAAATCTTCATCGGGTGCGCGACCAGTGCTCCCGACAGGAGTAACCCCCGAGGCTATGGTCGGGTACTTGTAGTCGATCATAGGCTCCAATTTTCTTCTTCATCATCTCTTGCGTCTTCTTCTTCTTGTTGTCGAATTCTTTCTCAAATGATCTTTCTATCGGGTGCGCGACCAGCGCTCCCGATGGGAGTAGCCCCCGAATCTATGTTCGGGTACTTGTAGTCGGGCATAGACTCAAGTTGTACTACTCGAGGAAATTCGGCTCCTGCAGAAAATATGAAAAATTGTGAAATACTTTGTCTCTTTAAGGAATATTGTGCTTGTAGATTGCAATGACGATGTAGTCTGTAAAATAAAAACTCGATGTTTTTTGTGCAATTTGGTTGCTCGTACGTAAGACCCTTTCGTTATCCTGATGCACTTCACGGCTCGATCAGCTACTCAGGTCAGACGTAATGTGGTGCGTTTGTCGCATTTTTGAAGATACTTGCTAAGCCTTTTCGTTAGCCTGACGTCCCAAGATTTTGTGCCTTGCCAACCGTTAGTCGAGCTTCATGCGACTGTAAACTAAATTGTCAAGTATTCGACAAGGAACGCCAGCTACTACGGCTTTCACAATTTTTCGAAGTCAATGATATGCAAGATGATTGTTCATGGCGGAGCCCCCGAGTGTCGGGTGTGGCGAAAGTAAATGATAATCGATTCTTGGAAGAGGAGAACTTAGCTTTTGTCGGGTGCGGCGTGGTCGGCGTGGCGTAGTCGACGATGACGTAGTCGAGTTGTGGTTGTAGAATCACAATCACGATCGGAGGCGAAGTTGTTGTCGAGCCCCCGAGCGCTGTTGAGATCGTCGTGTTGCTGATGTCGATGAAATTGCCGATCTTGAGTATAAGCTTCCGCACTCAGGGGCGAGTTGATGTCGAGCCCCCGAGTGTTGCCGATAGTTTGCGCGAGTGCACGACGGTGAGCCCCCGAGCGTAACCAGCCACAATTGATGCTGTAGTCGACGATGTTGAAAGCGAAGTAGTCAAAGTATTTTTCTCTGAGTTGTCCACATGGCTTGATGATTTTTCCTTGGTCTTGATACGCCATGTGAAGGTCTTCACGTAAGGTAGCTTCTTGATTGATTTTCTTGGACTCTACGCTGAGCTTGCGATCAATTCTTTTCCAATTCTGAATAGCACTTTCCATCTCTGACGTGAAGTAATTGAACATGTCCTGTAGAGGTACTTTTTGATTGTCTCTCGGAAGCGATCGGTGCGTGACTTCTTCGGGTCTTGATCCCCGTGTATTCCTTGCTGAGCTGAATTTTCCAACTTGCCCATACTCTGCGTATTTTTATCGATCTTTGCGCCTGATTTCTAATACTTCATCTCCATCTACTGCCAGTGTATACTGGTTTTGACGCACAGCTCGATCTTGACTTCCGCGATGCAGCTTTAGTAAATAGGATTGGCCTATTCGACCGTCACTTGGAACTTGGTCCTTCAGATCAGATTGGAATTGCTTTTCTGAAGATCGATTTTTTCGGCTTGTCCCACGACCCGTCGATTTGGATGGACTCGACGATTCTTGAAGGCGAAGCACTGAAGATCTTGACGATGTAGATGATAGCTGATGTTGATGACAAATTCTGCTGAAGCGATCTAACAGCTGCTCTTGGCAGCCACGAATTTTTTTGATCTTGTCGATGAAAACTTGAAGGATCCCGCCCGGATGACAAAATCCAGTCGCCGCGATCCCCACGGTCGGTGCCAATTGACGAGGGTTAACTCGGCAAATGTCCTAGATGAAGGACTTAGATCGGGGGAAGAGCAACGACTAGAGATTCCGGGATCGAGATTGGCACACGATGTACCCAGGTTCACGTCCCCGCGGTGGAGGATCGCTACATCCTGCTAGCAATCTAGTATATAATCACAATGGTGTTTACATGGTGCCGCCGTAGGCGGAGTATTGTATCTAGTCTATGTCTATCTATCTTGTATCTCTAATATTGCTTGTCTATGATATTCGATGTCTATGCGATATATTGAGTTATAAGTTCTGATGTCCCCCTAGAGGCGCCCCTGCCTGGCTTTATATATGCAACCAAGCTAAGGTTTTTACAAGTGTCCGAGTCGAATACGGATTAGAGCCTTCCTTCTTCGTCTCCAAGTCAACCTTCGAGTCCTTGTTCTTGTCCACTTCCATCATGGGCCGGACCCGGTATACTAATCCGTGGGTACCCGAAGGGCATATCCATGTCACTGGGTAAACAAATTACAGTTGGGCAATTGATAGAATAAAGATAAACGTGATATGTCAAGAAGATCACTATGAGATTTACTCTAGGCATTACAACAAAATACATAGACCGCCATCCAACTGCATCTATGACTAATAATCCACTTGTGGCGAATCAATCCGAGAACTCCATAAGTATTAAGTTGCGAACAACAGATAATTGCATTAAGCAAAGTGTGTAATGTAAACAAAGCATATGCCCTTGAGCATATGAATGTTGTTTTCTCCCTAGTAGCAACAGCACATCTACAACCTTAGAGGTTTCTGTCACTCCCCCAGGTTAAATAGAGGCATGAACCCACTATCGAGCATAAATACCCCCTCTTGGAGTCACTAGCAACTACTCGGCCAAGATAGCTACTAACAACGGAGAGTATGCAAGATCATAAACAACATAGAGATAACAAAAGATAATATTCAGTACAGCAACTTAATCATAAACACCAATATTCATCGGATCCCAACAAACCAAACATGTAGAATTACATAACGGTGATCTCAATCATGTAGGGCAGCTCATGATATCTAAACATGAAGCACATGGTGGAGAAGATAACCATCTAGCTACTGCTATGGACCCATAGTCCAAGGTAGACTACTCACTCATCGCTCCGGAGGCAAGCATGGCGATGAAGAAGACCTCCGGTGGCGATTCCCCTCTCCGGCAGGGTGCCGGGAAGAGCTTCTGGACCCTCCCGATCTTCGGGTCGACGGCGGCAGCGGATCGCGATGTGTTCTGGAAAAGTGAGCGGGTCCTTAGGTTTTTTCCGTCGGGGGGTCTTTATAGGCGAAGGGGCGATGTCAGAGGAGGAGCCAGGCTCCCTCACGCCAGGGTGGCACGGCCCAGGGCCTGGCCGCACCAGCCCTATGTGTGGGGCCCTGGTGGCCCCCCTCCTACTCTCCTTCGGATCTCTGGAAGCTTCCGGGTAAAATAAGATTTTAGGAACTTGTTTCGTCCAATTCCGAGAATATTTCCTGTGTATCACTTCTGAAACACAAAAACAGTAGAAAACAGGGAACTGGCACTGTGGCAACTCGTTAATAGGTTAGTTCCGGAAAATGCATAAAAGTGCCACGAAGTGTAACGAAACATTAGGCAAATGGTGTAAAAACAAGCATGGAGCATCAAAAATTATAGATACGTTGGAGACGTATCACATATGCACGTTATCTTTATTCTATCAATTGCCCAACTGTAATTTGATTACCCAACATGTGTTATTTATCTTATGGAGAGACACCACTAGTGAACTGTGGACCCCGGTCCAATTTCCTTTACATTGCTATCACCTGTTTACTATTACTCACACTGTTTACTTTCTTGCATACTACTATTGCTTTCCACTCGATACACTCATACCTTTGTTTACAGCAAACCGGTGAGATTGACAACCTCATCGTAAGTTGGGAGCAAAGTATTTGATTGTGTTGTGTGCATGTTCCGTGTTGCTACTAGTTGAAGACGCGCTAACAAGTAATCGTTAACGGCGCCCTTGTTGGAGTGTCACTAAGCTAGCAAGCATCACCTTCTCAAGTTTGGCTTTCTCCTACTGGTTCGATAAACCTTGGTTTCTTACTGAGGGAAAACTGCTACTGTGCTCATCATACCTTCCTCTTGGGGTTCCCAACTGGTCGGTGATCTATATATCCACCGGCGCCATCATCCCTCCCCTCATCTTCCTCTATCGCCGCGATCGGCGTAGGCTGTTGGGCAAAGCCCGTAGGGTGCCAGCGGCGACGGCCATGCCCCTACCGTGCGCTTGGCAGGGAGGCGCGGGATTCTCCCCTATCGGTGGTAGTGCACACATGTCGATGGTGTTCCGGCGGTGAAGCATCGGGTGACGAGGCGGTGATGATGCGGCTTCTTGGCGGTGGGGTGGCCAGGTGGCTCATGACGGCGCCCTCCTGGCCTAAATATGGGTCCTTCGAGACCCAAGTGGGTATGGGCGTGCTTGTGCCACCTCTGGCGGTCAGAGGAGTGGCTGGGGCTAGGGGTGGTCTATAGGGCAGCGTGCCTACTGCAGCGCGACAATGGGAACTTCACGAGAGCGCGAGCTCGGCCAGACCAGGGGGCCTAGTTTGCTCCTGTTGTTGCGTCCGGTCGGTTACTGCCACTGGTGGTGGAGGCCGTGTCCTCCCGCATGTCTGCTGTTCAGCCGTTCCTCGCTCCCGACTATCTCTTCTTGATCTCGTCGATCTCACTACTTTGGTCACGATGAGACAGCGGTGGTGATTGCAAGATCGTGGTGGCGCGAGTTGATGGGCGGCGAGTTTGGTGGAGCACGATGGAGCTTCGGAAGTCATGGTTTTTTGGGGGTCGGGAGAAATCCTTGTCGAATGGCTGACACCAACGCAGTGACGCCCGTGGGTGCCGCCATCCCTTCTTGAAGGGCGGTGGGTGTACCCCTTCCCCATGCCTGTCCTCGTACCCGAGGAAACCCTAGGACCAGTCCGGGCAGCAGCGTCGTCATCGTCAAATCCGTTCTTGAAGATGTTGCTTAATATCCAGCGCTTTGGTGTGCTAAGAGCGTGGTGGAAATTCTCCGGAGGGCGCATCAATAGCTGATCATCATCATTTTCGTCGACCCGACGTTCTTGACATTACTTTATTTTCTTCTTCCATTTTTATTTCGTTTAGGCTTGTCTGTGTTGAGGCTTAGCAGTTGAATATGTGGTTGCTATATTAATATAGTGGGAACGTAAGCATGTTTCCATGAAAAACTTCCATTAACCAGACATATTTTCTTTGATTCACTATACTTGAACATGATGAACACCACACATATCAACATTTTTATATGATTTGAGATCCATGTACTGCAAGAAACTATTCGGAAGCTTAAGATACCCCTCGACATCAACAATCTTATATGAGTTCTCCGTAAAAATGTATTTCTATAAAAAAGAAGTTAATCTAATCGTGGCAAAAATTGTTACTCCCTCCGATCCATAATACTCTTCACTAATGTAGATGTATCTAGATACATTTTAGTGATAGATACATTTGTATTAGCGAAAAGTAATATAAATCAGACGGAGAGGGAGTATTGTTGTGATCAAGTTAAGACAATTTGACATCTTCTTTTCTATGCTCTACTGCACGACGTTCGTGACACCTTGGGTTCATCGCGTTCAATCCTCCTCCTCCAACCCAAATCCGAGCCTCGAACCGTTTCTGCCCGTGAAAGATCGTATGTCACCGTCTCTAGTTGCATCGACCGCTTTCTAGTCCGTTCCACGATTCACCCTCCTCTCGCGCTCGTCCCTAATTTCCGAGATCTCCACCATTTATGTATTTTTTTCTGCGCGTGACCTAGCAGCCCCGTACCCCTTCAGGCTCGAACCCACCACACGCGAACCCGCAAAAGCACTCCAATCCACCCCCTCAAAACCCCACCGCCCCCCTCCCCGGCGGCGGCGGCGTAGGCGTCGCGACGGCATGGACCTCTCATCGTCCGGCGCCGGCGGAAACTCGCTGCCGTCGGTCGGCCCCGACGGGCAGAAGCGGCGCGTGTGCTACTTCTACGACCCGGAGGTGGGCAACTACTACTACGGGCAGGGGCACCCGATGAAGCCGCACCGCATCCGCATGACGCACTCCCTGCTGGGGCAGTACGGCCTGCTCGACCAGATGCAGGTGCTCAAGCCGCACCCGGCACGCGACCGCGACCTCTGCCGCTTCCACGCCGACGACTACATCTCCTTCCTCCGCTCCGTCACGCCCGAGACGCAGCAGGACCAGATCCGGGCCCTCAAGCGCTTCAACGTCGGCGAGGACTGCCCCGTCTTCGACGGGCTCTACAGCTTCTGCCAGACCTACGCGGGGGGATCCGTCGGCGGCGCCGTCAAGCTCAACCACGGACACGACATCGCCATCAACTGGTCGGGGGGCCTGCACCACGCCAAGAAGTGCGAGGCCTCCGGGTTCTGCTACGTCAACGACATCGTCCTCGCCATCCTCGAGCTCCTCAAAACGCACCAGGTGCCCCTTTTATTACCCTACCTTGCTTTCGGTTCAATTAGCTCATGTACTTTAATCTGAACATGTTAAGATAGGGGGGGGGGGGGGGGGAATTGGGAGGAATACCTCGTATATGCTTAAAAGCTGTTACTTTTGTAGTTAAAATCTATGTTATATGCACCAAATTGTTTGGTACTTTCTACCCCCAAAACGCATGCTACTTTTGTAGTAAGAGTCCATGTCATATGCTCACATGCTGTTAACTGGTATATAGTCAACTAGAATTTTCATTTGGTTGCTAGTATGGATAGAGTGACACGGTTGGTACCAATTCAAACATAGGGAAATGTATGCCGCATCCCATGTCCTTGATTCCTTGGTTTCCTTTTTTCTACAGAAAATTTTGAAACCAGCCAGATATTTCTTTCCTTTAGATAGATCAAGTTATTTTGTTGTGCTAATCATAATATATTCCGTCATATTATTTACAGCGCGTTCTGTATGTCGACATCGATATCCACCATGGCGATGGAGTTGAGGAGGCATTCTACACAACGGACAGGGTTATGACAGTCTCATTCCACAAGTTTGGGGATTATTTCCCTGGCACAGGGGATGTCCGTGATATTGGGCATTCAAAGGGGAAGTATTACTCCCTTAATGTCCCTCTGGACGATGGGATTGATGACGAAAGCTACCAGTCCCTGTTCAAGCCTATAATGGCCAAAGTTATGGAGATGTACCGCCCTGGTGCAGTTGTCCTTCAATGTGGTGCCGATTCGTTATCTGGAGATAGGCTGGGTTGCTTCAATCTTTCAATCAGAGGTCATGCGGAATGTGTCAAGTACATGAGGTCTTTCAACGTTCCATTGTTGCTTCTTGGCGGTGGTGGATATACCATAAGAAATGTTGCACGCTGTTGGTGTTATGAGGTATAATAGATATGATAAAAAAATCCTCTTTTGATGCACTAATGCTATTATGCTCACCTGTCAAAAGTACATGTGTTCATTGCCTTCCATTTTGGTGTCATCTGTTTATTTCTTCTGGCATTTTTTTCTCTTTGATTAGACAGGAGTTGCACTTGGCCAAGAACTCGAGGATAAGATGCCTATCAATGAGTACTATGAATACTTTGGTCCAGATTACACTCTTCATGTAGCACCAAGTAACATGGAGAATAAAAATTCACACCACCAGCTGGATGATATAAGATGCAAACTCCTTGACAATCTTTCAAAACTTCGACATGCCCCTAGTGTCCAATTTCAAGAGCGACCTCCTGATACAGAGTTACCTGAGGTGAGCAACTGTGCTTCCACTATAAGCAGGAATTTAACTTATGTGTCCCTTTTTCTGTAATCTCTATTGATAATAATAAGAGGATGAAGAGTTTCTGATGTAGTCACTGAAAACTCCGGACCATCTTGTTTGTTGTTTCGTAAGCAGCAAGAGGGCATGATGTCTACAAGATTTAAGTTCTTGTAAATGGAAAATTAGAATAAGAAACAACAGCTAGAATCGGGTGATAGCGTGATATACTATATTTATTAGTTTCAGATTGACAAAATCTTGAACACTGGAAAGATAATGGGAAGTTTTGGAATATGATGTCTTAATTAGTTTCAAAACAGATGAACTTAACTCCATATTGGGGGTTAGTCTTTAATGATATGACCTCTTGTTTTCTTGGTGCCATATGTTTGCTATGCATGTCAATTGAGCCAGCATGTCTGGATAGTATTGAAATGTGTGTTTTCGTCTATGATTGTTTTTACTCGTGCATTGTCAGTTTTCTTGGTTCATTGTTCTTTCCAGTTCAATCTGTCCTTGTTCCATGTATAGTTCATTTGATGTATTTGCATATCCTGGTCTTCGTTATTTGGTTTAGAGCATGATATTTGCCACAGCATGTTCTCATTTATTTCTAGCACTGTCATCTAATTCTGAAAAAAGGCTGATGTGATGAAAACATTATGAGTTTCTCTGTCATGAATATTATTTTCATCTGTATACTATTCAGTGTTTTTACTAGCATATGCACCAGAAGTAAGAATTGAATATTTATGTTGGAGACCCTGCCAATGTCTAGAATGTCATCTTCTCCAAGCAGAGGAAGTAATATATTTTAGTTTATTTGACCTTTTTGGTGCCCTTGCCATATCTGGATGAATGATGTATCACTCTTTCCTAATGTGATTGGTATCAGAGACTGGATTTTCACCTCCATTGTTGGAATTTTTGTTCCTTCGGGGAGAGGCTTTTTTGCTCTCGGGTGCATATGCACCCTTTATTTGAAATGCATTTTTGATATATTTGAAAATATCAACAAATTCGAAACAAAAATGTTTTGTGTACATGTCCATGTTCTACATGCCTACAAAGTTGTTTCAACAAAAACCGACTTTTTATATGATCTATGTAAAAACGACAAAATTTGGTACTAAAATAGGCCTTTTCGCGATGCATATTTTTGTCTTTTTGCATAGGACACAAAGAATATACGTTTTTCACGAAACTTTGCGTAACCACGTAGAATATGGAGATATACATGTGCATATTTTGTCCTAAATTTTTTGACGTTTAAAAATTCATTTTCTGGATGAAGGGAGCATATGCACATGAGATCAAAAGTGCATTTCCGCATCTATATTTACTAGTCTTACCTTGCAAGTGTAAGACAAGAACTGATTGTATTCTGGGTACTTTGCATGTGTTTTTGTTATGCAGCCCGATGAAGATGATGAGGATCCGGATGAAAGGCACGGTGACCCTGATTCTGATATGGAATTGGATTACCATGGATCTATGGAAGACTCAGCAAGGTAATTTTTTTCTTCTGACAGTGACAGATGGTGTTTACTTCTGTTCCAAGTTCCGTCAGTTCTGATAGCTATCCTGTGTATTTTGCCTTGTGTCAATTTTTTGTTATAGGAGAAGCAGTATTCAAGGCACAAGAGTTAAGAGAGAATCTGCTGGAACTGAGACCAAAGATCAGGTACTTACCACATCTTGGGCCATTTTCATATCTGCCATTTTGCTCACAGATATCTCCTTTTTTACCGCCTATTCCTTAATTAAGGTATTAATGTATTAGAACACCCTGACATTTCAATTTCGCTGTACTGCAAACCTGGGATTTTCTTATGAATCTACCAGCAGAAAATAGAGTGAAATTTGCCATGCAAATTACCATGATGCTGGAAGGTCTAATTAGACACGGTGTTGACGGAATATTTTGCAAAAATTCCATGATTGTATGTCAATTGTTCGTATTCATAAAATTTTATGGATGTGTGCTAAATGGGATCTTCGCTTACCTTCTGCAGGATGGCAGAAGAGCAACAGCTGAACCCATGTCAGAAGACGTCGGTCCCTCCAAGCAAGTTCTTGTAAGTCCGCCTTCCTTACTATTTATGAACTGTTCAATGTGCGAATTTGTTTATACAGTTTTTTATAGTAAAACTACTCGTATAGTAAAGTGGAGTACATCGTTATCGTTTGACAAGACCCTTCCTTTTGCAAATTGGGATCTATCTTCGAGCAATAACATTCCATCATTACAAATAGATATTATTCAGTTAAGAATTCGAATAGAATAATGAATTCTTTAGGTTTAGTCAGTTTAAACAACTTAACTCTGTCGTGGAATGGTATCCATAACACTCATTTAGGTTGTGAACTGTCGTGTGAGATCTCAAGTATACAATGCCTTCCTTACTATTTGTATCAATGTTGCCTACAGCCGGTGGAAGCTAGTGCCATGGCCATCGATGAGCCAGGAAATATCAAGACTGAACAAGGGAGCTCTACCAAGTTGCCAGACCCACCTACCATCTACCAGAAGCTATGATTGCATTGCTCGGGTTCCTACATGTTTTGACGGTCAAGAAACGAAGTGAATCATTGATACAATTTTTTGCATTTCAGATTTAACCGTGTGTCCTACCCATCTGGTACTTGTGTAGAAGTGGTGTGGTAGGCAGGCCTGACCCTTGTATACATGTAGCGTGCATTAAGCTGTAATGTATAGTCAGAACTATAGCCGATTGAATGGCTATCTGCAATTTTCTCTTGGTTGTGTCCTGTTTCCCTCTAGGTTCCTCAATGTGTTGCTACTGCATAGCAACTTGGGAGGTGATCTCTTGCTCACCTTCTCTGGTCCTAAATTTCCTGATATTTTGAATGTGCATCTATGTCTTTGATGGATGGTATTTTGGGAGTGCCACGGAAGATGATGCCGTGAATGGCCGATGATCATGGATCACCTCAATGGCGATACCACTATGGAAGTGTGAACCCAAAGCGGGTCAAAAAGGTGAGGCGCACTCAACTTTTGCCGGTACAAACAAAACGATAGCGGCCGCCAGCTGATCACTCATGTCGGCTTCCTGATCTAAGGTACTACTTTCCTACTCAATATACTCATTGACCAATAAGTCTTCACAGAAACGAGACAAGATTCTTGACGAGGACGACGCGTCGTTGGTACCGCACTCTGCTGCTCCCAGTCCACATTTCACACCAGCTCGCTTGCTACCGCACTGTCGCGCAGCGATGGCAGCAGCACTATCCCTGCCTCTCTTGCTCGCCGTCGCCGTCTTCCTCGCGTTCTTCGCCGCCGCACTGCCCGGCGCTCCTGAGCCTGCTGCCGCTGCGGCGGACCAACACGCGCTGCTGTCCTTCAGGTCGCTCATCAGAGGCGACCCGTCACGTGCCCTGGCGTCATGGACCACCAACACCAACAAGTCCGCGCCGCCGCCGTGCCAATGGCGCGGCGTGTCCTGCGGCACGAGGGGGCGCCGCCGCGGCCGCGTCGTCGCGCTGGACCTCCCGGGGCTCGGCCTCCTCGGCACGCTCACCCCTGCATTAGCAAACCTCACGTACCTACGGCGGCTCCACCTGCCCGACAACCAGCTCCACGGCGAGCTGCCGCCGGAGCTCGGCCGCCTCCGCGACCTCAGGCACCTGAACCTCAGCCACAACTCCATCCAGGGACCCGTTCCGCCGCAGCTCTCCAGATGCAGGCAGCTCAGGACCGTCCTGCTCAACACCAACAAGCTGCACGGGCCGATTCCAGGGGAGCTTCTCCGCTCGCTTCGGAACCTTCAGGTACTCGACCTCGGCCAGAACAGACTCACAGGAAGCATCCCTTCCGACATCGGCAGCCTATCCAACCTGAAACTGTTGGTCCTAGAATTCAACAACCTGACGGGACAGATCCCGTCGGAGATCGGCAGCCTCGCCAACCTCGTCATCCTCGGCCTCGGTTCCAACCAGCTTTCAGGCTCCATCCCAGCCTCGCTCGGGAACCTGTCGGCATTAACCCGTCTCGCCGCCAACTCGAACATGCTGGCGGGGAGCATACCCTCCTCGTTGCAGCGCCTGTCATCCCTCACCAAGCTTAACTTGGGACAGAACAGCCTCGCAGGAACCATCCCTTCTTGGATAGGGAATCTATCGTCGCTCACCGGGGTTTCCTTTGCGGACAACAAGCTCGTCGGGCCGGTTCCGGATGCCATCGGAGACCTCCACGCCCTCACCCAGCTTTATCTAGACGACAACGAGCTGCAAGGCCCTCTGCCACTTTCAGTATTCAACCTCTCCTCTCTTGAAATGCTCAACATACAGAGCAACAACCTCACCGGAGGGTTTCCGCTTGCTATGGGCGACACGATGACAAACCTTCAGGCGTTTCTGGTATCTGATAATCAGTTCCATGGGGTGATCCCGCCGTCCTTGTGCAACGCATCCATGCTCCAGATGATCCAGACGGTGAATAACTTCCTGTCGGGAACGATTCCCCGGTGCCTCGGAGCTCGCCAGGAGATGCTGTCTGTGGTGAACTTTGCGGGGAATCAGCTTGAAGCAACCAACGATGCCGAATGGGGCTTCATGACCAGCCTAACCAACTGCAGCAATATGATATTGATGGATGTTAGCATCAACAGACTCCAAGGCGTGCTGCCAAAATCGATCGGTAATTTGTCAACACAGATGACGTTTCTTGCCATTGCATCCAACAGTATATCAGGAACGATACCTGAAGGAATAGGGAACTACATCAACTTGGATGAACTTGACATGGAGGATAATCTTCTCCAGGGCACTATTCCGGCATCTCTCGGCAAGCTTAGGAAGTTGAATCGGTTATCTTTGTTCAATAACAAGTTGTCAGGGCCCATCCCAGCAGCTCTTGGAAATCTTACAAAACTCACAAAACTTTTCCTCGATACTAATGGGCTTGGTGGAGCCATACCTTCTTCTCTCAGCAAATGTCCTTTAGAACAACTAGATCTTTCTTACAACAATCTTTCCGGTCCAACGCCGAAGGAACTTTTCCTCATCTCATCCTTGTCAGGTGCCATGTACCTTGCTCATAACTCATTGACTGGGACATTGCCTTCAGAAGTGGAGAACCTCAGGAATCTAGCTGAGCTTGATATCTCTGATAATATGCTTTCAGGAAAGATTCCTACCAGTATTGGGGAGTGCCGAGCATTGCAGTATCTCAATTTATCTGGGAACTTCCTTGAGGGGACAATTCCGTGGTCAGTAGGACAGTTACGGGGCCTCCTAGTGCTTGATCTTTCTCAAAATAATTTATCTGGGCACGTCCCTGAGTTTCTCGGTAGTATGAAAGGTCTCGCTACTCTGAATCTTTCTTTCAACGATTTTGAAGGCGAAGTTCCAAAAGATGGAATATTTCTCAATGCAACTGCAACCTCGGTCATGGGAAACAATGCTTTGTGTGGTGGGGTCCCTCAACTGAAGTTAAAAATGTGCTCCAGCCTCACTAGAAGAAAAGTATCTTCAAAGCTTCTCATGATTATTGCAGCAGGTGGTGCAATTCTGGTGGTCATGCTATTCACATTGTTCGTGCTATGTAGAAGGAGTAAGCTAAGAAGAACAAAACCACGGATATCTTTCTCCACTGAGAAATACATCAGAGTTTCTTATGCTGAATTGGCCAGGGCAACCGATAGTTTCACATCAGAGAACCTCATTGGGGTAGGCAGCTTTGGTGCGGTATACAAGGGAAGAATGGAAATCTCTGGCGAACAAGTTGAGGTTGCAGTGAAGGTACTCAACCTGCAACAAGCCGGCGCATCACGAAGTTTTGACGCAGAATGTGAGGCTTTGAGATGTATTCGCCATCGGAACCTTGTGAAGGTTATAACAGTGTGCTCAAGTATTGACTCCCGAGGTGTTGACTTTAAGGCTCTTGTATTTGAGTTTCTGCCAAATGGGAATTTAGATCAGTGGCTACACAAGAGTCTCGAGGAAGATAATGAACCCAAGGTGCTAGATCTCATTGAAAGACTCCAAATTGCCCTGGATGTGGCTTCTGCACTCGAATATTTACATCACCACAAGCCATTTCCAATTATTCACTGTGACCTCAAGCCAAGCAATATTATCCTCGATGATGACATGGTTGCTCATGTTGGTGATTTTGGGCTTGCAAGGTTCCTACATGAAGAACATAGTGACAAGTTAGACAAATCAACTAGTCGAAATGCAATAAGAGGAACAATTGGTTATGTTGCTCCAGGTATGTATGGAACTCTACTCTCATATATTGCATTATCGCTGCATGCAATTTTCACAATTTACCTCTGTCTAAGGATGCTTAATACTTAAATTATGTTTGTCAATTTCAGAGTATGGACTGGGCAACGAAGCTTCAATACATGGTGATGTCTACAGCTATGGTATACTACTGCTCGAGCTGTTCACCGGAAAAAGACCAACAAGCTCTGAATTTGGGGAAGTGCTTAGCCTTCATAAGTACGTACAGATGGCACTGCCAGACCAAGCAGGAAATGTCATTGACCAAGACATATTAAAAGCAGGAAATAACGGCAAAGAAACTGTAGGGAACTATCACAATAGTGAAGACATGAGAATTAGTCACATCATATCAATTCTGCAGATTGGAATTTTGTGCTCGAAGGAGGCGCCAAGTGAACGCATTCAAATTGGAGATGCACTGAGAGAGTTGCAGACAATCAGAGATAAGTTTTATGCACATTAGTGATCTTCTTGTGAATTGTAAACAAATAGCTAGAGAGTATTTAAGGCATGTTTGTGCATGAGATATATTACATATGCACTGAAAACATACATATAAATCAGCATGTAAGTCTGGAATAAGATGCTGCAAGCTGAAGAGATTGCATTAGAGCCATTTTAAGGAGTTGATAGTATGTTGTTTTACTCTCAATGGAAAATCAATGTTTTTAAACTAAGGAGCTGGAAGAAACTTAACTTAAAATTAAGTATAGCACTTATTCTTAAAGTTATGTTGTAACGAGTTGTGGAAACACTATTAATCTTACAGCTGTAGTCCAAAGATTGTAGTGGTGCCACGTGATGACGCAAAGGCTAGTGGCTAAAACTTAATGTTTTACTACTTTAGAACAGGCACCATCATCTGGACTCCAGTGCTTTTTTAGCAGTAGCAGGCGTGATGCCTTTTCATCAAGAGAGATCGAGCAAGAAATGTTCCATACAAACCCTATTGCTCAACGAGTCAAATGGTGATGAGATTTATAACTAAGATTTCTGTGCTACTCCGTACTAGAAACATGGTCCATTTTGCCAGAACCGGCACCTCCCAGCTTGCACCCCAGCCTACAATGCCATTAATGCACACCCCACATTAATCAGCATAGTCGGAGAGAAATGGAAGCTATTGATTATGAAAATTCAACGATTTCTCTTCTTAAAATAGAACCATCTAATTTTGGAGACTTACAAGTACCTCTCCACCAGTATGATATTACCAATCGACTAAATTTTCAGGACAATCATTATAAATTTTCATATCCGCAGTTGGTAATGAAAGAATATAAGACACAAGGAACCTCAACACACTCCAACATATGAATACCGTGTCTCCCATAATAATATGTTCTAATTGTCTTACAAGGCCACAAAAAACAAAAAATAGTAGTAGTAGGATGGAGTTCATGAGTACCTCTCCACCAATACGACTGATAACATCGATGAGTCTACCTTTGGCACAATGCAAACAACTTCAGTAGCCAGTTCCTCCACCTAATTAGGATCAGCAGATGATCAACGCCTTCTTCTTCTCCAGACAGCTTCTTTCATTGAGAACTTCTGCAAACTTGGCGTCCCTGTGGGAATCAAAGTAAACAAAATCTGACTCCGCTATGCTATCGGCAGCAGAAGGTCTATAATCACGCCCATTCAAATATTCGAAGAGATTTCCAAGTTCATTGTAGTCTGCCCCAATATGGTTCCCAGATGGTGGATGCACAATTTTGCATGAATTAGGCTCGCAGGTAGTGCAACGTCCTGCATGTAGGTAAAAGAAGATTAAGACATGCATGAGACATGCCTAGCAATGATCTCAAGTCTGTTATAATCGATACATTAACAGAAATAAATCCAAAACTAGATTCCAGGAAGTTCAGAAGACAGAAATGCATTTACCAAGGTATGGATGATCCGGACTGTAATAGGGTAGCGGACAACAAAATGAAGTTTCTGATTCCTTTCTAGACTTGCTATAAACCTTGGCGAACCGCACACTAGATTCAATTGGGAGACAATTTCTAGTGCACAGTCCAGTTACCAGATTCACAGATGTCTTAGGTTCTTATCGTTTGGCATGAAAGCTCGACGCCCACACTTCAGCGAAAAAGAGCACACGGTCTGAAGAAACATCATCATAATATACCAAGAAATTGACATGGTAGAACTTTGAACGGATGTGGTTGTCTTTCTTGACACCACATATGACATCCAGCCTCGGAACAGGTTCCTACATCAATCAATTTAAGCTAAGTGAGGCAGGGTAAGGTTATAATTTGTAGAATCTAATAAAATAAGCAATCAAGAGATAGCATGTGATCCTAAAGCAAACATCTTGTGGATAAAAAAGCAATAAAAAAAACGATTTTTGAACAAGGATCTGTAAAAACTAGACTAATAGATATGATATATATTCCTACAAAAGGCAATTCAAAGCTTTTATAATAATAGATTTTGACCAAGCTTAATTCAGATGAAAGAGGATGTTCAAGGAAACTTTTATAATAACAGTCTTTGTCTATGTTTAAGATGAGCAAGTTTTTGTAAGCATAAATTTGTCCAAGCTTAATTCACATGACATACATTCCTAGAAGAAAGAATTTAAGAAAGCCCTTCTACCCTAGCAGTATCCTTTGTCCAAGCTACTGCAATAAGCAATCAAGAGCTGAATTAGTATATAATTACCCAAGGATGCTGATTCGAGTATTCAATTAGCAATTCTTCCAATACTTGACCAAGGAACTTCTGCTTCTTCACGAATTCATCCTTCCTAGATGCTAGCATCTTCCATGCCGGTGGGCAAAGACTAGGATAATCAACTGACGAAATGGATGAGCTCTGGTCTTCCATTATTTTGTACACTTGCTCCAGAACTGCATCAGAAATGACATGGCCTTTACTCATTACGTTGCTGGTCATCAGGGTGTCTTTTAGGACATTATAGACCTTGGATATGAGAAATGAAGCAAGCTCCAAATGCTTGGGGTGTTTTCCAGCTTGGCCTGCACAGTCATAGGCTTTATAGCATACCTCCTCTGTTGCCATCTATAACACCGCCGATAGGTCACATTTCTTGCAGCAAAGGTATTCGACGGCCATGTGGTCTGAAAATCCAGTGGCCGTGGAGACCATGGCAATAAGGCTTTCGAGGGAGCGGACCTCCATGCGGAGCATGGATTCGCTGTCGAGAATGTCCGGCTCAATCTCCGTGTCCATCTCCGGCAGAGGGTACACACTGTCATACCATATGGTATTGAGAATTATGTTGGAGACAGGGTCCATGGGGCCATAGCAATGCCCTGCAACCAGGATACCGCGGAGGTGCCTGTGGAGCGCCTTGTGCGGCAGCAGCGACACCGCCTTGATGTAGAGAGCGTGGATTGTGTCGGCGAGGCATACCTTCAGATACCTGGTGTGCTCGCACTCGCGTGCGGCGGTGGAAGGCGCGGTGATAAGAAGATCCCTTCTTCCGATTGGCAATGGTGGTGGAGGACTGCACTTGCACTTGCCAATGGTGGTGGCAGCAGCATCCAGACAGACAGAGAGCATCTGTTTCATCTCGTCCGGAGTCCGCAGGTCGCTGATGCTAGATACAACAGCTACATCATCACGGCGCGAGATGACGACGTCGGCGACGTGGTTTTCGCCGACGGAACAGAAGAAGTGGGTAGGCTGGCCACCTGCTTCTGCTCCAAACAAGCTCCTGATCTCCGTGTCAGCTGGCTGAGGGCTGCGGTGGAAGGTGACCTGGACGGCGGGGGAGGCCGCGTAGTGCTGCAGCCGGAAGAAATGCAGGATGCCGTTGACGTCGCCGACGCTGAGAGGCCGCCCCTTTTCCAGCACGGCGGCGAGGGGTGCGGCGTGGTCTTTACTCAAGGGGACGAGCAGCTTGGCGAGCCGCGCCAGGTCGTCGGGCGCGGGGTGCTCCGCTTTGGTGGCGGCAACTTTGAGGGCGAACTGGGTCCTGCCGCTGCGGAGGTTAGGGACGCCGGTGGCATGAGGAGTGAACTGCTGGTGCTCGCCGAGCTGCACGGCGACGGCGAGGTCGGCGCCGGCCAGGCGGAGGTAGCGCATGGCCTGCCTCTCAGATAGGTACCGGAAGTAGGTCCGCATGAAGGCGATGAGGCCCGTGCTGGACTGCAAAGCTACAAGAAGACATGATGGCGCCGTCCCCGCGGGAGGCCCCTTCTTCCCCTTGCGTTTCTTCCCGCCGCTGGTGGCGGCGGTGCACCTGCTGCGGCACAGGTGATTGAGGGCGTTGAGGATGATGTTGGACACCGGGTCGAGGAGGCCGATGCAGTGGCCGCCGCGGACGACGCAGGCCGAGAGCCCCGGCATGTCGGCGACGGGGAGCCTGCCGAGCGCCTCCTCGTACATGCGCATTATCATGTCCATCCCCATCGGCCGCCCCAGCTCGGCGAGGATGGACGCCTCCGCCTCGGCGCCGGCGTCGTGGAAGCAGGACAGCCGCAGCTTGTTCGGGAGCAGCTCCTCCCCGGCCGTGAGAGACATGAGGCCGGAAGTGGTTGACCTCGTGGAATCCTCCGTCGGTCCGCCCATTCTTCGGTGGATGGAAGGGCGGCGAGTCGACCTGATGAGGATTTGAGGCGGGGACAATTTTGATCTAGATGGCGGTAGAGACTGGTGCCGGTGATTTCTCCGTTTCTGCCGTTCGCCATTAAGGCGAGGATTACGCGATTCGTCGTAATGGTGGCGTTAATTGCGGGCAGAGCTGTGGTGAAGGAGGAGGCGAGGCGTCAACGGCACGGCGTCTGGTTGTGTTTCTTCTCATGCTCCGATGAAAGTTAGAAGGGGGCGGCTCAGTAGGTTCTGGCCGGCGACGCGGGGGCCTGCGCAAGCGGCGGCGGCGGCGGCCATGAGCAGCCATGTTGGCGGGTCGACTTTGCGTCCCCCTCATCCAGTTGCACAAATAAACAGAAGTTTTCAACATCTAATGCTGAATTTCCGCAAAATATTGATACAGTGACAGATTTCAGAAATATGACACCGATCGAAATGGGCTTTCTGAATCTACAGAGAAATGTCTAAAAAACTGAGGAACTTACAGTAAATATTAGATGGTCCTGGCGCGCTCTACTGCGCCGTTCTCATCTTCTATCACTGATTGTTTGCGACATGTTTATTGTTTTGATGGTATGTGTTTGGTCTTGTCATCGGCATAATGAGCTCACGTACAATGCGTGTTTGACACGTTTTTATATGTGGGTGCAACATATTGTATGTCCGACGGTGGTTGAAGAAGAGAAGAAAGATCAGATCCACGATCAAAACGGTGGCGAGCCGAACTTGTACGTGAGCTCCAAGGATATACGTGATCGAAAAAAAGCTTCTAGGGTTTTGTCCCCTCGCCGGTAAAGTCGTTGGTCCGCTCCGCCTCCGGTGGCCTTGGGCCTTGGAGGCGGACCATGGTCCCTCGCTGGTGGGTGGTTTTGCGTTTTATGTTTAGGTTGTTTTTTTAATGTCTTCTTTGAAGTGGCGGCTACATCTTAAAGTTAGAATAAGTTCTCTTCGTCCTATCCTCCTTTCGGCGATGTGTCTAGCGACCGAGGGCATGTGGAGATGTGTGTTCTTCCGATCTTCTAGGATCGGGTCGTTTTTGTGTTTGTTGGTTTGTTTTAGCTCAAGCTCTTCCAATCTATATATGGTTACCACCATTGTTGATGGTTGGTGTATTGGTCCTTTGGGGCCTTAGGATGACAACTTTACGTCATTCTACTACAACAAGCTCGACTACGATAAATTTTGCCCGACTCTGACAAACGTAGGGCAAGGAATCGCGGCGCGTCTTCGCCTCATGCTAGTGTTCGTAGTCATCACTAGGTGCTTAAGACACATATTTGTATTTTTTTTCTTAATTTCTAGAATGCTCGTACAGTTATACTATTGATAATGATTATTATAAGATTATTGATTTTTTAAAGAAAAAAAGCAGCAACAAGGCCTAACAAAAATCAACACCACAAGCAAAATGCTAAGTCCCTAACAAGTGGGACCCATGATAGTGACATGTTGAACGGATCGTAAGGGCACCTAGAGGGGGAGGGTGAATAGGTGCTACTCAAATTTTAATTCTTTTTTAATTAAGGCTTGACACAAAAGGTAAATTCTCTAGATATGCAACTAGGGTGAATTTACCTATATGACAAATAACAAGCTAAGCAAGATACAACAAGTAAAGGCGATAAATGATAGAAGTAACCGAGAGTGGAGCACACGGAGACAAGGATGTGATTCCCGTAGTTCCTTCCTTTTTAGGGAAAGTACGTCTACGTTGGAGGGGTGTGGTTGCCACAAAGGCCTAACCAACGGCACAAAGGCTCAACTTATTCTCCGGTGCAAGCTTCCGCCATAAAGGCCTAGCTCACTTTCCACTAAGGGGTTCCTCAAGGCGGAACCGGCCTTTACAAGCTTGGGGCACACATCCACAACTGAATTGGAGGCTCCCAAAAACAACACAATGCTATCAAAAAATAAGTAGCAAGTTTATCAAATAAACAAATCAAGGTCTAGGGTTCCAAGGAAACCCAAGACTCAAATCCCTCAAGCAAATGAGAGGAGAAAGTGAATCGCTTCGGTGAGGATGTAGATCAAGGCATCCTCCTTCGATTCTCCAAAGATCAAGAGCTTTGGTGGATTGAGGGGGGAGATCTTGTAGCTTGGTGGCTCCAACAATGGTGCTCAACAGTGTCTAGCTCGAGAAACTTTGGAGAAGAAGAGGGGAAGGGGTATTTATAGCCCCTTCCAAATCAGACCGCTAGGGGCGGATTATCCGATTTAAAGGGGGGCGGAATATCCGGCTGATACGTCTCCAACGTATCTATAATTTTTGATGCTCCATGCTTGTTTTTACACCATTTGCCTAATGTTTCGTTACACTTCGTGGCACTTTTATGCATTTTCCGGAACTAACCTATTAACGAGTCGCCACAGTGCCAGTTCCCTGTTTTCTGCTGTTTTTGTGTTTCAGAAGTGATACACAGAAAATATTCTCGGAATTGGACGAAACAAGTTCCTGAAGTCTTATTTTACCCGGAAGCTTCCAGAGATCCGAAGGAGAGTAGGAGGGGGGCCACCAGGGCCCCACACATAGGGCTGGCGCGGCCAGGGCCTGGGCCGCGCCACCCTGGCGTGAGGGCACCTGGCCCCTCCTCTGACATCGCCCCTTCGCCTATAAAGACCCCCCGACGGAAAAAACCTAAGTACCCGATCACTTTTCCAGAACACATCGCGATCCACCGCCGCCGTCGACCCGAAGATTGGGAGGGTCCAGAAGCTCTTCCCGGTACCCTGCCGGAGAGGGGAATCACCACCGGAGGTCTTCTTCATCGCCATGCTTGCCTCCGGAGCGATGAGTGAGTAGTCTACCTTGGACTATGGGTCCATAGCAGTAGCTAGATGGTTGTCTTCTCCACCATGTGTTTTATGTTTAGATCTCATGAGCTGCCCTACATGATTGAGATCATCGTTATGTAATTCTATATGTTTGGTTTGTTGGGATCCGATGAATATTGGTGTTTATGATTGAGTTGCTGTACTGAATATTATCTTTTGTTATCTCTATGTTGTTTATGATCTTGCATGCTCTCCGTTGTTAGTAGCTATCTTGGCCGAGTAGTTGCTAGTGACTCCAAGAGGGGGTATTTATGCTCGATAGTGGGTTCATGCCTCTATTTAACCTGGGGGAGTGACAGAAACCTCTAAGGTTGTAGATGTGCTGTTGCTACTAGGGAGAAAACAACATTCATATGCTCAAGGGCACATGCTTTGTTTACATTACACACTTTGCTTAATGCAATTATCTGTTGTTCGCAACTTAATACTTGTGGAGTTCTCGGATTGATTCGCCACAAGTGGATTATTAGTCATAGATGCAGTTGGATGGCGGTCTATGTATTTTGTTGTAATGCCGAGAGTAAATCTTATAGTGATCTTCTTGACATATCACGTTTATCTTTATTCTATCAATTGCCCAACTGTAATTTGTTTACCCAGCATGTGTTATTTATCTTATGGAGAGACACCACTAGTGAACTGTGGACCTCGATCCTATTTCCATCATATTGCTATCACCTGTTTACTTTACTCGCACTGTTTACTTTACTCGCATACTCTATTGTTTTCCACTCGATACGCTCATAACCTTTGTTTCAAGCAAACCGGTGAGATTGACAACCTCATCGCAAGTTGGGAACGAAGTACTTGGTTGTGTTGTGTGCAGGTTCCGCGTTGCAGCTAGCAAGCAAAGATTGGACGAGGCGCCATATATAAATTGTTCGAAGCTGTCGCAAACTAGCAAGCATCACCTTCAGTCGTTTGTCTCTCCTCTCCAAGAACGATAAACCTTGGTTTCTTAACTGAGGGAAAACTAGCTGCTATACTCATCACACCTTCCTCTTGGGGTTCCCAACGGGCTGGTCATTCACCACGCACAAGGACCGTCTGCTACATGTCCACTTGGCACCAACAGCTTCTTTTCTGGCGCCGTTGCCGGGGACTGAAGAAGAAGAAGCTCCCACGTCAACTACACGCCATCAAGTTCTTTTCTGGCGCCGTTGCCGGGGAGGAAGTAGAAGACTTCTGCGAGGGGAGTTTTCGCACGCACATCCTTTACTTTGTTATTGTTTTGTTTTGCTTTACTTTATTTATTTTACCTGCATCGTTTTATATAAAAAAACCCAAAAAAATTAGAATCCTTGGTATTTGTTATTTCTTTATTTTTAGTTCATCATGTTGATCCCTAAGTACGTTCTGGAGGACCTCTCAGTAGGTAGTGGTTCAATTATTGGAAAAAGTAACATTGAGGAGTTCTTTAATCACATTAGTATGCATGAGGAAGTTGAGTAGAAATCTTTGGTTGAGCTAGCTCCTAGTATTGAAGTTGCTTCTGCTTATTTGATTCACATGTTGGAAACTAGGTTTGCTAGTCTTAATCCTTTTATGCAATACATGTTCCTTAAGCTTCATGAAATTGAGGATCCCGAAAAGAAAGCTTTTATTTTGGAAACTTTGCGCATAGAATTTAGAGATGTTGCAATTGAGGCTTGGAAAGTTTTTAAGAAGTTTAATAAGCTTGGCTCACCCGTAGTGGTTGTTGGTACACCCGATGATTTTAAAGTACCAATACCTTATGAACTTATAGGAATTCATGATGCTTGGGAAAAGAATTCCAGTTGGATTTGCCCTGAAAATCCTTTCGATGAAAGTAGTGTGCCAAAGCGTGATCATAAAGGATTTTCAAAAACTCAGTTGAACACATTTTCCTTCATTGTTGAAAAGATCTCTGCAGTTGATCTTAATGCTTCATCACTTGATGTTACTTGATTCGCAATTTTCTGCGCCTAGCTCAAAGGCGTTAAAGAAAAGCACTCTTGGGAGATAACCCAATGTTTTATTTTCAGTACTTTTTCTTTTATTTGAGTCTTGGAAGTCATTACTACTGTAATGACCGCTCCTTATCTTGTTTATTTCGTTTTTGTGCCAAGAGAAGCCTCTAATTTGAGTGAGGTAAAGATTTGGGGATGTTGCTGTCCTGAAACTGTTTTCGGTGCTGCACCGTAAAAATTCGTATAAATTTTCTGTATATCTTTTGGACCTGCGATTTCTTGTGCATATGCCCCAGGTTATATCCAAACTTTTTTTAGTTGAACACTTTTTGATTTGAGTAACAGAAAACCCCTCAAAAATTCGACCTTTGTCAGCTGTTCAGTTTTGACAGATTTCTGCCAATATTTGTGTTTGCCACTTTATCGCTTTCTTTTGAGTTCTTTTGATCACGGAACTTTTGGAGAAGTTGCTACATTAGTATTTACTATATATGTGGTGGTTTTGAGTTGAAACATGAAGCAAAAAGAGGTTTATTATATGTTATGCTACACTAATGTTGCTAATAGATTTGTGTTTAGTTTTGTATGAAGGAAGTTTTCAAGTGTAGGGATTGGAGAATGATGAGATGAGTTGAAGAATGGACAAAAGCTCAAGCTTGGGGATGCCCATGCATCACCCCAAGAAATATCCAAGAAGTACAAGCATCAAAGCTTGGGGATGCCCCCGAGGCACCCCTTCTTCATCGGCAAAAATCAGCTCACCTTTCAAAACACTATATTTTTATTGCTTCATGCACTATGTGTTTTTCTTGGAGCGTCAGTTGTTTTAGTTTTCTTAGTTAGTTTAGTTTTGTTTGCGGCAATAAATGGTTGGACCCCAACAAATTTCCTTTGGAGGAGATGTACTCGTTTTCATTTGCCAAGAACACTCCGTTTTTCATTTCACCGGGTGTTCTTCTTTTTCCACTACTGCTTTTGGTTTTCATTTTTGCCTTGATTTGCATTCAGATCTTCTTATATTTATTCATCAAGGTGTATTTTTGCCTCTGATCTTTATTGGTTTTCATCAAAAGAGGTGTCTTTAAAAAATTTCAAATGGTGTTGGAAAAAAGAAAAAGCTTTATGCAAAAAAGTGGTACAAGAAGGAGCTTGTGTAGACTGCGGCTTAGGCTTTTTCATGTCATGCTTAATGTATTTTTGATAGTATGCTTAGTGGTTTTGCTGTAGCATGACTTGTCTCAAATAACTGAGATTTCTTAATGAGCCTTTGAAAAAATCATGCGTTGTTTTTATTGTATGGAAGCATTATTTTGGTTTTCTCCTTGATGCTTTATTTGGGTTGACTTGGCGCAAGCTCACACATGTTAGACTCTTACAAAGTTGCCATTAGCCTCTATGATCATTTAGTTTTTGACTTTTGATGCCATCTTATGCTTCTTTTAGGGTGTGTTCGGTTCGTGGAACCAAGTAGAATGTAATGGAACGGTTCCACACTTATAAGCCGTTCTCGTGTTCAGTTCGGAAAAGGGATGGAACGGAGTGGTTCCACAAAAGGGAATATTCGTGCTAGATGCGGAACGCACCGGTTCCACCGAATCGGTGGAACGACGCCGTTCCTCGCGCTAATCCCTCTGCCCCGATTAAAAAAAGGAAATGTCCTGTGCTAATCCCTCCCGTGCCCCTCGCTCGTCTCCTTCCCGGGCGGGCAAACGGCTGAGGGCGCCAGGGCGGATGACGGCGGCGCCCGGGCCTGCGGCGGCGGGCGGGCAAGCGGCGAACGGCGGCGGCTGGCGAGCAAGTGGCGGCGCCCGGGCCTGCGGCGGCGGGCGGGCAAGCGGCGAACGACGGCGGCTGGCGAGCAAGTGGCGGAGATGCGGGACGAGCGGCTGGCGAGCAAGCGGCGAAGGGCGGCGGCGCCCGGGCCTGCGGCGATGGGCGGGCAAGCAGCGGAGGGCGGCGGCGCCCTGGAAAGCGGCGGCAGGCGGGTACGGTGGCCAGGCAATCCGGGTCAAGCGGCGAGGACGGCGGCCAAATAATCCGGCAGGGATTTGGTGAAATTTTACAAATTTTGTTGATTTTGGTGAAATTTTGATGAAATTTGCAAAAGGTTCTAAAATTTTGGTGAAAATTTGCTAAAAATGCTAACCATTCCATTCTACTTCGTTCCCGAACCGAACACTGGATGGAACCGTTCCGTTCCACTTTTTTGGCCCAACCGAACACGAGAATGGAACCAACCCATTCTAGTGGAATGGAACCATTACATTCCATTCCACTTCGTTCTCGAACCGAACACACCCTTAATGTCGCTTTGTCGCTTTGCATGAATATGGCCATTATTGCTCTCTTAGTGGGTCGCTCCCAGTCTTTTCTAGCCCTCGCCTTGTACTGAGTATGAGCTCTACTCGTGCATCCAACTCCTAAAAGCCAAAGTTTTCCAAAGTGTCCACCATACATACCTACTAGCAATTTGCTATTCCAAGTAAATTTGACTTGCTTTTATTTTCTCTTCAAATTAAACTCTTACCAGTGTTATGCGAAATTTGGTCAGTAAAGCTCTCACGAACCAGAAGGCACACTTTACTTTTTCCTGTTCTTAAAAATTTGACATTGTGGTCTCTTATGTTGAGTTGTTATGCTTGCAATTTGTAAGTTGGAAACTAGCCCAACCATGCAGTCATGGGCAAGCTTTCAACATTGCACTTCTTATTTGAGTTGATATCGTGATCTTTTGTTTATGGATGCCCGCGGTGTGAAATGAATTGGGAATCTTGTGGGGATCATGGAGTTTGTATATGTATTAGGGAAACGCCGGGCCGCTAATCTAAGCCATGCATAATTCATGGTGGAAATTTGCAGCATACCCACGGTGAACATTCGACGACGCATCTCACAATAAAAAGCTAAACAAATGGCAAATAAAAGAGATGTCGAGGTGTTCATTGTCTGCTTGTCCTGTCATTTTGGTGTGGGCTTGTTCCATGTCATCGGGCACGGAGGTACCCCATTGGCGGTTCTCAATGATATGCATATATTTACAATGACAAGAGCCTTGCTTGGGACTCTAAGTAAAGTAGCATGAGGTTTGGGTACTCGTATTCACGGGGCACGAGGTTTTCAACTTATGATTTGTCAAGCATATGCATCATAATTGTTCTCACATTAACTTTAACCATTCAAGATGCTTATGATGGGGGCAATGAGAGCTCAAAGCCGGTAAGTACCATAATTTTTGAAGGTTATAAAACTTGCAATCACTGCTTCCCTCTGCGAAGGGCCTTTCTTCTACTTTTATGTTGAGTCACCACCTTCTATCTTTATGCACCATAAGAGAGCATAGTTGTCATTCTTAGTGTAATATGCATTGTCCCAAAGTTTTCATTGATTGATTCATATTGTTGGTTTCACTTGTTCTCAAATTATTTGTATCTAGTCGCCCTCTTAAACTTGAAGGTGTCCTATGCATTTATATTTTGCTCTCTTTGAAGGACAAGCTGAAAACCATTTGTATGTTTTTCCTTATGATTTGAACACATGTTTGACTTTCATTGTTTCATTTTCATGATCTTTTGTTTGTGTTCATTTGCATGTTTACAACATGGTTGCTAAGTTCTTATTGTCAAGATTATATCTTCATGCCCATGTTTTAAGTTCTTATGATCCCAGCTCACAAATGCTTACATATTTGATCAAGATTGTGTAGGTGCATGTCACCTCAAAAATTATTCTTTTGTTATCACTTACCTACTCGAGGACGAGCAGGAGTTAAGCTTGGGGATGCTTGATACGTCTCCAACGTATCTATAATTTTTGATGCTCCATGCTTGTTTTTACACCATTTGCCTAATGTTTCGTTACACTTCGTGGAACTTTTATGCATTTTCCGGAACTAACCTATTAACGAGTCGCCATAGTGCCAGTTCCCTATTTTTTGCTGTTTTTGTGTTTCAGAAGTGATACACAGGAAATATTCTCAGAATTGGACGAAACAAGTTCCTGAAGTCTTATTTTATCTGGAAGCTTCCAGAGATCCGAAGGAGAGTAGGAGGGGGGCCACCAGGGCCCCACACACAGGGCTAGCGCGGCTAGGGCCTGGGCCGCGCCACCCTGGCGTGAGGGCACCTGGCCCCTCCTCTGACATCGCCCCTTCGCCTATAAAGACCCCCCAATGGAAAAAACCTAAGTACCCGATCACTTTTCCAGAACACATCGCGATCCGCCGCCGCCGTCGACCCGAAGATCGGGAGGGTCCAGAAGCTCTTCCTAGCACCCTGCCGGAGAGGGGAATCGCCACCGGAGGTCTTCTTCATCGCCATGCTTGCCTCCGGAGTGATGAGTGAGTAGTCTACCTTGGACTATGGGTCCATAGCAGTAGCTAGATGGTTGTCTTCTCCACCATGTGCTTCATGTTTAGATCTCATGAGCTGCCCTACATTATTGAGATCACGGTTATGTAATTCTATATGTTTGGTTTGTTGGGATCCGATGAATATTGGTGTTTATGATTGAGTTGCTGTACTGAATATTATCTTTTGTTATCTCTATGTTGTTTATGATCTTGCATGCTCTCCGTTGTTAGTAGCTATCTTGGCCGAGTAGTTGCTAGTGACTCCAAGAGGGGGTATTTATGCTCGGTAGTGGGTTCATGCCTCTATTTAACCTGGTGGAGTGACATAAACCTCTAAGGTTGTAGATGTGCTGTTGCTACTAGGGAGAAAACAACATTCATATGCTCAAGGGCATATGCTTTGTTTACATTACACACTTTGCTTAATGCAATTATCTATTGTTCGCAACTTAATACTTGTGGAGTTCTCAGATTGATTCACCACAAGTGGATTATTAGTCATAGATGCAGTTGGATGGCGGTCTATGTATTTTGTTGTAATGCCCAGAGTAAATCTCATAGTGATCTTCTTGACATATCACGTTTATCTTTATTCTATCAATTGCCCAACTGTAATTTGTTTACCCAGCATGTGTTATTTATCTTATGGAGAGACACCACTAGTGAACTGTGGACCCCGGTCCTATTTCCATCATATTGCTATCACCTGTTTACTTTACTCGCACTGTTTACTTTACTCGCATACTCTATTGTTTTCCACTCGATACGCTCATAACCTTTGTTTCAAGCAAACCGGTGAGATTGACAACCTCATCGCAAGTTGGGAACGAAGTACTTGGTTGTGTTGTGTGCAGGTTCCGCGTTGCAGCTAGCAAGCAAAGCTTGGACGAGGCGCCATATATAAATTGTCCGAAGCTGTCGCAAACTAGCAAGCATCACCTTCAGTCGTTTGTCTCTCCTCTTCAAGAACGATAAACCTTGGTTTCTTAACTGAGGGAAAACTAGCTGCTATACTCATCATACCTTCCTCTTGGGGTTCCGAACGGGCTGGTCATTCACCATGCACAAGGACCGTCTGCTACACGTCCACTTGGCACCAGCACCGGCCCCCAAAATATCCGGCCAAAACCCCTTGCATAATCCACCCCTGTTCTAGCGGCAAACCACCTCTTCCTCGATAAAATTGGGGGGGGGGGGATTATCCGGCCAGGATATTTGAAATATCATGCCAATAATCCTCCCCTTTACTGGGAGCGAACCACCTCGAGTCTTCACGATTTTAGGGGGGCGGATTATCTGGCCAGGATATATGAAATATCCGGCCAATAATCCGCCCCCACACAGGGTGAATCCCTTTACTTTTCTCAGCAATTTGAGGGGGCGGATTATTCGGCCAAATATCCAGCCAAAAATCCACCCCCTTTACTGGGAGCAAACCATTCCTTTTTGGTGATCTAAAACTCTGCACTTAACTTGATCAAGGTGTTAATTCACTAATATTATTATCTAACACATAAAACTTAGGAAATGTTCTTTCACATGCTACTCATCCTAAGGCTTTCAATTCTAGGGAGTTTAGAGCTCTTAGAGGATATAATTAAGAAATTTTTATTTTTTAATTGATCTCTTTTAGATTAGAGGAGGTCAAATTCGAGTTGCAATTCAACTTTGTTTTGTTAAATTACTTTACTCTGCTTTGACGTAAGATAGATGAAATCACGCCATGTAGGAATTGAACCTACAACATCAGATTTTGGAGACGAGTCGTCCTACCAAAATGAACTAAGAGCACTTCCATTCATTCAAAAAAAATATCTTTATCTATTTATAACATATCTCATGTACGTGTAGTCTCCACAAATCAAGTTATACCGAGTTCAAGCTCTTTTATATTGTCCATAAAGAAGAAATAAAGTAATAGGTAGTACAGGATTTGAACTTGTGACATTTTGTACCAAAAACAAACGCGCTACCAAGCTTCGCTACATCCCTTTTCCAAATTGTTGTACAATAGTATTGTACACAATTCTTATATTCTTTTCCACATTGTAATTTTCTTCTTATTTCTCTATGAGATGTTCAAAAACAAAAAATAGTAACATAGAAACAGCCCCCTCGTGGAACCCGCACTCACTACCACCAGCTACCACTGCGCAGCTGTGCTATTCCCGTTGGGTGTGAACCAGGTCTGGGCAAGGAGATGGAAACAGTCAGTTTGGAGGGCGGGGTGATAGATTGACAGAGGACGCAGGCACATGTTTGCAAATTTGGAGCCCAGAGAATGCGGCATTCATCGTCAACGAAGGATAATAATAATTAATTAATTTATCCCCTTTGATTTTATTAGCGATTCAAATCCCTAGTAATGTTGGTGACTGCTACTGCTACCCGTAGGAGTACTATTGCATCCAGATACATACTGACGATTCAGCACGGGTGTCGAACTGAAACCTTGCCTGGCGGTACAATTACAGTTAGAGCCTATGTTGATTAACAATTGATAGTAGACGCATGAGAAGTAGCCCTAAGAGACTTGCACATGGTGCTTCAGAAGCTACCCTCTAGACCAAACGAGGAATTTGTGCCCAGGTAGTACGATATCAATTTGGACAAATTCTATGAGGTAAAGACCGACGGTGATTTGGCCCTGATGTGGGGTAAACACCTGGGTAGTAGGACCATGTTGATGTTGGTTCACATTGTTAACAAATAGACGGGCGGAGAGATTGTCGTCACTGATTTCACCTCTGCTCAAACAACTCAAGCGAGCATACAACAGCTACCGGTTGAGTATAATGCAGACACAAGCGAGCAGGGATACCTACAAATGGGGACATGGGATGATTTAGCTTCAGGAGATGTAGATGGTGAGAAAGCATATCTAGATGTGGCTGTCAATCCTTATAGGAGGGGAAAATGTGAATATTTGTTTGATCCAAACTTTGAGGGTGGCAAGGAAAATGATGAGGATGAGTATGCCAAAGATGAGAAAACTGGTTGTAAGTATGCTGATGTAGATGAGGATAGTCCTGTCATACACTTTGACAAGGAAAATCCTAAAATTGATGTGGGAACTATTTTTGAGAATGTGGAGGATTGCAGATATGCAGTTGCTACATTTGCAATAAGTGCAGGATTTGAGTATATTACAAAGAAGAGTGATAAAAAAATACTAAGGGTGTGTGGTAGGGATAGAGTCTGTAAATGGCACCTGCATGCATCCCCAATGAGGGGTAGGTATCCATTTTAGGTTGCAAAAATTTGATATGTTTTCATACTTATTCATTCTTATTATCATTTTTTAGCTAGTAAAAAATTGATGTGCTTATTTTCCAACGTAGATCAAAGTGAACACCCAGAAACACAGCTGATCTATACTGCTATAAGTGATAAAATAAGACCTGCTTCAACCAAGTGGATTGCTGCTACTATGCTTGATTGGGTGAGGGAGGATGTAACAATTGGAGCGGCTGAATTGAGAAGGAAACTTAGTGACAAGTTTGTTGCGGTAATTCCTTACAATAGATTTTATGATGGGAAGGAGATGGCATTGGACCTGATGCAAGGCAACTGGAAAGACAGTTTCCACATGCTATACAGTTTCAAAGGCGAGGTGGAGAAAACATCACCTCAGAGTGTTGTTGACATTTATTATGAATTTTACAAAGGAATAGCAAAAATTTCAAGGTGAAAGAAATACATGATGGCAGACAAGAAATGCTTCAAAAGATGTTTTGTTTGCCTGAAGGCATGCTGGAAGGGGTTTTAGGAGGGCTACAGGCCATACTTGGCAATCTGCTCTGACAAGGAAGTTTAGAGGGCAGCTAGCTACAACAACTACTGTGGAGGCCCATAATTTTATGTTTCCAGTAGCTTATGGTATTATTGAGACTGAATCTGATGAAAGCTAGATATGGTTCATGGAGAGGCCGCATGGAGTAATAGGTCACCCTCCAGGCTTGGATGTACACATTGATGCATGCAAGGGGCTACAAAATTCTGTTGATGCTATCTTTCCTAGGGTTGAGCATAGAGAATGCATGAGGCACCTCTCTATTAACTTCATCAAGAAGTTCAAAGACAAGATCTTTGAGGGCAACTTGCGGTTAACATCATACACATACATAGCAAGCAGGCATGATACTTAACATGTATACACACCCAGAAGTGAAATAGTACCTTGAAGAACATCATACCAAACTATGGGCTAGAAGTATGTCTGGTGAGTTAAGCAAGGTAGGTTATATTTGGAATGATTTGGCGCATAATTTCCTCCAAGATTAAGCACCTTAAATCACTTCCAATGGTATTGCTGCTAGATGCAATAAGAAATACATAATGATTAAGATAGGATTAAGGCGAAGACTTTGTGTGCAAAGTAAAATTTGTAGGCCATAAAATAGTGCCAAAGTCAGAGATATGAATATGAGGATGATTAGATGTTCCAATACATTAGATGAGGTTTACACAACAGACAAGCTTAGAGATGAAACAAGGTATCGTGTAGATATTGCAAAGAAGACTTGTCAAAGTGGCAGGTTACTGGTCTACCATGTTGCATCTTAAAGCTGAGAGGTGAAGGTGCTGAAATAGAAATTTTTGTTGATCAGTTCTACAGGGTGGAAAAATTCTATGCAACATATGCAAAAAATGTACCACCAATGGCAGATGAGAGTGACTGGGAAATTGTCAATCTAGGGTTCAAACTTGAACCACCGATTCTTAGGCGGCCACATGGAAGTCCTAAGAAGAAAATGATCGAAGCCTCATATGAAAAAGTTCCAAGGTTGCGATCGAGGAAAAATAAGAGAAATGCAATTTTTTATTGAGGAAGTACAAGAAAAAGAGTTACCACAAGTTAAATAAAATTAATGGAAATTAAAATGTTGTGACTGAGATAGTGAAAGAAATACAAGAAGAAATCAATGGGCTGATTGAGTTGCTGGCGATTCTACAGCTAACAACATGATTTTTTTTTTGCATATTTGATCTTTGGATGGTTCTCCAGATGAAAGGTTAGCTTCAAAACTCTACTAGTTTGGTCATTTTCTGACTTGACATTTTGTTTTCTGCACTAGGTAGTTTTCTCGCCACCTACAAGCCGCGGACGTGCTTCCTAGAAGTGACCAAGCTTCGTGTCTGGGTGTATTCGCAGAGAAGGTTAGCTCAAGTGGTGGTCGAATCCTTCCTCAAACAGGGTTTCGGTAGGTCTACTGACCTATTCAAAATCATTGTGGCAGGTAACGGATTGTTGATTGTGGATTTTTTGAGCCACTTTGTTGCCGATTTACTGCGGAAGAAACTCTTCTACAACAGGACAGGGTTGATCTTGTTCACATACTTAATGGTGGAAGAAGTTGGTGGTGGTACTAGGTGTTGTTTACTCTTCACTCCCGAACAGATGATGTTTGAGGCCCAAGGCAACCGAGACGTAGCATAAGGGGAGTTTCGAGTTTGGGGGAGACACCAACAGAGCGAGCGATCCATTCTCGTGCGTCCCATGGAGCTCCTGGCGACGGCAGCCGAAGGATGGCAGTCCTTGCGTTGGGATGGGAGGGTCCACGCCGACATGAGCTGGGGGAGTGGCGAGCTCGGGTGAGACACCGCCGGAGGGGGCGAGGAGTTTCTGCACGTCCCACGCGGATGTCAGTGATGGAAAGTGATACATTGCAAACGTATTTATAATTTTTGATGCTCCATGCTTGTTTTACACCAATTATTTTATGTTTTTTTACACTTCGTGGCATTTTTATGCATTTTCTGGAACTAACCTATTAATAAGATGCCACAGTGCCAGTTCCTATTTTCTGCTGTTTTTGTATTTCAGAAAAGTTGTACAGGAAATATTCTCGGAATTGGACGAAACAAAGCCTGAAGTTCCTATTTTTTTGTCACGTACACGGAGTCCAAAGGGGAGATAGAGAAGAGCCGGGAGGCGGCCACACCATAGGGTGGCGCAGGCCCACCTTTGGCCGCGCCACCACATGGTGTGGGCCCCTCGGGCATCCACCGACCTCGCCCTTTCGCCTATATATTGCCTCCGACGCGAAAACCCTAAAGGAGTCGGCCTCCATCCATGAAAAGTTCTGCAGCACCGTCGCCATCGAAGAACAGTTTCGGGGGACAAAAGTCTCTGTTCCGGCACCCTGCCGGGACGGGGAATTGCCCCCAGAGCCATCTCCATCGACTCCACCACCATCTTCATCACCGTTGGTGACTCCCATGATGAGAAGGGAGTAGTTCTCCCCCAAGGCTGAGGGCTCTACCGGTAGCTATATGTTTATCTCTCTCTCCTATGGTGTAATCTTTATGTGATCATGAGCTTTGTAATCTAGTTGAATAAGTAGATGTTACTCTTCATCTATTATGCTACTCAAGTGCTTTTATTAATGTAATCTCCAGAGACACCTTGTCCCATGGTGTGAAGTTGACAGTGTGCGCATCATGTGTGGCTCTTAGGCTAAAGATTACAGTAATACTTATCATGAGTTATAATTTGAGTTGGATGTCTCTATGAAATTGTGGTGTTTGTTTGGAACCATCTAGGCCGCTCAAGGTGACAGTGTGGGGTTGCTTAGATGGGGAATGCAAACTTTAAGGAGTGCTTTTATAGCCCTACATAGTGAATTGGTGTTTGTTATCCAACCGGAGAGTAGTTCAGGGTAGCATAGTGAAGAAAAGATATTTATGTGTTCAATTTTGATATCATTGTTGAGAGTGTCCACTAGTGAAAGTATGATCCCTAGGCCTTGTTTCTAAGCATTGAAACACCATTTACAATCAGTTCTGCTACATGTTTGCTTGCTGCCATTTTTATTTCAGATTGTAATTACCACTTATAACCATCCATATTACTTGTATTTCACTATGTCTTCGCTGAACTAGTGCACCTATACACCTGACAAGTGTATTGGGTGTGTTGGGGACACAAGAGACTTCTTGTATCTTAATTGCAGGGTTGCTTGAGAGCGATATCTTTGACCTCTACCTCCCTGAGTTCGATAAACCTTGGGTGATTCACTTAAGGGAAACTTGCTTCTGTTCTACAAACCTCTGCACTTGGAGGTCCAACACTATCTACAAGAATAGAAGCGTGCGTAGATATCAAGCTCTTTTCTGGCGCCGTTGCCGGGGAGGTAAGGTAAAAGGTACTCACATCCTCTGGCTACTAAGCTATCTTCTAGTACTGTTGCTCGTGTGTGAGTGCTTGAAGTTATTTCCTTTAGATTCTGCAATTATATCTTTTTGTTTCTTGTTTTTATTTTCACTAGTTAGGCTTAATGGAAAACAACATAAAAATTAGAGAGCTTTATAGTATTTATTTATCTTGAGTTAGGATATGAAGTGTTTGAAGAGAAAATTAAAAAACCTATGGAACTTTATTTGCATGCTAATAGCAATGTTATTAGTATGAATTCTTTGAACACCATTATTGCTAATGCTATGGAAAAGTCTAAGCTTGGGGAAGCTGGTTTTGATGAGCATGATATTTTTAGTCCCCCAAGCATGGAGGAGAAAATTTACTTTGATGATACTATACCTCCAATATATGATGATTACAATGATGAATATGATATTTTTAGTCCACCTACTATTGAGAAGAAAATTAATTCTGATTACAATATGCCTACTATATTTGATGACTATGGTGATGAGAATAATAATGATAGCTATTTTGTTGAATTTTCTCCCACTACGATTAATAAAAATGACTATGCTTATATGGAGAGTAATAATTATTTTATGCATGTGGCTCATGATAAGAATGTTTTATGTGATAGTTATATTGTTAATTTTATTCATGATGCTACTGAAAGTTATTACGAGAGAGAGAAACATGGTTTTATGCATCTCAATAATATTAAGTCTCCTCTCTTTATGTTGAAAGTTTTGGTGTTGCACTTGTTTTGCCTTCCTATGCTAGTAGCCTCTTGCTTCAATAATTTGTTTTCTTACAAAATTCCTTTGCATAGGAAGTTGGTTAGACTTAAATGTGTTGGATATTTGCTTCTTAATGCATTCTTATATGTTCAATTTATACATATGAGAGCATCATAGAAATTATCATGCCTATCTTAATGGCTATAAAGAAAGAGCTTTTGGGAGATAACCCATTATATTTTTGCTTTCAGTTTATTTTTGTTTCTTTGAGTCTTGGAAGTTGTTACCTCTGTAGCAACCTCTCCTTATCCTTTTTATTTCGTTTTTGTGCCAAGAATAGCCTCTAATGGGGAGGAAGTAAGATTTGGGGAAGTTGCTGTCCAGAAACATATTTATGTACTTCACCGTAAAAAATCGTGATAAATCTCAGAATAGTATTTTGATCTGAAATTTTTTGTGCGCATGCCCCAGGTTATTATCTAACTTTCGTTGGTTTTGCACTTTTCGATTTGAGCAAAAGAGGATTTTCAAAAAAATCGATCGTTACCTGCTGTTCTGTTTTGACAGATTTCTGCCACTATTTGCATTTGCCTCTTAATCTCTTTCTTTTTGAGTTTTTTTTATCAGAAGATCTTTTAAAAAAGAAGTTTCTACAATAGCTAATGTTTTAATGGATGTTTTTCTTGAGTTGAAACTGAACCAAAAGTGGATCTACTATCTTGCATACACTAATGTTGCTAATGAGAATTGTGTGAAGTTTTGTATGAAGGAAGTTTTCAATGTAGGGAAAGGAGAATGATGTGATGAGATGAAGGATGGAAAAAGCTCAAGCTTGGGGATGCCCATGTCACCCCAAGAAATATCCAAGAAGTACAAGCGTCGAAGCTTGGGGATGCCCAAGGCACCCCCTTCTTCATCAACAAAATATCAGGTCATCTTTCAAGACACTATATTTTTATTGCTTCATATACTATGTGTTATTCTTGGAGCGTCTTTATTTTTATTTTCAGTTTTATTTTTCTTTGTTTTCTGTAATAAATGGTTGGATCCCATCATACTTCTTTTGGAGAAGACACACTCTGTTTTCATTGCTCAGAACACTCTAGTTCTCACTCTTATTGTCCTGCGAGTGTTCACTTTTTGCTAGCACTGTGTTTAGCTCTAGTTTTCCACTCGTATTTTGTTCAGAGCTTGTTAGTTTTCTTAAGTTATATATGATTAGCTCTCTAGTCTTTAATGAGTATTATCTATGAGAGTTATTTCAAATAAGTTGATTGGTGTTGGAGAAGAGTAAAATATTTCATGCTTATAGTGGTGCAAAAGGAAGCTTGCTTAGACTGTGGCTTAGATTGTGGCTTAGACTTTATCATGTCATGCTTGATATTATTTTGATTATATGCTTAGTAGTTATTGTTGTAGCATGACTTGTCTCAAATAACCGAGAGTGCTTAATGTGCCATTGAAAGAAACATGTGTTGTTTTTATCATACAAAAGCATAATATTGTGGTATTCTCCTTTGATGCTTTATTTGGGTTGACTTGGTGCATGCTCACACCATGTTATGACTATGAACCAGTCACCTCAAGCCTCTATGATCATTCAGTTTTTGACTTGTAATATCACTTTATGCTTTGATTAATAATGCTTTGTCGCTATGCATGATTATGGCCGTTATTGCTCTCTTAGTTGGTCGCTCCCAGTCTCTTGCTAGCCTTCACCTGTACTGATTATGAGCTCTACTCGTGCATCCAAATCCCAAAAACCAAAGTTATTCCAAAGAGTCCACTATAAATTCCTATGCATGACATTTCAAACCATTCCAAGTAAATTTTCATGTGCTACCTTTAAAAATCTTCAAAATACTTCTCATTTTGTGAAACGGTTTTTAGCTCATGAGGACGTAGTGGTTGGGTTTATTATATTCCTTACTAAATTAAGTACCCCCCGACTTGCATGCTTCATCTGCTCGTCACTAATCTTGCAAAGAGCTGGTTAGACCATTATAACTTCAAAAAAGCACTCCTCCATGGTATGAGATTGTTGGCAGGCACCTGAGGATTCGGTTAGCCATGTTTTGTGAGAGAAAAGGTTGGGAGGAGTGCCATACTATATAAAAGTGCATGTAAATGCCTATTTTCAATAACTCGGAACTGCTCCCAACTTGTTTAGTATGGAAGATAACAAGAACTCTGTTGCCATTCGTTGACAGGAACAATCACCTCCCAAAACAATTTTTATTTTTGTTTTTCAAATGAAAAGCTCTAGCACATGATAAATCCTTGCTTCCCTATGCGAAGGGACTTTCTTTTTTTACTTTTATGTTGAGTCTTCATCTTCTATCTTTATGCACCAATTAAGAGAGCATAGTTGTCATTCTGAGTATAATGTGCATAGTCCCAAAATTTATTATTGATTGATTCATGATTATGGAATTGCTTGTTCTCATATTACTTGTATCTAGTCACCCTTTGAACTTTGAAGGTGTCCTATGCATTTATGTTTTGCTATTCCATGAAGGACAAGCTGAATACCACTTTGATATGTTTTCTCTATGCTCAAAACAAACAAGTAACTTTGAATGCATTATTATTCATGATCTTTTGTTTGTGTCACTTTTCATGTTGTAACATGGTTGCTAAGTTCTATTGTTAGAATTATATCTTTTATGCCCATGTTTAGAGTACTTTGATCTCAGCTTGCAATGCTTTACAATAACTTGATCAAGATTATGTTGGTTGCATGTCACCTTAAAAATTATTTTGTTATCGCTTACCTACTCGAGGAGGAGCAGGAGTTAAGCTTGGGGATGCTGATACGTTGCAAACGTATCTATAATTTTTGATGCTCCATGCTTGTTTTACACCAATTACTTTATGTTTTGTTTACACTTCATGGCATTTTTATGCATTTTATGGAACTAACCTATTAACAAGATGTCACTGTGCCAGTTCCTGTTTTCTGCTGTTTTTGTATTTCAGAAAAGTTGTACAGGAAATATTCTTGGAATTGGACGAAACAAAGCCTGAAGTTCCTATTTTGTGTCACGTACACGAAGTCCAAAGGGGAGACGGAGAAAAGTCGGGAGGCGGCCACACCATAGGGTGGCACGGGCCCACCTCTGGCTGTGCCACCACATGGTGTGGGCCCCTCGGACATCCATCGACCTCGCCCTTCCGCCTATATATTGCCTCCGACGCGAAAACCCTAAAGGAGTCAGCCTCCATCCACAAAAATTTCTGCAGCACCGTGATACGTCTCAAACGTATCTATAACTTTTGATGCTCCATGCTTGATTATGCACCATTTACTTTGTGTTTTGTTACACTTCGTGGCGTTTTTATGCATTTTCTGGAACTAACCTACTAATGAGATGCCACAGTGCCAGTTCCCTGTTTTCTGCTATTTTTGTGTTTCAGAAAAGCTACAGAGGAAATATTCTCGGAATTGGACGAAACAAAAGCCAAAGTTCCTATTTTTCCCGACACAAGACGAAGTCCAAAGCAGAGATGGAGGGGGACCAGGGGCCGGCCACAACATAGGGTGGCGCGGGCGAGCCCCTGGCCGCGCCACCAGGTGGTGGGGCCACCTGGCCCACCTCCTTCCGCCGCCCTTCCGCCTATATATTCCCCTCGACAAGAAAACCTAAAAGACCCGATCAATTTTCCTCGAAACATACTGCAAGCCACCACCGTCGTTGACGCGAGATCGAGAGGGTCCAGAAGCTCTTCCCGGCACCCTGCCAGAGAGGGGAATCACCACCGGAGGTCTTCTTCATCACCATGCCTGCCTCCGAAGTGATGTGTGAGTAGTCTACCTTGGACTACGGGTCCATAGCAGTTGCTAGATGGTTGTCATCTCCTCCATGTGCTTCATGTTTAGATCTTGTGAGCTGCCTATCATGATCAAGATCACCGTTGTGTAATTCTACATGTTGTGTTTGTTGGGATCCGATGAATATTGATACTTTGTCTAGTTGATTTATGATTTATCATCTCTATGTTGCTTATGATTTTGCATGCTTTCCGTTGCTAGTAGATATCTTGGCCGAGTAGATGCTAGTGACTCCAAGAGGGAGTATTTATGCTCGATAGTGGGTTCATGCCTCTAGTAATCTGGGGGAGTCACATAAACCTCTAAGGTTGTAGATGTGCTATTGCTACTAGGGAGAAAACAACAATCTTGTGTTCAAGGACATTTGTATTGTTTACATTACACACTTTTCTTAAGGCGATAATCTGTTGCTTGCAACTTAATACCCAACAGTTGCTCGGATGACATCCAGCGGGTGGATTATTAGTCATAGATGCAGTTGGATTACGGTCTATGTATTATGTTGTAATTCCCAAGTGAATCTCATAGTGATCCTCATGACATTTGTATGCTTGCTTTATTCTATCAATTGCCCAACTGTAATTTTTTTACCCAGCATGTTATTTATCTTATGGAGAGACACCTCTAGTGAACTGTGGACCCCAGTCCATGCTTTTACACTGTTATTACCGTTTACCATTTACTCGCTTTATTTACATTCTTGCAAATTACTGTCTTTTACCACTCGATACGCTTAATCCTTTGTTTACAGCAAACCGGTGAGATTGACAACCTCACTGTAAGTTGGGGCAAAGTACTTGGTTGTGTTGTATGCAGGTTCCACGTTGCTGCTGGTGCAAAGCTACGCCCTGGATGAGGCGTCATATATAAATTGTCTGGAGCTATCGTGAAGCTAGCAAGCATCAACCTTCAGAAGTTGGTTCTTTCTCCTACTGGTTCGATAAACCTTGGTTTCATACCGAGGGAAGACTTGCTGCTATGCTCATCATACCTTCTTCTTGGGGTTCCCAACTGGACGGTCATCTACACGCCATCAAGCAATTTTTCTGGCGCCGTTGCCGGGGAGAAAGAGGATTTCTGCAAGGGGAGTCTCTCGCTTCCAATCTTTTACTTTGTTATTGTTTTGCTTTATTTTATTTTTTGCTTGCATCTTTTTATCAAAAATACAAAAAATTTAGTTCCTTTATAATTGCTATTTTTACTTGTCTGCTTTTAGTTTTGCTAGAATGGGTACTCCTGAGAACACCAAGTTGTGTGATTTTACTAGCACCAATAACAATGATTTTATCTGCACTCCTATTGCGCCACCTGCTCCCGAGGCAAATGTTTATGAGATTAAACCTGCTTTGTTGAATCTTGTTATGAAAGAGTAATTTTCTGGTGTTAGTACTAATGATGTTGCAGCTCATCTCAACAATTTTGTTGAGCTATGTGAGATGCAAAAGTACAAGGATGTAGATGGTGATATTATTAAGCTTAAGTTGTTTCCTTTCTCTTTAAGAGGAAGAGCTAAGGATTGGTTGCTTTCTTTGCCTAGAAATAGTATTGATTCTTGGGTTAAGTGTAAGGATACTTTTATTGGAAAATATTATCCTCCTACTAAGATTATAGCTTTGCAAAGTGATATTATGAAGTTTAGATAGTTTGATAATGAACATGTTGCTCAAGCTTGGGAAAGAATGAAATCTATGATAAAGAATTGTCCCACTCATGGACTGACTACTTGGATGATTATCCAAACCTTTTATGTAGGACTAAATTTTTCTTCAAGAAATCTCCTGGATTTAGCTACTGGAGGTACTTTTATGTCCATCACCTTGGGCGCTGCAACAAAGCTTCTTGATAATATGATGGTAAATTATTCTGAGTGGCATACTGAGAGAGCTCCACAAGGTAAGAAGGTAAATTCTGTTGAGTAAACCTCTTCCTTGAGTGATAAGATTGATACTATTATGGCTATGCTTGTTAATGATAGATCTCATGTTGATCCTACTAATGTTCCTTTGGCCTCTTTGGTTGCTCAAGAAGAGCATGTTGATGTAAACTTCATTAGAAATAATAATTTCAACAACAGTGCTTATAGGAACAATTTTGCTAGCAACAATTATAGGCTGTATCCATCTAATAGTGATAATGGCTATCTTGGTAGACGTAAAATGCCTAGTGAAGAAATGATTTTAGAAGTTGAAAGGGCTACTAAGAATTTAATGCAGATGCAATATGAGCAGAACAAGTTGTTCACCAAGACCATGGAGGAACAATCTGCCTTATTGAAGACTATTAGTCATCAACTTGATAATTTGAATAGGGATAATCCTGAGTTGCAAGCTAAGGTTTCTACAGCTGAAACCAGTATTTCATTTTTTCATATGCGTAATCTTCTTTGATTAATAGAATGGCTGCTAAGCCTGATACTTTTGCTGCTACTAATACCATTCCAGTTAGAATTGATGAAAATGTTAGGATGTTAGCAGAATTGCATGCTAGGTGGGAAAGAGAAGATGAGATGGCTAGAAATATGAAGGTATGTACTATTACCACCTTTAGTAATGTTGTTTCAAATACTAGCAATCCTCTTACTTTGATTGGTGTAGATAAAACTCCTACTCCTTGTGCGAAAAAGCCTAAACTGCAAAAACTTTTTCTACAAAAAGTACTGAAATTTTTCGGAGTATGGAAGACAGTAGCTCTACTTCTTTTAATGATTTTGATGTTGATGGTTGCAATATTTCTGAAGTAATTTTGATCTTGCAAAAGCTTGCTTTAAGTCCTAATGCTAGTTCTATGAATGTTGCTTTTAAAAAGCATATTACAAATGCTCTCATGAAAATTAGGGAAGAAAAGTTGAAACAAAAGGTTTCTATTCCCAAGAAGTTAGAAGATGGTTGGGAGCCCATCATTGATATGAATGTGAATGATTTTGATTGTCATGCTTTATGTGATCTTGGTGCAACAATTTCTATTATGCCTAAAAAAATTTATGATATGCTTGGTTTAGCACCGCTTGAAAATTGTTATTTTGATGTTCCTCTTGCTGATGTTGCTAAGAAGAAACCTTTGGGAAGGATTAATGATGTTCTTATTATGGTTAACAATAACCTTGTTCTCGTTGATTTCCTTGTTTTGGATGTTGAATGCAATGCTTCATGTCCCATTATTTTGGGAAGACCTTTTCTTAGAACTGTTGGTGCCATCATTGATATGAAGGAAGGCACCATTAAATATCAATTCCCACTCAAGAAAGGTATGGAACACTTCCCTAGAAAGAGAAAGAAATTACTTTTTGACTCTATTCTTAGAGCAAATTATGAACTTTGTGCTTCATCGCTTGATATTACTTGATTTCCACTTTCCGCGCCTAGCTCAAAGGCGTTAAAGAAAAGCACACTTGGGAGATAACCCAATGTTTTCTTTTCAGTTATTTTTTATGTGAGTCTTGGAAGTTATTAATACTGTAATGACCTCTCCTTATCATTTTTATTTCATTTTTGTGCCAAGAAGAACCTCTAATTTGAGGAAGGTAAGATTTGGGGAAGTTGCTGTCCTGAAACAGATTTCTAGGCTATACTGTAAAAATTCATGACAATTCTCAGAATATCTTTTTGATCTGAGATTTCTCGTGCACATTCCCCAGGTTATTTCCAAACTTTTATTAGTTTTGCACTCTTTGATTTTAGCAACAGAAGGTCCTCGGAAAAATCGATCTTTGTTAGCTGTTCTGTTTTGACAGATTTCTGCCACTATTTATATTTGCCTCTTGATCGCTTTATTTTTTAGTTCTTTTGATCACGGAACTTTTGAGGAAGTTGTTACAGTAGCTTATGCCTTAATGGATGGTATATTTGAGTTTGAAATTGAACCAAAAGGAGTAGATTTACTATCATGCTTACACTAATGTTGCTAATAGAATTGTGTGAAGTTTTGTATGAAGGATTTTTTCAAGTGTAGGGAAAGGAGAATGATGAGATGAGATGAAGTATGGACAAAGGCTCAAGCTTGGTGATGCCCGTGTCACCCCAAGAAATATCCAATAGGTACAAGCGTCAAAGCTTGGGGATGCCCCAAGGCACCCCTTCTTCATCGGCAAAAATCAGGTCACATTTCAAGACACTTGATGCGTCTCAAACATATCTATAATTTTTGATGCTCCATGCTTGTTTATACACCATTTGCTTTGTGTTTTGTTACACTTCGTGGCGTTTTTATGCATTTTCTGGAACTAACCTACTAACGAGATGCCAGAGTGTCAGTTCTCTATTTTTTTTGCTGTATTTGTGTTTCAGAAAAGCTACACAGGAAATATTCTCGGAATTAGATGAAACAAAAACCGAACCTCCTATTTTTACCGAAGCTTCATCAAGACCGAATATGAGACGGAGGGGGGCCAGGGGCCAGCCACACCATGGAGTGGTGCGGCCTAGCCCCTGGCCGCGCCACCACATAGTGAGGCCAGCTGGCCCACCACCTGACGCTGCCCTTTCGCCTATAAGTTCCCCTCGACGGGAAAAACCTAAGGGATGGATTGCTTTTCCTCAAAACATACTGCAAGCCGCCATCATCGCTATCGCGAGATTGGGAGGATCGAGGAGCTCTTTCCGGCACCCTGCCGGATAGCGGAATCCCTACCGGAGGCCTTCTCCACCACCATGGTCGCCTCCGGAGTGATGTGTGAGTAGTCTACCTTGGACTACGGGTCCATAGCAGTAGCTAGATGGTCATCTTCTCCACCATGTGCTTCATGTTTAGATCTTGTGAGCTGCCCTACATGATCAAGATCATCTTTATGTAATTCTACATGTTGTGTTTGTTGGGATCCGATGAGTATTGGTACTATGTTAAGTTGATGTGCTGAATTATATATCTTTATGTTATCTCTATGTTATTTATGATCTTGCATGCTCTCCATTGCTAGTAGATATCTTGGCCGAGTAGATGCTAGTGACTCCAAGAGGGAGTATTTATGCTCGATAGTTGGGTTCATGCCTCTAGTAATCTGGGGGAGTGACAGAAACCTCTAAGGTTGTAGATGTGATGTTGCCACTAGGGAGAAAACAACATTCTTGTGTCCAAGGACATTTGCTTTGTTTACTTTACGCACTTTGCTTAATGCAATAATCCGTTGTTCGCAACTTAATACCCAATGTTTGCTCGGACGACATTCGGAGGGTGGATTATTAGTCATAGATGCAGTTGGATTATGGTCTATGTATTTTGTCGTAATGCCCAGAGTGAATCTCATAGTGATCCTCATGACATATATACGTTATCTTTACTCTATCAATTGTCCAACTATAATTTGTTTACCCAGCATGTTGTTATTTATCTTATGGAGAGACACCACTAGTGAACTGTGGACCCCAGTCCAATTTCCTTTACATTGCTATTACTGTTTACTTTCGCGCACAATTTACTTTCTTGCATACTATTACCTTTTACCACTCGATACGCTCAATCCTTTGTTTACAGCAAAACGGTGAGATTGACAACCTCATTGTAAGTTGGGAGCAAAGTTCTTGGTTGTGTTGTGTGCAGGTTCCACGTTGCTGGTGGTGCAAAGGAAAGCCCTGGATGAGGCGCCTTATAAATTGTCTGGAGCTGTCGCGAAGCTAGCAGGCATCACCTTCTGAAGTTTGGCTTTCTCCTACTAGTTCGATAAACCTTGGTTTCACAACTGAGCGAAGACTTGCTGCTATGCTCATCATACCTTCCTCTTGGGGTTCCCAACGGGCCGTTACTTACACGCCATCAAGCAATTTTTCTGGCGCCGTTGTCGGGGAGAAAGAAGATTTCTGCAAGGGGAGTCTCTCACGCTCAATCTTTTACTTTGTTATTGTTTTGCTTTATTTTATTTTTACTTGCATCATTTTATCAAGAACACAAAAAATTAGTTACTTTATAGTTGTTACTTTTACTTGGTTGCTTTTAGTTTTGCTAGAATGGGTACTCCTGAGAACACTAAGTTATGTGATTTTACTAGCACCAAAAACAATGATTTTATCTGCACTCCTATTGCGCCACCTGCTCCTGAGGCAAATTTTTATGAGATCAAACCTGATTTGTTGAATCTTGTTATGAAAGAGCAATTTTCCGGTGCCAGTTCTGATGATGCTGCAGCTCATCTCAACAATTTTGTTGAGCTATGTGAGATGCAAAAGTATAAGGATGTAGATGGTAGTATTATTAAGCTCAAGTTGTTTCCTTTCTCTTTAAGAGGAAGAGCTAAGGATTGGTTGCTATCTTTGCCTAGAAATAGTATTGATTCTTGGGATAAGTGTAAGGATGCTTTTATTAGAAAATACTATCCTCCTGCTAAGATTTAGCTTTGCATAGTGATATTATGAAGTTTAGACAGTTTGATAATGAACATGTTGGTCAAGCTTGGGAAAGAATGAAATCTATGATAAAGAATTGTTGCACTCATGGACTGACTACTTGGATGATTGTCCAAACTTTTTATACAGGACTGAATTTTTCTTGAAGAAATCTATTGGATTCAGCTGCTGGAGGCACTTTTATGTCCCTTACGTTGGGAGCCTCAACAAAGCTTCTTGACAACATGATGGTAAATTATTCTGAGTGGCACACCGAGAGAGCTCCACAAGGTAAGAAGGTAAATTCTGTTGAGGAAACCTCTTCCTTGAGTGATAAGATTGATGCTATTATGCTTATGCTTTCTAATGATAGAGCTCATGTGGATCCTAATAATGTTCCTTTGGCCTCTTTGGTTGCTCAAGAAGAGTATGTTGATGTAAACTTCATTAGAAATAATAATTTCAACAACAGTGCTTATAGGAACAATTTTGCTAGCAGCAATTATAGGCCGTATCCTTCTACCAATGGTAATGGTTATGGTATGGTAATTCCTCCAACAACACTAGGGGCGCGCCCTCCGATCTTGAGGTCATGCTCAAGGACTTCATCGGTAAGCAAACTGCTTTTAACAAGTCTGTTGAGGAAAAGTTGGGTAAAATTAATATTCTTGCTTCTAAAGTTGATATCCTTGCTCTTGATGTTGAACTTCTGAAACTAAAAGTGTTTCCTAATGATGTGAAAGAAAGCAATAATTTTTCCGCTACTAATGCCATCCAAGTTAGAATTGATGAAAATGTTAGGATGTTAGCAGAATTGCATGCCAGGTGGGAAAGAGAAGATGAGATGGCTAGAAAGATGAAGGTATGTACCATTACTACCTCTAATTATGTTGTTCCAAATGCTAGCAATCCTCTTAATTTGATTGGTGTAGAGAAATCTCCTACTCCTTGTGCGAAAAAGCCCAAAACTGCAAAAACTTTTTCTCAAAAAAGTGCTGAAATTTTTCGGAGTATGGGAGATGATAGCTCTATTTATTTTAATGATTTTGATGTTGATGGCTGCAATATATCTGAAGTTATTTTGTTCTTGCAAAATCTTGCTTTGAGTCCTAATGCTAGTTCTTTGAATATTGCTTTTACAAATCATATTACAAATGCTCTCATGAAAATTAGGGAGGAAAAGTTGAAACAAAAAGCTTCTATTCCCAAGAAGTTAGAATATGGTTGGGAGCCCATCATTGATATGCATGTTAATGGTTTTGGCTGCCATGCTTTATGTGATCTAGGTGCTAATATTTCTATTATGCCTAGAAAGATTTATGATATGCTTGGTTTACCACCGCTTGAAAAGTGTTATTTTGATGTTCCTCTTGCTGATGTTGCTAAGAAGAAACCTTTGGGAAGGATTAATTATGTTCTTATTATGATTAACAATAACCTTGTTCCCGTTGATTTCCTTGTTATGGATGTTGAATGCAATGCTTCATGTCCTATTATTTTGGGAAGACCTTTTCTTCGAACTGTAGGTGCCATCATTGATATGAAGGAAGGCACCATTAAATATCAATTCTCACTCAAGAAAGGTATGGAACACTTCCCTAGAAGAAGGAACAAATTACTTTTTGACTCTATTCTTAGAGCAAATTATGAACTTGATGCTTTATCGCTTGATATTACTTGATTTCCACTTTCTGCGCCTAGCTCAAAGGCATTAAAGAAAAGCACTCTAGGGAGATAACCCATTGTTTTTTTAAGTAATTTTTCTTTTTGAGTCTTGGAAGTTATTACTACTGTAATAACCGCTCCTTATCATTTTTATTTCGTTGTTGTGCCAAGAAGAACCTCTAATTTGAGGGAGGTAAGATTTGGGGAATTTGCTGTCCTGAAACAGATTTCTGCACTGCACCGTAAAAATTCATAAAAATTCTCAGAATATCTTTTTGATCTGCGATTTCTTGTGCATATGCCCCAGGTTATATCCAAACTTTTATTAGTTTTGCACTTTTCGATTTGAGCAACAGAAGGTCCTCGAAAAAATCGACCTTTCTCAGCTGTTCTGTTTTGACAGATTTCTGCCACTAATTGTGTTTGCCTCTCGATCGCTTTCTTTTTGAGTTCTTTTGATCATGGAACTTTTGAGGAAGTTGATACAGTAGTATATGCTTTTTATGTGGTGTTTTTGAGTTGAAACCTGAACCAAAAGGGTTGATTTACTATTATGTTTATGCTAATGTTGCTAATAGAATTGTGTGAAGTTTTGTATGAAGGAAGTTTTCAAGTGTAGGGATTGGAGAGTGATGAGATGAGATGAAGTATGGACAAAAGCTCAAGCTTGGGGATACCCATGTCACCCCAAGAAATATCCAAGAGGTACAAGCGTCAAAGCTTGGGGATGCCCCCGAGGGACCCCTTCTTCATCGACAAAAATCAGGCCACCTTTCAACACACTATATTTTTATTGCTTCATGCACTATGCATTTTTCTTTTAGCATCTTTACTTTCGCTTTCAGTTTTCTTTTGTTTTTTTTGCAATAAATGGTTGGACCCCAACAAATTTCTTTTGGAGAAGGCATAGCTTGTTTTTCATTGCCAAGAACACTCTATTTTTCACTCTTATCGTTCAACAAGTGTTCTCTTTTTTCTAGAACTGTGTTTAGCTTTCGTTTTTCGCCTTGATTTTTGTTCAGATCTTGTTGTATCTTTGCATCAAGGTGTATTTAGACCACTGGTCTATGTTGGTTTTCATCAAAAGAGTTGTCTCAAAAATGTTTGAATGGTGTTGGAAAAGAGAAAAAGTTTCATGCAAAATAGTGGTACAAAAAGGAGCTTGTTTAGACTACGGCTTAGACTTTTACATGCCATGCTTGATGTCGTTTTGATAGTATGCTTAGTAGTTTTTTTCTGTATCATGACTTGTCTCAAATGACTGAGATTGCTTAATGAGCCTTTGAAAAAATCATGCGTTGTTTTTATTCTATGGAAGCATTTATTCGGTTTTCTCCTTGATGCTTTATTTGGGTTGACTTGGCGCATGCTTACAACATGTTTGACTCTTACAAAGTCGCCATAAGCCTTTATGATCATTTGGTTTTTGACTTGTGATGCCACTTTATGCTTCTTTTAATGATGTTTTGTCGCTATGCATGATTATGGCCGTTATTGCTCTCTTAGTTGGTCGCTCCCAGTCTTTTGCTAGCCCTCATTTTGTACTGAGTATGAGCTCTACTCGTGCATCCAACTCCCAAAAACCAAGTTATTCCAATGTGTCCACTATAAATTCCTATGCATGGTATTTCCAAGCCATTCCAAGTAAATTTTCATGTGCTACCTTTCAAAAAACCTTCAAAATACTTCTCGTTTTGTGACACTGTTTTCAGCTCATGGGGACATAGTGGTCGGATTTGCTATCTTCCATATTGTTTTATTTCAAAAAGAAAAAAAAGAGGAAAAAGAAAAGAAAAAAGGCACTCCTCCATGGTATGTGAATGTTGGTGGGCACCCGTTGGAATCGGTTAGCCATGGTTTGTAAAAGGAAAAAGGTGGGGAGGAGTGCCAAGCTTTATAAAAGAGCACCAAAGTGCCATTCTCTCTCAAAAACTTGCTTCATTTTTGTATGGAAGATAGTAAGAACCCCATTGCCAGTCGTTGACAAAGACAACCACCTCTCAAAACCAATTTTTATCTCTCTGTTTTAAAAATGAAAAGCTCTAGCACATGTTTAATCCCTGCTTCCCTCTGCGAAGGGCCTTTCTTTTACTTTTATGTTGAGTCTCCACCTTCTACCTTTATGCACCGTCTAAGAGAGCATAGTTGCCATTCTGAGTTTAATGTGCATAGTCCTAAAAGTTTATCATTGATTGATTCATGATTATGGTTTTGCTTGTTCTTAAATTATTTGTATCTAGTCGCCCTCTTAAACTTGAAGGTGTCCTATGCATTTATGTTTTGCTATTCCATGAAGGACAAGCTAAAAACCACTTGATATGTTTTTCCATATGATTTGAACACACGTTTGACTTTCATTGTTTCATTGTTCATGATCTTTCGTTTGTGTTTCTTTTCATGTTATAACATGGTTGCTAAGTTTTATTATCAAGATTATGTCTCTTATGCCCATGTTTTAAGTTCTTTGATCCCAGCACTCAATGCTTTACATAGATGATCAATATTGTGATGGTGCATGTCACCTCAAAAATTATTCTTTTGTTATCACTTACCTACTCGAGGACGAGCAGGAGTTAAGCTTGGGGATGCTTGATACGTCTCAAACGTATCTATAATTTTTGATGCTCCATGCTTGTTTATACACCATTTGCTTTGTGTTTTGTTACACTTCGTGGCGTTTTTATGCATTTTCCGGAAGTAACCTACTAACGAGATGCCACAGTGCCAGTTCCCTGTTTTTTGCTATTTTTGTGTTTTAGAAAAGCTACACAGGAAATATTCTCGGAATTGGACGAAACAAAAGCCGAACCTCCTATTTTTACCAAAGCTTCACGAAGACCGAAGATGAGATGGAGGGGAGGCCAGGGGCTAGCCACACCATGGGGTGGCGAGGCCCAGCCCCTGGCCACGCCACCACATGGTGAGGCCAGCTGGCCCACCTCCTGACGCTGCCCTTTCACCTATAAGTTCCCCTCGACGGGAAAAACCTAAGGGACGGATCGCTTTTCCTCGAAACATACTGCAAGCCGCCGCCTTCGCCATCACGAGATCGGGAGGATCCATGAGCTCTTCCCGGCACCCTGCCGGAGAGGGGAATCCCTGTCGGAGGCCTTCTCAACCACCATGGTCGCCTCCGGAGTGATGTGTGAGTAGTCTACCTTGGACTACGGGTCCATAGCAGTAGCTAGATGGTCGTCTTCTCCACCATGTGCTTCATGTTTAGATCTTGTGAGCTGCCCTACATGATCAAGATCATCTTTATGTAATTCTACATGTTGTGTTTGTTGGGATCCAATGAGTATTGGTACTATGTTAAGTTGATGTGCTAAATTATATATCTTTATGTTATCTCTATGTTATATATGATCTTGCATGCTCTCCATTGCTAGTAGATATCTTGGCCGAGTAGATGCTAGTGACTCCAAGAGGGAGTATTTATGCTCGATAGTTGGGTTCATGCCTCTAGTAATCTGGGGGAGTGATAGAAACCTCTAAGGTTGTAGATGTGCTGTTGCCACTAGGGAGAAAACAACATTCTTGTGTCTAAGGACATTTGCTTTGTTTACTTTACGCACTTTGCTTAATGCAATTATCCGTTGTTCACAACTTAATACCCAATGTTTGCTCGGACGACATTCGGAGGGTGGATTATTAGTCATAGATGCAGTTGGATTATGGTCTATGTATTTTGTCGTAATGCCCAGAGTGAATCTCATAGTGATCCTCATAACATATGTACGTTATCTTTACTCTATCAATTGCCCAACTGTAATTTGTTTACCCAGCATGTTGTTATTTATCTTATGGAGAGACACTACTAGTGAACTATGGACCCCGGTCCAATTTCCTTTACATTGCTATTACCGTTTACTTTTACGCACTGTTTACTTTCTTGCATACTATTACCTTTTACCACTCGATACGCTCAATCCTTTGTTTACAGCAAACCGGTGAGATTCATAACCTCATCGTAAGTTGGGAGCAAAGTTCTTGGTTGTGTTGTGTGCAGGTTCCACATTGCTGGTGGTGCAAAGTAAAGCCCTGGACGAGGCGCCTTATAAATTGTCCGGAGCTGTCGTGAAGCTAGCAGGCATCACCTTCTGAAGTTTGGCTTTCTCCTACTAGTTCGATAAACCTTGGTTTCACAACTGAGGGAAGACTTTCTGCTGTGCTCATCATACCTTCCTCTTGGGGTTCCCAATGGGTTGTTACTTACACGCCATCAACACTATATTTTTATTGCTTCATATACTATGCGTTTTTCTTGGAGCATCTTTACTTTCGCTTTCAGTTTCTTTTGTTTTGTTTGCTGCAATAAATGGTTGGACCCCAATAAATTTCTTTTGGAGAAGACACACTCCATTTTTCATTGCCAAGAACACTCTAGTTTTCACTCTTATCGTTCAATGAGTGTTCTCTTTTTCTAGTACTATGTTTAGCTTTCATTTTTTGCCTTGATTTTTGTTCTGATCTTATTATATCTTTGTATCAAGGTGCATTTAGACCACTGGTCTATGTTGGTTTTTATCTTAAAAAGTTGATTCAAAAAGGTTGAATGGTGTTGGAAAAGAGAAAAAAAGTTTCATGCCTATAGTGGCACAAATGGGAGCTTGTTTAGACCGTGGCTTAGACTTTTGCATGTCATGCTTGATGTTATTTTGATAGTATGCTTAGTAGTTTTTGCTGTAGCATGACTTGTCTCAAATGACTGAGATTGCTTAATGTGCCTTTGAAAGAATCATGCGTTGTTTTTATTATATGGGAGCATATTATTGTGGTTTTCTCCTTTGATGCTTTATTTCGGTTGACTTGGCGCATGCTTACACCATGTTTGACTTTAACAAGTCGCATCTAGCCTCTATTATTGTTTGGTTTTTGACTTGTGATCCCACTTTATGATTCAGTTAATGATGTTTTGTCGCTATGCATGATTATGGCCGTTATTGCTCTCTTAGTTGGCCGCTCCCGGTCTTTTGCTAGCCTTCATTTTGTACTGAGGGGGAATACTTCTCGTGCATCCAACTCCCAAAAACCAAAGTTTCCCAATGTGTCCACCATACATACCTATTAGCAATTTGCTATTCCAAGTACATTCGACTTGCTTTTATCTATCCTTCAAATTAAACTTTTTTGTGTTATGTGAAAATTAGTCAGTAAAGCTCTCACGAACCTGACGACACACTTTACTTTTCTGCCTTTAATAATTTTGACCATTGTGGCTCTCTTATGTTGATATTATACTTGCAAGTTGTAAGTTGGAAATTAGCCCAGCCATGCCGTCATGGGGCAAGCTTTCAACATTGCACTTTCTCTCATTTAGTTGATATCATGATCTTTTGTTTATGGATACCTGCGATGTGAAATAAGTTGGAAACTTGTGAGCTCATGGAGTTTGTATATGTGTTAGAGAAACGCCTGGGCCGCTAATCTAAGCCATGCATCATTCATGGTGGAAATTTATAGCATGCCCATAGTGGACATTCGACGACGCATCTCACAATAAAAAGCTATACCAATGGTAAATAAAAGAGATGCCGAGGTGTTCATTGTATGTTTGTCTTATCATTTTGATGTGGGCTTGTTCCATGTCATCGGGCAAGAGGTACCCCGTTGGCGTTCTCGATGATACATGTATGCTTACAATGACAAGAACTTGCTTGGGACCTAAGTCGAGTAGCATGAGGTTTGGGTATTCGTACTTCACGGGACATGAGATTTTCAACTTATGATTTGTTAAGCATATGCTTCGTAATTGTACCCGCATTAACCTTAACCACTCAAGATGCCTATGATGGGGGCAATTAGAGCTCAAAGCTTATAAGTATCATAATTTTTGGAGGTTTATAAAACTTGCAATCACTGCTTCCCTCTGCGAAGGGCCTTTCTTATACTTTTATGTTGAGTCTCCACCTTCTACCTTTATGCACCATCTAAGAGAGCATAGTTGTCATTATGAATTTAATGTGCATAGTCCCAAAATTTATTATTGATTGATTCATGATTATGGTTTTGCTTGTTGTTAAATTATTTGTTTCTAGTCGCCCTCTTAAACTTGAAGGTGTCCTATGCATTTATATTTTGCTACTCCATGAAGGACAAGCTGAAAACAATGATACGTCTCCAACGTATCCATAATTTTTGATGCTCCATGCTTGTTTTTGCACCATTTGCTTAGTGTTTCGTTACACTTCGTGGCACTTTTATGCATTTTCCGGAACTAACCTATTAACAAGTCGCCACAGTGCCAGTTCCCTGTTTTTTGCTATTTTTGTGTTTCAGAAAAGTTACACAGGAAATATTCTCAGAATTGGATGAAACCAAAGCCAGTCGCCTAGAATTTCACCGAAGCTTCCAGAGATCCAAAGAGGAGACGGAGTGGGGCCACAAGGGCCCCACACAACAGGGCGGCATGGCCCAGGGGTAGGCCGCGCCCCCTATGTGTGAGGGAGCCTCGGGCCACTCCTGACGTTGCCCCTTCGCCTATAAAGACCCCCCGATGGGAAAAACCTAAAAGCCCGATCACTTTTCTAGAACACATCGCGATCCACCGCCGCCGTCGACCCGAAGATCGGGAGGGTCCAGAAGCTGTTCCCGGCACCCTGCCGGAGAGGGGAATCACCACCGGAGGTCTTCTTCATCGCCATGCTTCCCTCCGGAGCGATGAGTGAGTAGTCTACCTTAGACTATGGGTCCATAGCAGTAGCTAGATGGTTGTCTTCTCCACCATGTGCTTCATGTTTAGGTCTCATGAGCTGCCTTACATGATTGAGATCACCGTTATGTAATTCTACATGTTTGGTTTGTTGGGATCCGATGAATATTGTTGTTATGCTTGAGTTGAAGTACTGAAATTTATCTTATGTTATCTCTATGTTGTTTATGATCTTGCATGCTCTCCGTTGTTAGTAGCTATCTTGGCTGAGTAGTTGCTAGTGACTCCAAGAGGGGGTATTTATGCTCGATAGTGGGTTCATGCCTCTATTTAATCTGGGGGAGTGACAGAAACCTCTAAGGTTGTAGATGTGCTGTTGCTACTAGGGGGAAAACAACATTCATATGCTCGAGGGTATATGCTTTGTTTACATTACACACTTTGCTTAATGCAATTATCTGTTGTTCGCAACTTAATACTTGTGGAGTTCTCGGATTGATTCGCCACAAGTGGATTATTAGTCATAGATGCAGTTGGATGGCGGTCTATGTATCTTGTTGTAATGCCCAGAGTAAATCTCATAGTGATCCTCTCATCATATGCACGTTGTCTTTATTCTATTTCCATCATATTGCTATCACCTGTTTACTTTACTCACATGTTTACTTTACTCGCACTGTTTACTTTACTCGCATACTATTACTATTTTCCACTCGATACGCTCATTCCTTTGTTTACAGCAAACCGGTGAGATTGACAACCTCATCGTAAGTTGGGAGCAAAGTATTTGGTTGTGTTGTGTGCAGGTTCCGCGTTGCAGCTGGCAAAGCAAAGCTTGGATGAGGCGCCTTATAAATTGTCCAGAGCTATCGCAAGCTAGCAAGCATCACCTTCAGTTGTTTGTCTGCTCCTCTCCTGATAGACATACCTTGGTTTCTTAACTGAGGGAAAACCTTGCTGCTATATTAATCATACCTTCCTCTTGGGGTTCCCAACTGGACGGTGAAAAGATATTACCACCGTACCGCATCAAGCTCTTTTCTGGCGCCGTTGCCGAGGAGGAAGAAGAAGACTTCTACGAGGGGAGTATCCGCACGCACATCCTTTACTTTGTTTTAAGTTTTGCTTTACTTTATTTTTACTTGTATCGTTTTATCAAAAACCCAAAAAAATTAGAATCCTTGGTAATTGTTATTTCTTTACTTTAGTTCATTATGTTGTTCCCTAAGTACGTTCTGGAAGACCTCTCAGCGGGTAGTGGTTCAATTATTGGGAAAGATAACATTGAGGAGTTCTTTAATCATATTAGTATGCATAAAGAAGTTGAGGAAAAGTCTTTGGTTGAGCTTGCTCCTAGTTATGAAGTTGCTTCCGCTTATTTAGTTCACATGTTAGAAGCTAGGTTTGCTAGCCTTAATCCCTTTTTGCAATACATGTTCCTTAAGCTTCATGAAATTGAAGATCCTGAAAAGAAAGCTTTCATATTGGAAACTTTGCGCATAGAATTTAGAGATGTTGCCATTGAGGCTAGGAAAGTTTTTAAGAAATTTAATAAGCTTGGCTCACCTGTAGCAGTTATTGGTACACCCAATGAAGATTTTAGAGTGCCAATACCTTATAAACTTGCAGGAATTCATGATGTTTGGGAAAATAATTATAGTTGGATTTGTCCTGAAAATCCTTTCGATGAAAGTAGTGTACCAAAGCGTGATCATAAAGGATCTTAAAAAACTCATTTGGACACAATTCCTTTCATTGTTGAAAAGACTCCTATAGTGGATCCTGATGCTTCTTTCATAATTACTTGATTCGCAATTTTCTGCGCCTAGCTCAAAGGCGTTAAAGAAAAGCACTCTTGGGAGATAACCCAATGTTTTTACATTCAGTTCTTTTTCTTTTATTTGAGTCTTGGAAGTTATTACTACTGTAACGACCTCTCCTTATCATTTTTATTTCGTTTTTGTGCCAAGAGAAGCCTCTAATTTGAGCGAGGTAAAATTTGGGGATGTTCCTGTCCTGAATCTGTTTTCGGTGTTGCACCGTAAAAATTCATGAAAATTTTCTGTATATCTTTTGGACCTGCGATTTCTTGTGCATATGCCCCAGGTTATATCCAAACTTTCATTAGTTGAACACTTTTTTATTTGAGCAATAGAAAACCCTCTAAAAATTCGACCTTTGTCAGCTATTCTGTTTTGACAGATTTCTGCCAATATTTGTGTTTGCCGCTTTATCGCTTTCTTTTTGAGTTTTTTTGATCACGGAACTTTTGGGGAAGATGCTACAGTATTATATGCTTTATATATGGTGGTTTTAGGTTGAAACCTGAAGCAAAAAGGGTTGATTCTATGTTATGCTTAAACTAATGTTGCTAATAGATTTGTGTTTAGTTTTGTATGAAGGAAGTTTTCAAGTGTAGGGATCAGAGAGTGATGAGATGAGTTGAAGAATGGACAAAAGCTCAAGCTTGGGGATTCCCATGCATCACCCCAAGAAATATCCAAGAAGTACAAGCGTCAAAGCTTGGGGATGCCCCCGAGGCACCCCTTCTTCATCGGCAAAAATCAGGTCACCTTTCAATACGCTATATTTTTATTGCTTCATGCATTATGCGTTTTTCTTGGAGCGTCAGTTGTTTTTAGTTTTCAGTTTAGTTTAGTTTTATTTGCTGCAATAAATGGGTGGACCCCAACAAATTTCTTTTGGAGAAGTTGCCTTGCTTTTCATTTGCCAAGAACACTCCGTTTTTCACTCTATTCGTTTCAACGAGTGTTCTTCTTTTTCTAGAACTGTGTTTAGCTTTCAATTTTTGCCTTGATTTGTGTTCAGATCTTGTTATATCTTTTAATCAAGGTGTATTTTTGCCTCTGATCTATATTGGTTTTCATCAAAAGAGGTGTTTATAAAAAGTTTGAATGGTGTTGGAAAAGAGAAAAAGCTTTATGCAAAAAAGTGGTACAAGAAGGAGCTTGTGTAGACTGCGGCCTAGGCTTTTGCATGTCGTGCTTGATATATTTTTGATAGTTTGCTTAGTGGTTTTGCAGTAGCATGACTTGTCTCAAATAACTGAGATTGCTTAATGAGCCTTTGAAAAAATCATGCGTTGTTTTTATTATTTGGAAGCATTATTTTGGTTTTCTCCTTGATGCTTTATTTGGGTTGACTTGGCGCATGCTCACACATGTTAGACTCTTACAAAGTCACCAATAGCCTCTATGATCATTTAGTTTTTAACTTTTGATGCCATCTTATGCCTCTTTTAATGTCGCTTTGTCGCTTTGCATGATTATGGCCGTTATTGCTCTCTTAGTTGGTCGCTCCCAGTTTTTTGCTAGCCCTCGCCTTGTACTGAGTATGAGCTCTACTCGTGCATCCAACTCCTAAAAACCAAGTTTGCCAAAGTGTCCACCATACATACCTATTAGCAATTTGCTATTCCAAAGTAAATTTGACTTGCTTTTATTTACTCTTCAAATTAAACTCTTACCAGTGTTATGCAAAAATTGGTCTGTAAAGCTCTCATGAACCAGAAGGCACACTTTACTTTTTCTTGTTCTTAAAAATTTGACATTGTGGTCTCTTATGTTGAGTTGTTATGCTTGCAAGTTGTAAGTTGGAGACTAGCCCAGCCATGCCGTCATGGGGCAAGCTTTCAACATTGCACTTCTTATTTGAGTTGATATCGTGATCTTTTGTTTATGGATACTCGCGGTGTGAAATAAATTGGGAATCTTGCGGGATCATGGAGTTTGTATATGTGTTAGAGAAACACCTGGGCCGCAAATCTAAGCCATGCATAATTCATGGCGGAAATTTGCAGCATGCCCATAGTGGACATTCGACGATGCATCTCAAAATAAAAATCTATACAAATGGTAAATAAAAGAGATGTCGAGGTGTTCATTGTCTGTTTGTCCTGTCATTTTTATGTGGGCTTGTTCCATGTCATCGGGCACGGAGGTACCCCGTTGGCGGTTCTCGATGATACGTGTATAGTTACAATGACAAGAGCTTGCTTGGGACTCTAAGTAAAGTAGCATGAGGTTTGGGTACTCGTATTCACGGGACACGAGGTTTTCAACTTATGATTTGTCAAGCATATGCAGCATAAGTGATCTCGCATTAACTTTAACCATTCAAGATGCTTATGATGGGGGCAATGAGAGCTCAAAGCCAGTAAGTACCATAATTTTTGAAGGTTATAAAACTTGCAATCACTGCTTCCCTCTGCGAAGGGCCTTTCTTTTACTTTTATGTTGAGTCACCACTTTCAATCTTTATGCACCATTAAGAGAGCATAGTTGTCATTCTTAGTATAATGTGCATTGTCTCAAAGTTTTCATTAATTAATTCATGATCATGGTTTCACTTGTTCTTGAATTATTTGTATCTAGTCGCCCTCTTAAACTTGAAGGTGTCCTATGCATTTATGTTTTGCTCTCTCTCATTAAGGACAAGATGAAAACCATTTGTATGTTTTTCCTTATGATTTGAACACACGTTTGACTTTCATTGTTTCATTTTCATGATCGTTTGTTTGTGTTCATTTTCATGTTTATAACATGGTTGCTAAGTTTCTTCTATCAAGATTATGTCTTACATATTTGATCAAGATTGTGTAGGTGCATGTCACCTCAAATACTTACATATTTGATCAAGATTGTGTAGGTGCATGTCACCTCAAAAATTATTTCTTTTGTTATCACTTACCTACTCGAGGACGAGCAGGAGTTAAGCTTGGGGATGCTGATACGTCTCCAACGAATCCATAATTTTTGATGCTCCATGCTTGTTTTTACACCATTTGCTTAGTGTTTCGTTACACTTCGTGGCACTTTTATGCATTTTCCGGAACTAACCTATTAACAAGTTGCCACAGTGGCAGTTCCCTGTTTTCTGCTGTTTTTGTGTTTCAGAAAAGTTACACAGGAAATATTCTCGGAATTGGACGAAACCAAAGCCAGTCGCCCAGAATTTCACCGAAACTTCCAGAGATCCGAAGAGGAGATGGAGTGGGGCCACGAGGGCCCCACACAACAGGGCGGCACAGACCAGGGGTAGGACACGCCCCCTATGTGTGAGGGAGCCTCGGGCCACTCCTGACGTTGCCCCTTCGCCTATAAAGACCCCCCGACGAGAAAAACCTAAAAGCCCGATCACTTTTCTAGAACACATCGCGATCCGCCGCCGCCATCGATCCGAAGATCGGGAGGGTCCAGAAGCTCTTCCCGGCACCCTGCCGGAGAGGGGAATAACCACCGGAGGTCTTCTTCATCACCATGCTTGCCTCCGGAGCGATGAGTGAGTAGTCTACCTTGGACTATGGGTCCATAGCAGTAGCTAGATGGTTGTCTTCTCCACCATGTGCTTCATGTTTAGATCTCATGAGCTGCCTTACATGATTGAGATCACCGTTATGTAATTCTACATGTTTGGTTTGTTGGGATCCGATGAATATTGGTGTTATGCTTGAGTTGAAGTACTGAAATTTATCTTATGTTATCTCTATGTTGTTTATGATCTTGCATGCTCTCCATTGTTAGTAGCTATCTTGGCCGAGTAGTTGCTAGTGACTCCAAGAGGGGGTATTTATGCTCGATAGTGGGTTCATGCCTCTATTTAATCTGGGGGAGTGATAGAAACCTCTAAGGTTGTAGATGTGCTGTTGCTACTAGGGGGAAAACAACATTCATATGCTCGAGGGTATATGCTTTGTTTACATTACACACTTTGCTTCATGCAATTATCTGTTGTTCGCAACTTCGCAACTTAATACTTGTGGAGTTCTCGGATTGATTCGCCACAAGTGGATTATTAGTCATAGATGCAGTTGGATGGCGGTCTATGTATCTTGTTGTAATGCCCATAGTAAATCTCATAGTGATCCTCTCATCATATGCACATTGTCTTTATTCTATCAATTGCCCAACTGTAAATTATTTACCCAGCTTGTATTATTTTATCTTATGGAGAGACACCACTAGTGAACTGTGGACCCCGGTCCTATTTCCATCATATTGCTATCACCTGTTTACTTTACTCACCTGTTTACTTTACTCGCACTGTTTACTTTACTCGCATATTATTACTATTTTCCACTCGATACGCTCATTCCTTTGTTTACATCAAACCGGTGAGATTGACAACCTCATCGTAAGTTGGGAGCAAAGTATTTGGTTGTGTTGTGTGCAGGTTCCGCGTTGCAGCTGGCAAAGCAAAGCTTGGACGAGGCGCCTTATAAATTGTCCAGAGCTGTCGCAAGCTAGCAAGCATCACCTTCAGTCGTTTGTCTGCTCCTCTCCTGATCGACATACCTTGGTTTCTTAACCGAGGGAAAACCTTGCTGCTATATTCATCATACCTTCCTCTTGGGGTTCCCAACTGGACGGTGAAAAGATATCACCACCGTACCGCATCAAACAACTTTGCTATGTTTTTCTATATGGTTGAAACACACACTTGACTTTCAATGCATTATTACTCATGATCTTTTGTTTGTGTTACTTTTCATGTTATAACATGGTTGCTAAGTTTTATTGTCAATATTATGTCTTTTATGCCCATATTTTAAGTACTTTGATCTCAACACTCAATGCTTTACATCGTTGATCAAGATTGTGTTGGTGCATGTCACCTCAAAAATTATTGTTTTGTTATCACTTACCTACTCGAGGACGAGAATGAGTTAACCTTGGGGATGCTTGATACGTCTCAAACGTATCTATAATTTTTGATGCTCCATGCTTGTTTATGCACCATTTGCTTTGTGTTTTGTTACACTTCGTGGCATTTTTATGCATTTTCCGGAACTAACCTACTAACGAGATGCCATAGTGCCAGTTTCCTATTTTCTGCTGTTTTTGTGTTTCAGAAAAGCTACACAGGAAATATTCTCAGAATTGGAGAAAACAAAAGCCGAAGTTCCTATTTTTCCCGACACGAGACGGAGTCCAAAGCAGAGACGGAGGGGGACCAGGGGCCGGCCACACCATAGGGTGGCGCGGGCCGGCCCCTGGCCCCGCCACCAGGTGGTGGGGCCACCTGGCCCACCTCCTGATGCCGCCCTTCCGCCTATATATTCCCCTCGATGGGAAAACCTAAAAGACCCGATCAATTTTCCTCGAAACATACTGCAAGCCGCCACCATTGTCGACGCGAGATCGGGAGGGTCCAGAAGCTCTTCCCAGTACCCTGTCGAAGAGGGGAATCACCGCCGGAGGCCTTCTTTATCACCATGCCTGCCTCCAGAGTGATGTGTGAGTAATCTACCTTGGACTATGCGTCCATAGCAGTAGCTAGATGGTTGTCATCTCCTCCATGTGCTTCATGTTTAGATATTGTGAGCTGCCTACCATGATCAAGATCATCGTTGTGTAATTCTAAATGTTGTGTTTGTTGGGATCCGATGAATATTGATACTTTGTTAAGTTCATTTATGATTTATCATCTCTATGTTGTTTATGATCTTGCATGCTTTCCGTTGCTAGTAGATATCTTGGCCGAGTAGATGCTAGTGACTCCAAGAGGGAGTATTTATGCTCGATAGTGGGTTCATGCCTCTAGTAATCTGGGGGAGTGACAGAAACTGTAAGGTTGTAGATGTGCTGTTGCTACTAGGGAGAAAACAACAATCTTGTGTTCAAGGACATTTGTATTGTTTACATTACACACTTTGCTTAAGGCGATAATCTGTTGCTTGCAACTTAATACCCAACGGTTGCTCGGATGACATCCGGCGGGTGGATTATTAGTCATAGACGCAGTTGGATTATGGTCTATGTATTATGTTGTAATGCCCAAGTGAATCTCATAGTGATCCTCATGACATTTGCATGCTTGCTTTATTCTATCAATTGACCAACTGTAATTTGTTTACCCAGCATGTTATTTATCTTATGGAGAGACACCTCTAGTGAACTGTGGACCCTGGTCCATTCTTTTACATTGTTATTGCCGTTTACCATTTACTTGCTTTATTTACATTCTTGCAAACTACTATCTTTTACCACTTGATACGCTTAATCCTTTGTTTACAGCAAGCCGGTGAGATTGACAACCTCACTGTAAGTTGGGGCAAAGTATTTGGTTGTGTTGTGTGCAGGTTCCACGTTGCTGCTGGTGCAAAGCTACGCCCTGGACGAGGCACCATATATAAATTGTCTGGAGCTATCGCGAAGCTAACGAGCATCAACCTTTGGAAGTTGGTTCTTTCTCCTACTGGTTCGATAAACCTTGGTTTCATACTGAGGGAAGACTTGCTATTGTGCTCATCCTACCTTCCTCTTGGGGTTCCCAACTGGGCGGTCATCTACACGCCATCACACCGCTGCCATCAAAGACTAGTTTTGGGGGACAGAAGTCTCTATTTCGGCACCCTGTCGGGATGGGGAGTTGCCCCCGGAGCCATCTCCATCGACTCCACCGCCATCTTCATCGCTGTTGCTGACTTCCATGATGAGGAGGGAGTAGTTCTCCCCCAAGGCTGAGGGCTCTACCGTAGCTTTGTGGCTTATCTCTCTCTCCCATGGTGCTCTATTTATGTGATCATGAGCTTTGCAATCTAGTTGAATAAGTAGATGTTACTCTTCATCTATTATGCTACTCAAGTGATTTTATTAATGTAATCTCCGGAGACACCTTGTCCCATGGTGTGAAGGTGATAGTGTGCGCATCGTGTGTGGCTCTTAGGCTAAGGATTACAATAATACTTATCATGAGTTATAATTTGAGTTGGATGTCTCTATGAAATTGTGGTGTTTGTCTCGAACCATCTAGGCCGCTCAAGGTGATAGTGTGGGGTTACTTAGATGGGGAATGTGAACTTTAAGGAGTGCTTTTATAGCCCTACAAAATGAATTGGTGTTCGTTATCCAACCAGAGAGTAGTTCAGGGTAGCATAGTGAAGAAAAGATATTTATGTTTTCAATTATGATATCATTGTTGAGAGTGTCCACTAGTGAAAGTATGATCCGTTTACAACCAGTTCTGCTACATATTTGCTTGCTGCCATTTTTATTTCAGATTGCAATTAGCACTTATAACCATCTATATTAATTGTATTTCACTATCTATTCGCCGAACTAGTGCACCTATATACCTGACAAGTGTATTGGGTGTGTTGGGGACACAAGAGACTTATTGTATCTTAATTGCAGGGTTGCTCGAGAGGGATATCTTTGACCTCTACCTCCCTGAGTTTGATAAACCTTGGGTGATTCACTTAAGGGAAACTTGTTGCTGTTTTACAAACCTCTGCACTTGGAGGCCCAAAATTGTCTACAAGAATAGAAGCGTGCGTAGACATTAGCGAGCCGATGGACGACAGGCCATGCGTAGGGACGGGAGCGGCCGTGCCGACATGAGCTTGGAGAGTGGCCAGGGCGGGCGAGAAACCATCGGAGCAGGCGAGGCGTTGCTGCGCGTCCAACACGGATGTCGTTGATGGCGAGCTGATGGATGATACGTCTCAAACATATCTATAATTTTTGATGCTCCATGCTTATTTATACACCATTTGCTTTGTGTTTTGTTACACTTTGTGGCGTTTTTATGCATTTTCCAGAACTAACCGACTAACGAGGTGCCACAGTGTCAGTTCCCTGTTTTCTGCTGTTTTTGTGTTTTAGCAAAGCTACACATGAAATATTCTCGGAATTGGACGAAACAAAAGCCAAAGTTCCTATTTTTCTCGACACGAGACGAAGTCCAAATCTGAGATGGAGGGGGACCAGGGGCCAAGCGCACCATAGGGTGGCGCAGCCCACCCCCCGGCCGCGCCACCTGGTGGTGTGGCCGCCTGGCCCACCTCCTGACGCAACCCTTCTGCCTATATATTCCCTCGATAGGAAAACCTAAAAGACCCCGATCAATTTTCCATGAAATATACTGCAAGCCGCTGCCATCGTCAACGCGAGATTGAGAGGGTCCAGAAGCTCTTCCCGGCATCCTGCCAGAGAGGGGAATCATCGCCAGAGGCCTTCTTCATCACCATGTCTGCCTCCGGAGTGATGTGTGAGTAGTCTACCTTGGACTATGGGTCCATAGAAGTAGCTAGATGGATGTCATCTACTCCATGTGCTTCATGTTTAAATCTTGTGAGCTGCCTATCATGATCAAGATCATCGTTGTGTAATTCTACATGTTGTGTTTGTTGGGATCCAATGAATATTGGTACTTTGTCAAGTTGATCTATTGATTTATCATCTTTATGTTATCTCTATGTTGTTTATGATCTTGCATGCTCTCTGTTGCTAGTAGATATCTTGGCCAAGTAGATGCTAGTGACTCCAAGAGTGAGTATTTATGCTCAATAGTGGGTTCATGCCTCTAGTAACTTGGGGGAGCGACAATAACCTCTAAAGTTGTAGATGTGCTGTTGCTACTAGGGAGAAAACAACAATCTTGTGTTCAAGGACATTTGTATTGTTTACATTACACACTTTGCTTAAGGCAATAATCTGTTGCTTGCAACTTAATACCCAATGGTTGCTCGGATGGCATCCGGCGGGTGGATTATTAGTCATAGATGCAGTTGGATTACGGTCTATGTATTATGTTGTAATGCCCAAGTGAATCTCATAGTGATCCTCATGACATTTGTACGCTTGCTTTATTCTATCAATTGCCCAACTGTAATTTGTTTACCCATCATGTTATTTATCTTATGGAGAGACACCACTAGTGAACTATGGACCCCGGTCGATTCTTTTACACTGTTATTACCATTTACCATTTACTTGCTTTATTTACATTCTTGCAAACTACTATATTTTACCACTCGATACGCTTAATCCTTTGTTTATAGCAAACCGGTGAGATTGAGAACCTCACTGTAAGTTGGGGCAAAGTACTTGGTTGTGTTGTGTGCAGGTTCCACGTTGCTGCTGGTGCAAAGCTACGCCCTGGACGAGCCGCCATATATAAATTATCCGGAGCTGTTGCGAAGCTAGTGAGCATCAACCTTCGGAAGTTGGTTCTTTCTCCTACTGGTTCGATAAACCTTGGTTTCATACTGAGGGAATACTTTCTGCTGTGCTCATCATACCTTCCTTTTGGGGTTCCCAACTAGGCGGACATCTACACGCCATCAAGCAATTTTTTTGGCGCCGTTGCCGGGGAGAAAGAGGATTTCTGCAAGGGAAGTCTCTCGCTTCCAATATTTTACTTTGTTATTGTTTTGCTTTATTTTATTTTTGCTTGCATCTTTTTATCAAAATTACAAAAAATTAGTTCCTTTATAGTTGATATTTTTGCTTGTCTGCTTTTTAGTCTTGCTAGAATGAGTAATCCTAAAGTTGAAGTTCATGCTTTTAAGCAACAAGGGGGAGAGAGTTTAAAAGATGCTTGATACCGAATTAGTAATGCTCATCATAGGTGTACAAACAAGCATTCTACCATGATCCTTCTTAGGAATTTTTATGTTGGTATATCTAGTTGGAATAGGTACGTTCTTGATACTCTCGCAAGAGGTAATTTTCTGGGTACTCCCGCTTTGGAAGCATGCACTTTAATTGAAAGTTTAGTGGGAGTACCACCTATTCATATTGTTAAAACTGAGGTCACTTTGAAGGAAGTTGTAGAAAAACTGAGCTCTTTAGAGAAAAGTTTGCCAAATCTCCTTGATAACACTAGCCAGGTTAATGAATCGATAGAAGGTATCGGTAAAAGAATCACTGCTTTAGAGGCTAGCACTATCCATAATAGTCAAAACCTTAGGATTGGTAAACTAGAGGAGTCTATGGAAACTCTTAGTTCAATTTTATCTTCCTTTAAATTTAATAAGGAGAAAGCTTTTATTGGAAAAGAGCAAAAATGTATGTATGTTCCCAAGGTGTCTGTGCCAAAACCGCAACATATTTTTAAGATTGGTAAGACTTTTAGTTCAACTAATAGTGACTTACAGGTTGAATCATCTTTGGGGACTTCTAAAGTGCCTAGTGTGGTAAGTGGTGCTCTTGAGGAAACAATTGATCTTAATGCCTCATTTGAAAATACTTGATTTCCACTTTCTGTGCCTAGCTCAAAGGCGTTAAAGAAAAGCACTCTTGGGAGATAACCCAATATTTTATTTTCAGTACTTTTTATTTTTGTTGAGTCTTGGAAGTTATTACTAATGTAATGACCTCTCCCTATCATTTTTATTTCATTTTTATGCCAAGAAGAACCTCTAATTTGAGGAAGGTAAGATTTGGGGAAGTTGCTGTCCTGAAACAGATTTCTGCGCTGCACCATAAAAATTTGTGAAAATTATCAAAATATCTTTTTGATCTGCGATTTCTTGTGCACATGCCCCAGGTTATTTCCAAACTTTCATTAGTTTCGCACTTTTCGATTTGAGCAACAGAAGGTCCACCGAAAAATCGATCTTTGTCAGTAGTTCTGTTTTGACATATTTCTGCCACTATTTGTGTTTGCCTCTCGATCGCTTTCTTTTTTAGTTCTTTTGATCACAGAACTTTTGAGAAAGTTGCTACAGTACCTTATGCTTTAATGGATGGTATATTTGAGTTTGAAACTGAACCAAAAGAGTAGATTTACTTTTATGTTTATACTAATGTTACTAATAGAATTGTGTGAAGTTTTGTATAAAGGAAGTTTTCAAGTGTAGGGAAAGGAGAGTGATGAGATGAGATAAAGTATGGACAAAAGCTCAAGCTTGGGGATGCCCATGTCACCCCAAGAAATATCCAAGAGGTACAAGCGTCAAAGCTTGGGGATGCCCCCGAGGCACCCCTTCTTCATCGGCAAAAATTAGGTCATCTTTCAAGACACTATATTTTTATTGCTTCGTATACTATGCTTTTTCTTGGAGCGTCTTTACTTTTGCTTTCAGTTTTCTTTTGTTTTGTTTGCTTCAATAAATGGTTGGACCCAACAAATTTCTTTTGCAGAAGACACACTCCGTTTTTCATTGCCAAGAACACTCTAGTTTTCACTCTTATCGTTCAACAAGTGTTCTCTTTTTCTAGTACTGCGTTTAGCTTTTGTTTTTCGCCTTGATTTTTGTTCAGATCTTGTTATATCTTTGTATCAAGGTGCATTTAGACCGAAAAGAGAAAAAAGTTTCATGCCTATAGTGGTACAAATGGGAGCTTGTTTAGACTGCGGCTTAGACTTTTGCATGTCATGCTTGATGTCGTTTTGATAGTATGCTTAGTAGTTTTTGCTGTAGCATGACTTGTCTCAAATGACTGAGATTGCTTAATGTGCCTTTGAAAGAATCATGCGTTGTTTTTATTATATGGGAGCATGTTATCATGGTTTTCTCCTTTGATGCTTTATTTGGGTTGACTTGGCGCATGCTTACAACATGTTTGACTTTACCAAGTCACCATAAGCCTCTATGATCATTTGGTTTTTGACTTGTGATACCACTTTATGCTTCAGTTAATGATGTTTTGTCGCTATGCATGATTATGGACGTTATTGCTCTCTTAGTTGGTCGCTCCCAGTCTTTTGCTAGCCTTCATTTTGTACTGAGAGGGAATACTTCTCGTGCATCCAGCTCCCAAAAACCAAGTTTTCCAATGTGTCCACTATATCTACCTATTAGCAATTTGCTATTCCAAGCACATTCGACTTGCTTTTATCTATCCTTCAAATTAAACTTTTTTGTGTTATGTAAAAATTAGTCAGTAAAGCTCTCACGAACCTCACGACACACTTTACTTTTTTGCTTTTAATAAATTTGACCATTGTGGCTCTCTTATGTTGATGTTATGCTTGCAAGTTGTAAGTTGGAAATTAGCCTAGCCATGCCGTCATGGGGCAAGCTTTCAACATTGCACTTTCTCTCATTTAGTTGATATCGTGATCTTTTGTTTATGGACACTCGCGATGTGAAATAAGTTGGAAACTTGTGAGCTCATGGAGTTTATATATGTGTTAGAGAAACGCCTGGGCCGCTAATCTAAGCCATGCATCATTCATGGTGGAAATTTATAGCATGCCCATAGTGGACATTCGACGACGCATCTCACAATAAAAAGCTATACCAATGGTAAATAAAAGGGATGCCGAGGTGTTCATTGTCTGTTTGTCTTGTCATTTTGATGTGGGCTTGTTCCATGTCATCGGGAAAGAGGTACCGCGTTGGCGTTCTTGATGTTACATGTATGCTTACAATGACAAGAACTTGCTTGGGACCTAAGTCGAGTAGCATGAGGTTTGGGTATTCGTACCTCACGGGACATGAGATTTTCAACTTATGATTTGTTAAGCCTATGCTTCGTAATTGTACTCGCATTAACCTTAACCACTCAAGATGCCTATGATGGGGGCAATGAGATCTCAAAGCTAGTAAGTATCATAATTTTTGGAGGTTTATAAAACTTGCAATCACTGCTTCCCGCTGCAAAGGGCCTTTCTTTTACTTTTATGTTGAGTCTCCACCTTCTACCTTTATGCACCGTCTAAGAGAGCATAGTTGTCATTCTGAGTTTAATGTGCATAGTCCCAAAATTTATTATTGATTGATTCATGATTATGGTTTTGCTTGTTCTTAAATTATTTGTATCTAGTCGCCTTCTTAAAATTGAAGGTGTCCTATGCATTTATGTTTTGCTACTCCATGAAGGACAAGCTGAAAACCACTTTGCTATGTTTTTCTATATGGTTGAAACACACACTTGACTTTCAATACTACATTATTCATGATCCTTTGTTTGTGTTACTTTTCATGTTATAACATGGTTGCTAAGTTTTATTGTCAAGATTATGTCTCTTATGCCCATGTTTTAAGTACTTTGATCTCAGCACTCAATGCTTTACATCGTTGATCAAGATTGTATTGGTGCATGTCACCTCAAAAAATTATTGTTTTGTTATCACTTACCTACTCGAGGACGAGCAGGAGTTAAGCTTGGGGATGCTTGATACGTCTCAAAAGTATCTATAATTTTGATGCTCCATGCTTGTTTATACACCATTTGCTTTGTGTTTTGTTACACTTCATGGTGTTTTTATGCATTTTCCAGAACTAACCTACTAACGAGATGCCACAGTGCCAGTTCCCTGTTTTCTGCTATTTTTGTATTTCAGAAAAGCTACACAGGAAATATTCTCGGAATTGGATGAAACAAAAGCCAAAGTTCCTATTTTTCCCGACACGAGACGAAGTCCAAATCTGAGACGGAGGGGGACCAGGGCCAGGCGCACTTTAGGGTGGCGCGGCCCAGCCCCTGGCCGCGCCACCTGGTGGTGTGGCCGCCTGGCCCACCTCCTGACGCCGCCCTTCCACCTATATATTCCCCTCAATGGGAAAACCTAAAAGACCCTGATCAATTTTCCACAAAACATACTGCAAGCCACCGCGATCATCGACGCGAGATTGGGAGGGTCCAGAAGCTCTTCCCGGCACCCTGCCGGAGAGGGGAATCACCGTCGGAGGCCTTCTTCATCACCATGCCTGCCTCCGGAGTGATGTGTGAGCAGTCTACGTTGGACTACGGGTCCATAGCAGTAGCTAGATGGATGTCATCTCCTCCATGTGCTTCATGTTTAGATCTTGTGAGCTGCCTATCATGATCAAGATCATCGTTGTGTAATTCTACATGTTGTGTTTGTTGGGATCCGATGAATATTGATACTTTGTGAAGTTGATCTATTGATTTATCATCTTTATGTTATCTCTATGTTGTTTATGATCTTGCATGCTCTCTGTTGCTAGTAGATATCTTGGCCGAGTAGATGCTAGTGACTTCAAGAGGGAGTATTTATGCTCGATAGTGGGTTCATGCCTCTAGTAACTTGGGGGAGTGACAATAACCTCTAAAGTTGTAGATGTGCTGTTGCTACTAGGGAGAAAATAGCAATCTTGTGTTCAAGGACATTTGTATTGTTTACATTACACACTTTACTTAAGGCGATAATCTGTTGCTTGCAACTTAATACCCAACGGTTGCTCGGATGACATCCGGCGGGTGGATTATTAGTCATAGATGCAGTTGGATTACGGTCTATGTATTATGTTGTAATGCCAAAGTGAATCTCATAGTGATCCTCATGACATTTGTACGCTTGCTTTATTCTATCAATTGCCCAACTATAATTTGTTTACCCAACATGTTATTTATCTTATGGAGAGACACCATTAGTGAACTGTGGACCCTGATCCATTCTTTTACACTGTTATTACCATTTACCATTTACTTGCTTTATTTACATTCTTGCAAACTACTATCTTTTACCACTTGATATGCTTAATCCTTTGTTTACAGCAAGCCGGTGAGATTGACAACCTCACTGTAAGTTGGGGCAAAGTATTTGGTTGTGTTGTGTGCAGGTTCCACGTTGCTGCTGGTGCAAAGCTACGCCCTGGACGAGGCACCATATATAAATTGTCTGGAGCTATCGCGAAGCTAGCGAGCATCAACCTTTGGAAGTTGGTTCTTTCTCCTACTGGTTCGATAAACCTTGGTTTCATACTGAGGGAAGACTTGCTGTTGTGCTCATCATACCTTCCTCTTGGGGTTCCCAACTGGGCGGACATCTACACACCATCAATGGACGGCAGGCCATGCATAGGGACGAGACGGGACCGGCCACGCTGACATGTTATTGGAGAGTGGCCAGCTCGGGTGAGAAACCACCGGAGGGGGCGAGGCATTGCCGCATGTCCCACACGGGCGCCGGAGATAGCGCATGGAGAGTCAGCACGCCTTTGGGTCTTAGGGAGGGAGCGACACGCCTTGGGGCCTTGGGGAGGGAGCGGCACGCCTTGGGGCTGACCCAGCGTGGGCGAGGCTTTGCGGAACAAGTCTCGCGCGTTTGATGTACACGGCACGATATTGCCGCCTGGCGATGGCATTGCCAGCGCTATAACTCCTAGCCTCACCGTCGTTAGCCGTTGGTTGGTCGAAGCCGGCAAGGGCCGACCCACTGCCCCAAGCAGGCACCGACGATGGCGCACGGAGTCCCAATAGGAGTTGCAGTGATATGGGAGCACTGTGGGGACGGAGCAGCGACATGATGGTTGCCCCGCCCAAATAGCCTTTGAACAGTATCATGGGCGGCTCAAAAGACCCTAATGGGGAGAGGATGGGGGCATGGCAGAGTGGCGCTCAAAACTTGAACGTTGTGACATATTTGGTGTGGAATTGGTTTCACATTTATAAGACCACTTCCTCAAACGGCTATTTGGAGTCCAGAATTCTATTTAAATTTGAATTGTCTTTTAATACAATTAGAAATAATTCAAATCCCGGACCCTCCATCCAAGTCCAGCTGAATACCGGGCCGTCTGGAGTTTATTTCGGACTGTCTGGGTCTTCTTTTTCAGCCAAAAACAACTTTTTGGCTAACTTTTTTAGGTTAGTTTTTATGAAATATTATTTTACCCGTAAGAAAGATAGTTGCAATACATGATTATATACATATATAAAATCAGAATATCATGAGTTAACCTTCTTGTTGTATGATGCCATAGATAATTACATTACATATACAAAAGATCAAAGTTTGGGTAATGATCACCACATGCTAGCTGACTTTCATAACTTCCAGACTCAGCCAACCATTCTAGCGGACACCGCATCATGTCCTTTCTAAGCGTAACTTGAAGGAAATATGCCCTAGAGGAAAATAATAAAGAGTTTATTTGCATATTTCATTTAGTTCATAATAAGTTTAATACTATGCTATAACTGTGTTAGTCGGAGAACACTGATACACGTGTGGTATTGAACAACCAGAGTCCCTAGTAAACCTCTTTTACTAGCTCATTGGTCAACTGTTGATCAGGATCCGAATCATGTGACATTTATGTCTAATTGACAATGCGATTCATGCCATTAGGTAAATGCCATGATGGACAACCCAACTTTATTATGTAACACAATCGTGTCATGATGTTCATGTTGCGATAATAAGAAATGTTGTAACCTACTAAATCCTTAGATCGTGAGATCATATCTAATCACTACTTCCGGCAGAAGCTTTTATTGCATCAATCGTCTCTTCCTAAACCGGGTGACTAAAAGGTGTTTTTGGGTTTCCCAATGGATTATGTTGAGGCGTATGCATCAAGAGCGTGATTTGTTCTTCCGCATGACGGAAAGATACTCTAGGCCCACTCGGTGAGATTTCATCCAATGTTACAACATGTGACTAGATCACGGGGATGGAATATCACGAAATGAGTAAATGGGCAATGTCGGTAACGAGATTGAACCAGGTATGATGATACCGACGATCAAGTCTCAGATGTTGCAAGTACCGCAGAAACAAAGGGAATATGACATCAACGTGTGTGGTCCAATGACGAAAGACCTTCATGAATACACATGGATCGTCAGGATATCCAGATCCCATTGATGATCATTTACCGAAAAGGAGTCTCGGTGATATCTAGAGTATTCCCAAACCATGCAAAGGGGTATTATGCTTAAGGGTTCGATGACATGTAAGATGGTTTTGATACATTCGGAATTATTGGAGTATTGACAAGAGAGATAGAAAAGTTCCATGGTGATCCGAAAGTTGTTCGTAGTGTTCTAGAAAGAGTTTCAGATCAATAGGGATTAAATAAATATGTAATTAATATTAAATATATTGATTTATTTAATAAATAATGGCAGGCCACCTTAATTGGGCCCTTTCGAGAAGGGAGCCCACTAAGGTGGCCGGCCAGGCATCCTAGATGGGCCCTAAGGGGCCCATGCGCCTAGGGCAACCTAGGGTTAGGGTTTTGGGAGCCCTAGGGCTGCCCCATACCTACCTTGGCCGCCGGCCCTACGGGAGAGAGGGGTAAGCCTGCCCCCATCCCCTACATAAAGAGGCCCCAAGGGGAGGAGGAGAACAACACAATTGGGATTGAGGAAGTTCCTTTGGAGGAGCTCTCCTCTCCTCCTCATGCGCCTCCCCTCTCTTTCATATCTCTCCCTCTCATGTGGCTTCCCAAAAGGCTGCGTAGGAGTAAGGTCAACTCCGCCGCTGCACGCTATCGTGCACGCTAAATGTTGTCAAAAATCATTATTTTTGGCATACACTCGTATTTTTGGTACATAACTTCGGGATAAATAGGAAACCCTGACACGCATATCCAAAATAGCGTAATGATAGCAGGTTTGTCTATAAAACCCACGTGGTCCGTACGTGTAAAGAATTCCGGGTTACTAAACAACTAGCACATTTGCCCGTGCGTTGCTACGGCCTAAACTAAAATTAACCTAATGCCCGTGCGTTGCTACGGGCTTGTAAATTTTTTTCGCTACATCGATTGTCGTATGCCCTTAATATTTTTCTTACTAATTTGTTTGTGTGTATGTCTTTCTTTGTTTTGAAGGTTTGAGAATATCTATTTTGAATTAAATTTTATGTTAAATATTAAATCATATGTTTTTTTTGAAACATGCATCGAAGAATAACGATAACACTGTATGCACACTTCATTTGATTTTTTAAACATGCTTTTTTTTAAAAATTAACTAATGTGTGTTTCCCTTACTAAAATGATGCTACATAATTATCCACATTTATATAATAATACTTCATAATATTTTTAAAGTATACATAATTTTTTTATTGATAATAAGATTATGACCTATAATTTTGGTAATGTATTAATAAAATTTTCATGCGTTGCTGCTACCATTCTAGATGTAATATTTATACTCTTTAACAATGACAATATAAGATTTGTTGACATAATATGTGCAGTTCAAGACATAGTTTTTGAACTATCAACATAATCTTTGTTTTATCATTTTTTGAATCACAAAATTGAATTATGAGTAATTATTACCCATAATATATTTATTATTTGGATATTTTAGACAAAAAAGCATATTAATTGGTTGAATTAAAAATCAACCTTTATGGTCTTACTCTTAGTCGATCCAGTACATTTTGTTAGATGCCAAATGTTTTTTTAATTTGACTTCATTCTAACTATGAGTAGGTTGAATTTTTTTTTGTATTAAAAATTCTCTCTTCTTCCACTCTCTCCTCTCTCTCTCACTCACTTTACCTATTCCTGGTTGTTCCCCATGAATCCTCTTGACCTCTGTTATTGATGTAAAGCTTCTCGGTGAATGCGACCACAACATCCGTGTAGCTGTCACTGCCTCTGTAGGCGCCATGGCCGCATAGCTATCAATCGTTTGGCTGGTAGCTTCAGATTTGGTGTTGCCTCAGCTAGGTAAGCTACAAATTTCCAGAGACTTTTTTCTAGTTCTACACTCTTAGCAAGGATGATTTCATAAATACCTTTAGAATAGAAGGGCTCAAATGGAAGTAGTCGAGAGGATAAGATTTCCTCACTCTTCGGTAGATTTCAGATCGAAGCCATATCTAGTTCCAGCGTTACGCATAAAATTGAACATGTTTTACTATGACTCAAACAGTCAAGTTGAGAACTATCTCTGCGATACCCCCAACAGCCAACAGGTAAGCAACTTTGCTAGCTTTAATACCATCAGCTGGCCATCAACAAACAGTGGCTTGCCCTATTTTTTCAACCAAATAATCCGCTGTTAGCACCTCAACATTATCTACAAAAGTCACCCTGAACCAGCATTTTTGTAAAACAACTGTATTTCTATCATTGTCTGTGCAAAATCCTATACAAGTTCAAAGATTTGTAAGGATCAAGTCACGGAAAATGCTTGAGTTTTATGCATTTCTAATTAGCAAAGCCTTTACCTTTTTACTGAATCAAGAAACAGGGTAGAATGAAATGGGGAACAGAACAGATCAGTTTTTCCTTTTAGATTTTTGCTATGATCGGAATATCCACTCATGATGTTATACACTTAACCATTTATTGACCTTCCCTTCGAACTTCCAAATCAATTAATCACATCTAGAAGTCTCTAAAATAGTCAAAACGACTCCCAGTAACCTGACACCAACGAGTCTGAACAGTAGCAGTAATCAATCCAATCAAGCAAAATCGATTCGGATTGAGGTGACAAAGAAAGTACGAACCCAAAGCCGAGCTCATCCATGACTGTCCTGCCGACGCAAGTAGCCCCCTGCTTCAGCAGGTTCGTGACAACCAGCGTCGTCCGGCTCGCCGCCGTGTGGGTCCTCTTCCAGTCCGGGTTCCCAAACCCGGCCACACAGCCCTCGATCTCGAAGCTAAAAACACAATAAAGAGGGGATCAGACCGGGGAAGAAAACCCATGATCCCCGACCAGGAAGCAGAGCAGGAAGCATAAAAAGGCTCACTTGTCGCTGACCGCAAAGGTGAGGCCCGAGAGCAGCTGGCGCGCGGCGGGAGGCGGGGCCTGCGGCGGCGGGGCGAGCTCGAGGGTGTCGTAGAAGGCTCCGGAGTCGGGGGGCGGGGCGGCAGACTTGCCGCGCAGCCACCTCCGGCGGTACCGCGCGGCCTCCGTCAGGACGATGACTCCAGCTACGGCGATGCCCGTGACGATCCAGGCGTGGGGGTTGGAGTACGCCGCTGTGCCGCCGGCGCCCGATCGCTGCAACGACCCCCCTAGGAACCGGAGCACTCAGATTCGACACCCAGTTCACCGTAGAACGCCGCGCTAGGCTAAGATCTGAAGCTCTTTTATTTAAGGTTTCGATTTGTTAGGAATCAGAGTTCGGTACTATCTCGTTTGGTAAGGGTTCGACGTACGACGGTTTTTTACTCGATTCCGGTTGCCACGGATACTCAAGTTTCTTTCTCCACCTGTAAATTTTTAAACATAATTTATGTGATCCATCTAACATTTCAATGGCTATACCATTCAGGACCATTTTTCTCCAAGTCTGAAAAATCACGGCAATCTTTCCCATTGACCGAGATTTCAGATATATTGAAGCAATCATCATCCCATTTTACAAATTAATTTTGTTTTTATTGACTCTAAAAATGAGCAACGAAACACAGTTTTATTTTATTAAAAAATGTACATGAAAAATGTATTGCATAGACGGTGGGACAAAGATACTTACAACCAATGATGTTTAATGATATTTTAAAAAATGCTTGTACTTTTAAATAATTTCTGAATTGAACTTCAGTCAATAGCGGCTTTATTTCTCGTCCACATGCAACGTGAAATTTCCACCACATGTTTGTTACTCTCACAGTACCGATCTTCCTATTATTTTCTTCGTTTTTCATTCATGTCCCCCTCACTGTACTACATGTTGTAGCAGATGAAGAGAGAGGCTGCATGATTATACATTTGCAATTGAGTCAGTTGCTTGAATTTTCCACGTAGTCCATCAACTAACTTATGCTAGCACCTGAAGATTGCTTGCTGCTACTGTTTTCGTCACCCATAGTTAACTGCATTTTGCAACCTGTGTGAAAACCAATACGACGTACTGATTTATCGTCATATCTTAGCCACACAGAGCAGGCGTGGCTAAAATTGAGCATCCTCTCAACCTCGCGCCACTCTTATGTGGCTCTCTGAGCCACACAAAGCCCCAGTTCCGCTCCAGGCCATCGTATTCTTCTGTTCCGGCGAGTAACTCTGTCGCCAGTCCGATGAATGTGACGTCGCCCACCATGCTCCCGCCCTCCAATTCCTTCCTCCTTTAGAATCCCCCTTCTTTTCTCTAACCCTTTTGCTTCATCAATTACAAGGATTGGGTGTGCAGGCAAGCTGTCAGCATATTTGTTCAGAAGTCTTGTCAAGTTAAACAATTCATCAAACACCTAGAGTGCATCATCGCCTAATAGCAAAAATGTGGGTCAGACTTTGTGAGGAAAGAAAGGTTCAGACCTGAGGAAAAACAATTGGCTGGACAAATCTGTAGCCAGATCTAGGTCGATGCACCACGATAGCAATTTGACGACATAGCTCATGTCCATTGTCAGGGATCAAGAGAATGACGGAGGAAGTAGCCTTGGCCTCAGAAATAAGAATAGCCGCTAAGCGGAGGACGCAGCCGGACAAAACGAAGATGGATTCTGAAGCTGAAATGCAATCCAATAAAGGGCTCTAACAATCGTTGATCAACACCAGTAAAATGATTCGAACAAATCAACCAATGCAATTCATACGGCTCAATCTGAACGCAAAACAAAAATATGAGAAATTGGGCACCTGAATGAAGGCAAAGTCGTGGATGAGGCGATGTCGCGCTCCTGTGCCTCGAAGTCCTTGATCTTGTCGGCGCTGCCGCTCTCGGTGATGCGCTGGACGCAAGCTCGGTCCCGCCGGCGAGCACGGCCTTCTACACAATGCCGACCCCGTGGCACCCAGGATGCAGAGAGACGCACTTCATCTCCAGCTCACCTTCCTAGTCCCGTCGGCATCCCGCTTCTCCGGCGACGGGGCTGCCACCGCCGCGAGCTCCCTCTCAGGAACGCCCCTTGTCCAGGACAAGACCGCGGCCAGGATCCGCCACAACCACGAGCACCCCAATGCCCCGCCGCCGGCCGCCACCACCGTGAGCTCCCCAGCTCCCCAACGCCTCGCCACCGTCGTTAGAGCCCGCCGCTGGGAGAAGGCCGCGGCGGATCGCGCCCGCGTTGCCCCGGCGTCGGCCGCCACCACCGCGAGATCCCCCGCTCCCGAACGCCCTGCCGCCGACGGTGAACCCGCTACACAGAAAGTGTTAGTGCCTCCGTCGATCGAGGGCAGCCACCGCCGCGACAAATTGATGCAGACGACCACACCGCCGCCCCAACCCTGGCTCCTCCTCGACAGAAAGAAATCCCCATGGGATACCATAGCGCCTATCGCCGCCCCACACTACCCCGCATCGCGTGGATTCTGGCAGCGCGTCACCCTGCCCTGCAACCAGTGACGCGCGGGTCCCGGTGGCGCCTACCAGACCTCCCCTGCTTGGTGCCTGCACCACCCTGCCCTGCAACGCCCTGGTCCCGGTGGCGCTCACCGGACCTCCCCGCTCGGTGCTTGAGAATTGCATGTGCGCAGCTTGATTTTGGCGGCGGCCTCGGCGGGTCGATCTCCGGCGCTGACCACAGTAGGGTCTCGGGGTGCCCAATCCTAATCATATCTTCCATGCTCAAACGAAGTCGTAGGTGGGAGATTAAAGGAGACTCGTGCGTGTGGTCCGTACGTGTAAAGAATTCCGGGTTACTAAACAATAATAATGCGAGGTATACATAGCTCATATCTAATTTGGGGTCATTCTTGCCACCGCTGCCACTGCCGACAGTGCTTAGATCCATAGCCACCCCAACCGCCTAGAGGATGAGGAGTCATGACGCCGAGGCCGACCCGAGCCGCAGCAGTGCCGCCAGTGCTGCCAAGGACGTTGTACCCGTTCCGCCGTCGTCGCCGCCGAGCGCCGCCTTCGCCGACCCCGAGGTCACCCTTCGTCGATTCGAGGGAGGTAGAACTAATGTGTCGCCTCCATCGCCAAGAAAAAAGCTCGTCCTGTATTCGCTTGAGTTTTGGAGATTTTGTTTCATGGATGAGCTCGGAAACATGCCCCCGGGCACCGCATGGTTACTCATCCCAGATTCACCGCCACCGCTGCCTCCTGAGCACGAGGACTCCATCGGTTTGGGTGACGTCCAGGTATAAGTCAGTGTGATTGAGGAAGTCCAGCAACTGCCACCGCCGCCACCGGAAGAGCGGCCGAGCACCATGTGCGCCATCGTCGTCGACTCCTCCGGTGAAGATTAGGCCTAATTTATTGTTAATCTAAGTATAGTTTAGATTTGTATTCAAACTTTGTAAGCTGGTGCTAGAAATCTATTAATTTATAAATGATGTCTTACAGCAATTAATACAATTTAGACACCGGAAGAGCGGCCGAGCACCATGCCACACACTCTTACAGAAATTCAGAGATTTGCACACAATCAAACTTTGATGCACACACCGCATTGTATCTTATATACGGGCACGAAGTTGTTCTAACATCTTGCACGCGTCTTCTAGGAATATATTCTCCCTTTTTAAGTAAGTAGCTCTATCAATGACGTCGATGTTGATCCGATGCATACGATTGTTGACGATGATGTTGTACTCCTCTGGGACCGTGTGAGGGGCGCGCAACCATGCCATCACTTCAACCTCCGAGATATCCTTGCGAAGCACCCGCGTCCTAGAGGCGTCGTGGATGATTAGGATCTCCTGCATCAATGCCTCCTGGGAGTCTAGCGGGAGGCCGTAGAATGTTAGCCAGTATATACTGGGTCCGGCCATCACTACAGCACAAAATCACTATGCCGATGGTCAATACCTAAGCCGACGGCTTTTTATCGGGGCCGTTGGCATAGGTCTTGGCCTCGGACGTGGCCAAAATTTGGCCGTCGGCTTAGGTATGCCGTCGGCGTAGATTTTTCAGGGGACCTAACACTGGTGGAAATCGGGGAATTTGCACCGGTTTGTAACTACCTTTTGCACCGGTTTTGGAACCGGTGCAACGCATCCGGGACTAAAAGTCTTAGCCTTTAGCACCGGTTGCGTTACGAACCGGTGCTAAAGGCCCTCCACGTGGCCTCCCACACGGGCCCCCGTCGGAGGACCTTTAGCACCGGTTTGTAATATGAACCGGTGCTAGAGGATGGCGACGTGGCAGCCCCTGCAGTGTTTGGCTAAAACCCTAATCCCTAGCCTTTTGAAATACGGTTTTTTCGGGTATTTGAAAAATGTTGATGCACATATAAAAGAAACCATCATATATAGTACACAATATCGTCATACATATAGAGATCGAAGCTAGTATGTGTTATCTTTTATCGTGTTTGGTCGAACATATTACATAATGGAACATTGTACGCGTTCATGAATATATACAATATAATTTCAGCTACGATTTTCCAAAATCGTAATGCCGATGGTATTCACCGGTTGGTGCTATGACCTCATCAAGTAGGAATCCCGCCAGTTCCTCTTGAATTGCTCGTATACGCTCAGTTGCTAGAAGACGATCCCGCTTCAGTTCGATCTAATGTAAAGAAGAGGATCAATATATATGAATGAAGAAACTCAACATAAATGATGGTAATAAAATAAAATTGTGAATATTGTTTACGTACATCTAGTTGTTCTAGTCTTCTCTTCTCACGACAAGTCTCTCGCATGAACTCGCAGACATAGAATCCACATAAATTATTCCCGTCTTCTTGCTTCAAGCACTTTACGAGAATAGAGTTCAATCAAAATAATAATCAAGGATGATAATGGTATTGAAACTAGAACCAACGAGATGCGCGGACCTAGCTAGTAGTACTTACCGGTACTTGTTTAAATTCAAGCTCATTTCTCCAGGGACCCGGTGCCTTAGCCGTGAACCGTTTCCAAGCACTGCCCCGCAAAGAAAATGAATAAAGAAGTTAGTAATTACTTGATATCGGGAAATGAACGAAAGTAGCTGATATAGTGCCATGCATAATGATTGAAATTACCGCTGGAGTGTATCAATCATGTCCCCGAATGTCTCAAGGGATTTTTTTTTCGAGTCCATGACTAGTACTCGTCCTCTATCAAGTTCAATAACTAGCAGAATAAAATGATAGCTGCGCACACACATAACACACACTTAACATCGAGTAACCAAAATATATAGTAATGTGTATAAGACAGTTAACACACTCACTTGAAATTGTAAGGAAATAGTATTTTCGTCATGGTTTCTTGTTTCCTTAACGCCCGTACCAAGTTATCCTCCGTGTCCTTGATATGGTTATGGAGAGTTACCTCGTTCACGGTATATGGGTCAATGAACCCAATATCATAGATTTGTCCTCTTTTGCATTCGAGTTTCTTCAATCTGCATAATATAGTGAGTAAAATTATGCATGCAATAAACGAGATGAGATAAAGACTTATAGTTACAAGGAAAAATAATACTTACAAACAATAGGCACTGATCATCGATTTGTCGAGGGCGTCATGATTGTATAACTGAAATAATTCAGCAACTTCGATGTTTATGTCGTCGTTTCCACGAAAGAAATGCTCATCATTAATTCCTATTACGATCCAATTCTGCCCACGCTGTGAGGCTTCCAAGTACCAGTTATGCAATTTTCGCATTCTTGTTGGTAGATTAGGAATCTCCTCGGGTCTGACGAGAGGGCTCTCATACCGGTATTTGTATGCTACTACTTCAGCCGTGGGGAAATCACACCTGCTTAAGTATTGAGCAACAGACATACCTGCAGCTTTGGCCTCCTCTTTGTACAGTGCTATGATCTCTGGATCATACTGGACATCGGGAAACACTTGGAGCGGGGGGCAAGAGTTCATCTGTTCTCCGAGCTGAGGAACTGATTTACCTTTCGACCGCTTTGCTGCATCTGACTTGAGAATAGTGCGGTCATAATCTGATGCAAGCCTTGGCTCGGGTTGGTGAAGGTTCTTCAACATTTTTAACACTTTTGGATCTAGAGGAGGCTGCTCGGCGGACTGCTCGGTCTTCTTTCTCTTCAAATTTTCAAAGAAGTTCTTTGATGATTTCTCTAGTACCTTCGCCGCGGTTTCCTCCGGAGTATAGTCGTAAGGTCTCTTTGGAGGAACCTTAGGTACTCTTGGAAGGGGCTCCTGTCGACGGATCGGTGATCGGTTACTCTTGGGAGCGGCGATGGTACGCTTCTGCCTTTGGCTCTGAGCCTCAGTGGGTGGAGGTGGCGGAGACGGCTCACTAGCTGGGGAAGGCTGGTATGCTGGAGAAGGCTGACGCAGAGATGGCGGAGAAGGCTGACGCGGAGATGGCGGAGATGGCTGATGTGGCGGTGGAGAAGGGTGATGGGCTGGAGACCTTGGCGTCCAATTTGGAAGCACGATTAATTCCTTTAGCCATAGAACGGTGGTCTTCTTGGCTTCTCCCAGCTCGTACAAATCCCCTTCACCTGCAGGGTGGTCAAGCTTCAGCTGCTCAAATCCGCCCATAACTTCATCCACCCCGGCAACAGCATAGCCAGGTGGAATCGGACGGCAATGATAAGTTGAATCAGGTCCAATGGGTAAGGCATAGCCGACCGCCACCTTCATGGTTATGTTCACGACCTTCACATGTAGCTCGCAAGATGTCGACTCCGTGATATCATCCACTGGATAGCGGATCGCCGGTTCATCATCATCCGCTGGGAGGTCCGTGGAAGCCACGCTGCTTTTCCGCTGAGATGGTGGGCCGGTAGCATCATATCCGGCTTCTATCTGTGGCTGAGATGCGGCGGTTCCTTGCTGGCTTATCCGATTTAACAAGTCTGATTGCCGCTTCAGCTCTTGTTCTATCTGAGACATGCGGTCTGCTTCCCTTTCCTTTCTTCTCTGACGGCTTCTATCGGGAAATTTCTTCATTTCCACGGGAAACCCGAGTTTCCACGGTTTGGAGCCCGGAGTGGTTCGTGTTCGTCCTGGGTGTTCATCATTCCCAAGGGCGCGCGTGAGCTCGTCCTTCTCTCTTTCGGGATGGAACCTTCCCTCTTCAACATCCTTTGATGCGCTTCTAAGGGCATCAATGGGAAGAGGGTCTTCGTCATGCTTTTTTGTATATACACACTTCCCTTCCGAGTCCAACTTCCCTCCATGCCCGTAAAACCAATCCCTTGACCGATCATTCCATTTCAATGTCTCCGGAATGATCCCTTTGGCAATTAGATCGTCCTCCATCTTCTTCCACTTAGGCTTGCCAGTCTTGTAGCCTCCTTGCCCCATAGTATGGTGATACTTCTTTTTAGCAGCATTTTTCTTATTTATTTCTGACCTTCGCTTAGCTGCCTCTGAAGTCTTGTACTCCACGAATGCGTCCCAGTGATCTTTTATCTTCTCATATTGTCCAGTGAACACCGGAGTCTTTTTTTGGTCGACAAAATCCTTGTACAATCTTTTCTTCCAGGTGTTGAATTGTATTGCCATCCTCGAAAGAGTCCACTTCTTGACTTTCCGCTCTATGATATTCAGATGACGATCATCGTCATCTGAATCCTCCTCATTTGAATCCTCCTCATTTCGATCCACCTCAGTTCGATCCACCTCTGGCGCCTCTGGTAGGGTAAAATTAACCATGAGCTTCTTCCAAAGAATATTCTTCAATCTGTTGCGGACATATTTAACTGGTTCCGTCTTTGTCTTCTTCCATTCTCGAATGGTGATCGGAATGTTGTCCCTAACAAGAACTCCGCATTGTCTTATAAATTTACTTGCGTGAGCCGCGGGAGCAATCGGTTCGCCATCTTCACCGATTTCTTCTATTCGGTACCTTTCATGTTCTTCCAACCTTCTGGCCGGACCTCTTCTATTTGCAGAAGAGTGGCTCGATCCAGAGGGCTAAAAGAAGAAGGAGCGTTAATATATGTATATACACAAATCTAATAATCCAACTATACAACAAATGCTTAATTTATTATTAATACACATCTACCTCGCCGGCGCCTTCTCCCTCATCTTCGGCACCTTCTCCCTCTCCGGCACCTTCTCCTTCACCGGTGCCTCCATCCACTCTGGCACCTTCTCCCTCTCTGGCACCTTCTACTTCACCGGTGCCATCCTCTTCGGCACCTTCTCCCTCATCGAAGCCATCTCTACGATTTTGTTCGTCTCCCTCACCGGAGTTGTTTAGAAACAAGGAGGTGACATCGTCATCATTATTATAGCGGATGATATCCTCGATAATATTTTCCTGGAAGTCGTCTCTTCCGAGATCCATAGTTTCTGCAAAGAATTATTACAAATTATTATAATGATACGGAGACCAAAAAAAAGGGGGCGTTGGCCGAGCGCCGGAGCGGTGGGGGAAGATTAGGTCTTCCCTCCCCACCACGCCGGCGCCCGGCCAACGCCCCCATTTTATAACCTAAAATAACTAAAGTAATAAAAGACCTAAAAAAATTCTACTGATAGTGTTGATTATATATATATTCAACGATCGAACAACTAGGGTGAAATTCTACTTAATTCTGTAATATTGAGAGTCTATTGAATTTAGTAATATATCGTGATGCCGACGAGCATTTTCCTCCTTGACTATTACATGCAACTAAAACAAAATCAATGCCAGCTCAAGTCATGTGATTGTTTATGAAGTACTGTACATTATTAGACCTTATTAAACCATTATGTGTTTTTAATATGTGTTATCTAACTAAAATAAACAAAGTAATTAAAATAACAAAAACCTAAAATAACTAAAATAACTAACTAAATAACTAACTAAATATGTGTTTTTCCTCTTTGCACGTGCACATTTACTAGTAACTAAAAACCTAAAATAACTAAAATAATTAAAGTAATTAAAATAACAAAAACCTAAAATAATTAAAGTAAAAAAAACCTAAAATAACTAAAAAAAATGTGCTCAAAACCTTGCAGGAAGGTGGCCGGGCTTGGCGCGTGGGCGAGCGGGCGGCGCGGCCGGGTGCGGCGTCATCGTCGGCGGGCGAGCGGCGCGGGTCCGGCGGCGTCGTCGGTGGCGGCGCGGGTCCGGCGGCGTCGTCGGTGGCGAGCGGCGCGGGGGCGAGCGGGCGCGCGGGCGAGGGCGCGGTGGCGAGCGGCGCGGGGGCGAGTGGGCGCGGGCGAGCGGGCGCGTCGGTGGCGGGCGCGGCGCGGCGCGGGCGAACGGGCGCAGCGGCGGCGGCGACGACGGCGGCGGCGTGGAAAAATCCGGCAGCCTGACGGCGTCCTCGAGCTCCTACGCGCAGGTCCTTAGGCGTTTTGCGGTGCGGGGCAGAGGAGGAAGAAGCAGTTATAAAGGCAGGCACCTTTAGCACCGGTTGGTGGCTTCAACCGGTGCTAAACAACCGGTGCTAAAGGGGGCTGGCTGGGAGCTGCAGCGCCACCACCTTTAGCACCGGTTTGAGCCACGAACCGGTGCTAAAGGTTGTTTTAAACTTTTCAGTTGTTCCCGCCAAATTCGGTATTGAAGCTATCATCAACATTCCATTTGATTTTCTTTTTGATTAGTTATATTTGATTTTCTATTTTCTTTTGATTAGATATATTTGATTTTCTTTTTGATTAGTTATATTTGATTTTCTTTTTTCTTTTGATTAGTTATATTTGATTTTCTTTTTTCTTTTGATTAGTTATATTTGATTTTCTTTTTTCTTTTGATTAGTTATATTTGATTTTCTTTTTTCATTTGATTAGTTATATTTGATTTTCTTTTGATTAGTTATATTTGATTTTCTTTTTTATTTTGATTAGTTATATTTCATTTTCTATTTTCTTTTGATTAGATATATTTGATTTTCTTTTTGATTAGTTATATTTGATTTTCTTTTTTCTTTTGATTAGTTATATTTGATTTTCTTTTTTCTTTTGATTAGTTATATTTGATTTTCTTTTTCTTTTGATTAGTTATATTTGATTTCTTTTTCTTTGATTAGTTATTGATTTTCTTTTGATTAGTTATATTTGATTTTCTTTTTTCTTTTGATTAGTTATATTTGATTTTCTTTTTTCTTTTGATTAGTTATATTTGATTTTCTTTTGATTAGTTATATTTGATTTTCTTTTTTCTTTTGAGTAGTTATATTTGATTTTCTTTTTTCTTTTGATTAGTTATATTTGATTTTCTATTTTTCTTTTGATTAGTTATATTTGATTTTCTTTTTTCTTTTGATTAGTTATATTTGATTTTCTATTTTCTTTTGATTAGTTATATTTGATTTTCTATTTTCTTTTGATTAGATATATTTGATTTTCTTTTTGATTAGTTATATTTGATTTCCTTTTTCTTTTGATTAGTTATATTTGATTTTCTTTTTTTCTTTTGATTAGTTATATTTGATTTTCTATTTTCTTTTGATTAGTTATATTTGATTTTCTTTTTGATTAGTTATATTTGATTTCCTTTTTTCTTTTGATTAGTTATATTTGATTTTCTTTTTCTTTTGATTAGTTATATTTGATTTTCTATTTTCTTTTGATTAGTTATATTTGATTTTCTTTTTGATTAGTTATATTTGATTTCCTTTTTTCTTTTGATTAGTTATATTTGATTTTCTTTTTTCTTTTGATTAGTTATATTTGATTTTCTATTTTCTTTTGATTAGTTATATTTGATTTTCTTTTTGATTAGTTATATTTGATTTCCTTTTTTCTTTTGATTAGTTATATTTGATTTTCTTTTTTCTTTTTTCTTTTGATTAGTTATATTTGATTTTCCCTCATACAATAACATCATTACACAAAAAATAAATGGGAAAGTAATTTCCATATTGAGATACACAAGTTATGATCCCTATCTAGTCTTCTGAGTTTTCTTCTTGTGTTTCCCTTTCTTCTGATTTTTCGTCTTGGAGGCCATGAACCTCCCTTCGCATATCTCCCTTGATTAGGATCGCTTCGGTCGTAACCATGGAGTATGTTCACCATTTAACGCGATGATTGGGTCAATATTCACTCTGAAGGGCGGAATTTCATCAAACTTATTATAATCTTCTGACATGTCTGTCTTATCCTCAACTCCCACGATGTTTCTTTTCCCTGAAAGAACTATGTGACGCTTTGGCTCGTCGTATGATGTATTCATTGTCTTATCTTTTCTTTTTTTTTGGTTTGGAGGACATGTCTTTCACATAGAAAACTTGAGCCACATCATTGGCTAGGACGAATGGTTCGTCTCTGTAACCAAGATTGTTGAGATCCACTGTTGTCATTCCATACAGCTGGTCAACCTTTACCCCTACTCCATCTAGCTTGACCCATTTGCACCGAAACAAAGGGACTTTAAAAGAAGGTCCATAGTCAAGTTCCCATATCTCCTCTATGTAACCATAATAGGTGTCCTTTTGCTCGTTGTTGTTTGTTGCATCAATGCGGACACCACTGTTTTGGTTGGTGCTCTTTTTATCTTGGGCGATCGTGTAGAATGTGTTCCCATTGATCTCGTACCCTTGGAAAGTCAATATAGTCGAAGATGGTGACCCGGCCAACAAGTATAGCTGATCTCCAAAAATGTTGTCATTTATGAGATGTGTCCGGAACCAACCGCCGAAAGTCGCCATATGTTTATGTGTAATCCAGGAGTCAGACTGAGCCGGGTGTTGGGAGCGTACAATATTCTTGTGTTCAATGATATACGGGGCCACCAAGGCGGAACTTTGTAGAACTGTGTAGTGTGCTTGAGTGAAAGAAATCCCGTCCATACAATACATTGATTTCTTTCCTACCGTGCCTTTTCCACGTAGTCTCCCTTCATGCCGCGATTCAGGAACACCAATCGACTTAATGTCAGGGATAAAGTCAACACAGAACTCAATGACCTCCTCTGTTCCGTAGCCCTTGGAGATGCTTCCTTCTGGCCTAGCACGGTTATGAACATATTTCTTTAAGACTCCCATGAATCTCTCGAAGGGGAACATGTTGTGTAGAAATACAGGACCGAGAATGGCAATCTCTTCGACAAGGTGAACCAGGAGATGCGTCATAATATTAAAGAAGGATGGCGGGAACACCAACTCAAAACTAACAAGACATTGGGCCACATCCTTCTGTAACCTTGGTAGCATATCTGGATTGATTACCTTCTGAGATATTGCATTGAGGAATGCACATAGCTTAACAATGGGTACACGAACATTTTCCGGTAGAAGCCCCCTTAATGCAACTGGAAGCAACTGCGTCATAATCACATGACAGTCATGAGATTTCAGGTTTTGGAATTTTTTCTCTGTCATATTTATTATTCCCTTTATATTTGATGAGAAGCCAGACGGCACTTTAATACTTGAAAGGACATCAAAAAAGATTTCCTTCTCTGCTTTTGTAAGAGCGTAGCTGGCAGGACTTAAGTGACGCCCTTTATCCGTCTTGCTCTGTGGATGCATGTTGTTTGGGTCTTTCATACGTTGTTGATCCTCCCGTGCTTCTGATGTATCTTTTGTTTTTCCATACACGCCCAGAAAGCCTAGCAGGTTCACGCAAACATTCTTCGTAACGTGCATCACGTCGATTGAAGAGCGAACCTCTAGGTGTTTCCAATACTCAAGCTCCCAAAATATAGATTTCTTCTTCCACATGGGTGCGTGTCCGGTAGCGACGTCATTTGGAACAGATTGACCGCCAGGACCCTTTCCAAAGATTACTTCTAGGTCCCTGACCATATCAAATAAATCATCACCAGTACGGAGATTAGGCTTTTGCCGGTGATCTGCCACACCTCTAAAATGCTTGCCTTTCTTTCTTACGGAATGCATGGTCGTAAGAAATCGACGATGCCCCAAGTACACAATCTTCTTGCATTTTTCCAAATATATAGCGTCAGTCTTATCTAAACAGTGCGTGCATGCATTGTATCCCTTGTTTGTTTGTCCTGAAAGGTTACTAAGAGCAGGCCAATCATTGATGGTTACGAAAAGCAACGCTCGTAGGTCAAACGGCTCCTGTTTGTGCTCATCCCATGCACGTACACCTGGTTTGGTCCATAACTGTAAGAGTTCATCAACTAATGGTCTTAGATACACATCAATGTCATTGCCAGGTTGCTTCGGACCTTGGATGAGCACTGGCATCATAATGAACTTCCGCTTCATGCACAACCAAGGAGGAAGGTTATAGATACATAGAGTTACAGGCCAGGTGCTATGACTGCAGCTCTGCTCCCCAAAAGGATTCATGCCATCTGTACTCAGACCAAACCTTAAGTTCCTTGCGTCGCCTGCAAAGTCTGGGTAGTCTCTCTCAATTTTTCTCCACTGCGACCCATCAGCGGGGTGTCTCAACATCGCGTCTTTCTTACGGTCTTCTTTGTGCCATCGTAACAACCTGGCATGCTCTTTGTTTCTAAACAGACGTTTCAACCGTGGTATTATAGGAGCATACCACATGACCTTGGTAGGAACCCTCTTTCTGGGGGGCTCGCCATCAACATCACCAGGGTCATCTCGTCTGATCTTATATCGCAGTGCAGTGCATACCGGGCATGCTTCCAAATTCTCGTACTCCTCACCGCGGTAGAGGATGCAGTCATTAATGCATGCATGAATCTTCTGAACCTCTAATCCTAGAGGGCAGAGAACCTTCTTTGCTTCGTACGTACTGTCAGGCAATTCATTATCCTTTGGAAGCTTCTTCTTCATTATTTTCAGTAATTTCTCAAATCCTTTATCAGATAAACCAGTCTCTGCCTTCCATTGCAGCAACTCCAGTGTGGTACCGAGCTTTGTGTTCCCATCTTCACAGTCTGGGTACAACTTCTTTTTATGATCCTCTAACATACCTTTTAACTTCCGCTTCTCATTCACACTTTCTGCTTCTCTGTGTGCATCTACGATGGCCCGACGAAGATCATCATCAGGCTCATCTGATGCCTCTACATCTTCAGCTTCTCCTGTCCCTTCAGCTTCAGCTTCCCCCGTTGCAGTATCACCATATTCAGGGTACATATCATCATCCTCTTCTTCTTCATTGTCTTCCATTATAACCCCTCTTTCTCCGTGCTTGGTCCAACAATTATAGCTAGGCATGAAACCTTTCCGAAGCAGGTGGGCGTGAATGATTTTCCAGGAAGAGTACTCCTTCTTGTTCCCACAGTCAACACATGGACAACACATAAAACCATTCTGAATATTTGCCCGAGCCACATCGCCAAAATTACGAAGACCTTCAATGAACTCGGAAGTGCGTCGGTCACCGTACATCCATTGTCGTTGGTTCATCTGCGTCATATAATTAGGTTTACTAATACTATTACCGAACATCATAAATAGTAAAATGACAAAACATGCATTTGTATCAATGACAAATAAAAGAATAGAGTTGCTAACCTCGATCGAGGAGGAAAGAACGAGGAGAAGACCTAAGTATCGCTCGGGCACCTCATATCATCTTTATTTTGTGTGAGCTTAAGTTGGTTCATGCTTTTAGGCATTTCATCAAACACCTCTTGTGCATAGGGGAAAAAACCAAACTAGCACACCCCCTCTCACACCTTCCAAAGGAAAAAAAACAGAGGAGAAGGCTGGTGGGCGGCTGTATTTATAGGCAGGGCCTCTAGCACCGGTCCGTGTCCAGAACCGGTGCAAAAGGGTGTCCATTAGCACCGGTTCGTGCCACGAACCGGTGCTAAAGGTGTGGCGTCTGCCACGCGGCAGACGTGACACCTTTAGCACCGGTTCGTGGTACGAACCGGTGCTAATGGTTCCTAACGAACCGGTTCTAGAGCTCCACGGGCTCAATTTAGCTCTCTGGCAGCTCGAACTGGTGCTAAAGCACCCCTTTAGTCTGGGTTCGAAAGCCAACCGGTGCAAATACCGTTTGGAGCAAAAAACGAAAGCCCTATTTTCTACTAGTGACCCGACGGCAAAGCCGTCAGGTTAGGTATTTCCGTTTTTTCCGATCGCCTTTTCTGTTTTGTGAAAAAAAATGGTAAAAAATTCAAAAAATAATATCCTTTGAGGTGTAGTTATGTTACATGATCTAGTTGTTAGGAAAATTAAGAAACTTGAATTTTGAAATATTTTTCAAAAAACTTGAATTAGGAAAATTTAAAAACCCTATTTCGGCACTCTGAAAATGGAAAACGCACTTTTCGTGGGATGAAATGAAAATCGGCCTTCATGGGATTCCTCGCCATCCCAAGGGCCACACGCGTGTCCGATATGGCCTTGTTTCGAAAAACTATGATATGATCAGGGCTAAAGCTAGCTCATTTGACTTAAAAGCTATGCAACCTCGAACGTGCTAGATCATTTTTGTGAAGGGACTTTCTGGTAAATATTCTTTTATCAAGGTTTGAATTTTTTCTCCACATCTAGGTGATATAAACTGACTCCACGCGAAGGTCTCATATTTTTTCGATTTTTTTTGAATTAGTTACGCCTGATTCTCGACCCTCATGAACATGACAACGCACGAAACTCGCGCTCACGGCCAGGCGGTGCGAAGTCCCGCTTTAATGGGCAAAGTTTAGTGAAGAAATGACATGTTGCGGATCCAAAAATGATTTTTTATTTTTTGTGAAAATTTTGATTTTTTGATTTTTTAGTTTTTTAATGTTTTTATTTTTAATATTTTTGAAAGTTTTTAATTTTTTTCAAAATGTTAGCAAACACATATATACATGCATATATATATATATATATATATTACCTACACACACATAGACATATACACTTACATACTTATACACAGTCATATAGACACATATGCCTTAAGAGGATTGATATACTACTAATATCAATAAGGACTTAGTAGTATAGGGATAGCTTATTCAAATAGAACTTAGGAGTTAAGCGTGCTGGGCTTGTAGTAGTCTGAGGATGGGTGACCGAGCGGGAAGTCATTGTTTCGGGGTAATTAGAGAGATAACTATGCACATGTCCCTTGCCCAGTGTGTCTCAACATCGAAGGACCTTGCAGATCGAAGAACATGCCAAGCTCTCTTTTGATACTAACTATGCACATGTCGAATGAAGAGTCCATGGTATATGGTCGTCATAATAGTAAAATTATGCAGCATAAATGTGTGTGTGACATTGCTATGTCATGTCAGACAACAGTTAAATGAAATGACTAGTTGCACGATGAAAATCGAGACTTTAAATGGTTATCTATATCTTCTTGAGCTTGAAAAATCAGAGCTAACTACACTGACATCAGGTAAACACTAGGAAGACCTTATCTTGCACTACAATATAGAGTATGATGATAAGATTGATGTGAATTTGGATGGTGATAAAGAATTCTTCAAGGCTGTTGTAATTGACAAAGACAGCAAAGAAAAGATAGTTATCAATGAGCCAGGTTATAATATCTAGCAATTCCTATGTTCACCTGTATGCAGACACCTATATATTATATGTTACTAACTTTTACTATACACGATGCAGAGGTTCAAGTCAATGGGATTCGACATCCGCTTGCAACATAAGGTAACTGATTACGGATTTCTGTTTGCCGCAGTTGGTTTCTTTATAATTAGAGCTAATACTATACTTTGCTATCAATTAAAACTGTGGTGCCGTTGTTTCTTGTCAAATTTGCAGGACGTGAGATAATCCTTAATAAATTGTCTAGACCTACTACAATGCGGCTGTCCCCTAAACAGAATGCTACCGTTGTTGATTTCGCGAGAAGCCACTATGACCGTATCGGAGGTCTGGTCGTCCATCAGCTAACGAAGAATAACCATGGACGTAAAACACTTGTAAGTAAAAACAAAATTACTAAACTCAAATATATTACTTTCACATGCATGTACAATTTCTGTATATGACAGTAATGTAACTTCCATGAAAATCGCTGAGGATTAGAACTGGTTTTCATCAACACTTCAACATCCCCTAGTCAGGTCGACTCTCCTTGATGGTACGAGGTAACCATGCCTATTCAAAATGGTCTGAAGATCGAAAAGGCCGATTAGTCTGGGACAAGGAAAGCTGGAATAACTTTGCCCTCAAAGTGAACTTTCAGATCGGATCAGTCATCCTTTTCTGCTTCACAATGTTCAATGGTCACATTGGTATTAACTTTCACCAACTGTGATAAGTAGTACTGGAATGCATCTCTACAACAGTCGTAGCTAGTATATGTACAATCTATTCCTCTACGCACATTACTTTATTTGGGGTATGACGATCATGTACTACATTGTAATTATTGTATATTACAGTTTGATGTTCAGTTATTTGGTCATACCCGTGCTCACATGCAACGAAATCGACAACCCAAAAATGATGGAGATCCAGACGTTCCGGGTAATCTGACAACGAAATCTGAAACCCAGAATAAATGGGAAAACTATGGACACCCTGACTTTGGGCTCCAGAGGCTGGTCAAATGACGAGCTGGCTCCACAATATTTGGGTCGTCCGGAGAAACCTGGCCTATGCGGAACTGCGGAGGCGGCCCAAAAATGTGCCTGTCTATGGGCTACCAGTCAGCCCATTTTCTCGCGCGTCTGCGAAAAAAGGATTTTTCCGGCCGGTCGTTCAAATAAACCATCTGAGATGTTTCGATCAGCGACGGCTTAGTAAACCGGCGCAGAAAAACCACATTATTAGCAACTATTGCTTCCAGCGGGATGTGTAACCATCACGGGCCTATGTAGCAAAACCGGCTGAGATTGTAGGTTTTATACTAGTGAGGAGATATCTAGTGTTGGGGAGAGCACCACGTGCCACCTTCTCTAAGCCCAGGTGCCCCCATCCTCAAATATAAAGAGGTGACCCTTCACCCCTCCATTCATCACAAGCCTTTTGGCTACCCTGTCTCACACGCTAGCATCTAAGAAGTGCTTTGGGGAACTTTGTTTGTGACAACGAAGTCATGCCAGGATGGTGTATACGTACGCGTATCACGCATCGGAAATGTCAGAGTGATCGGACTTTGAGGAGTAAGAATTCATTGCCACACCAAGGTTCTTCATCGAATCTTCCACATCCCTCTCAACGAGAACATATAATTTACTTATTGATCGACACAAATGTTCCTAGGTGATCGTGTTAGATCAAAAATTAATTAATTTACATACTCGATTCCCTTCACTTCCATACTATCAAGTTGGGTTGCTCGATGGAAAAGGTATTGGGAGAAATCATGTTTCTTGCACAAAACTAATGCACCCACCTAGCCATCCTACTAAGAATGTTGGAGAGAAACCTTGAAAACTTAGTTGTTGCACTACCGGGGACTTCGGTGTGCCTACATGGGGACTATGGCCTGAGACTTTGTGGAGGGACCGAAGACTCTGGTGTCCCTAATCGGAGATTTTGTAGACGGAGCGGAGACTCCGGTGTCCCTATCAGAGATTTTGTAGAGGGAGCGGAGACTCCGGTGTCCCTGACCGGAGACTCTAATGCAAGTTCTCCTGCAATGACTATTTTCTCGGGGGACCTATAAAAGGGCCCCCTCTTCTTTAAGAGAAGATTACGTCTTTCACTCTCTCTTCTCCATTGTTGTTAAGCACAAATTAAGTAGATCTCCCATTCTAGCCACTTTTGGTGTTCAAAGGAGGATACCTAGATATACACTTCCACTGAAGGAATTTCATTTCCCCAACCATTTGACTTAATAACTTCTTGCTCTTGAGTTCTCGAAACCCTAGCTGGAAGAAGTCGCCCCCAAAGCTCATCGTTATTGTTGTAAGAGTTTGGTGGTGTCGTTGGGAGCCTTCAGTTAAGTTGTGGAGTTTGCCCCAATCCTTTGTGTAAAAGTTCCAGTCATCACCTTCAAGGCCACCGCTTAGTGGAGCGTGAGCTCGCCTTTGTGGCTTGCTCGCCGGAGAATAGGGTGATGCATTTGTGGCGTTGGTTATCTTTGTGGTACCAACCCTCCAACGTAGACATACTTTTCATAACAAAGAAGGAACTACGAGAATACAACCTTATGTCTCCCGTGCCTCCATTGCGGTTATTTCTATCCTTTACTGTTGTATCTTTACTTGTTTATCTTGCTTGTATGCTTGCTTGACATATAGGTTAATTCACATAGTTAGATATCTAGAGAAATTACTATCTACGTCAAGACCGCCTATGCCCCCCCCCCCCCCCCTAGTCGCTCATACCAATGATCCTTTCAATAGGCTTTTCCATAGTCATTCTTCATGTGTATCATGCCTATGAGTTCTCCTTCTCAGCGGATGTGTGCACCTTAATGCGCAGAGGCTGGGTGTGCACTCATTGATTGTATTAGCTTGATGTAAACATTTGAGTTAATAAAGTACGTCCTTTGTCAAAAAATACAAAAATTATCGACATAAACTTCGTCATAACAAGTCAACTTTTTTCTAGTAATGACCACCATACGTTTGTATGGTATACTATACAATAGTTATCAGCTACTTATTGCTATCTTGTGATCTCAGGAGTCACTGTTTTCACGGTTGACTAACTACAGAGGCTCATAGCCATCTTATTTTCATTTACACAACATGTGAGATACTCTAATTTTGGAAATATTGCTATAAACCATAAGGATCCGGAAAGTTCTGGGCATGGTTACATATTTGATCATGGTGTGCACACTTTAAGAAAAAATTATGTTTCATCCAATACATGTTACAACTCTGTCAAATGTTCAAAAATATGCATTGTCAAATAAGAACGTGTCTTGCACTTGCCCAATCAATATTTTTCTCTATGAAAAAAATATTTTGATACATCAACGTAACTAAATCATGCAGAATATCTAGATTATTTTACCAATTCATACCTTTTTCATCACTGAAATGTACTACTTAGCCTGTTGACAATGTTCTCAATAGAAGGCCTTTTCTTCCGATTGATCTCAACACACTCCAGCCCGATCTCAATGCATGTCTTTATTTGTTTAAGGCAAATGGCATCTAGGGATGGGTGAACCGATACTATGTGATCATGTGTCCATTCTTCACGAACCTATTTGCATATATACAAAGTTTGAATGAGAGCGTGAATGACAACAACAAAAATGTGTACATAACAAAACAGCTTCAAAAGTAATGCCCGTTTTGAAATCATTGACCATTTGCGTTACCTTTTCAATAAATTTCCTTGCAGATACTTTTTCTGTGCTGCTGCTGTTTTCCTCGGGTATTACTGTGTTTTTCTTTCTTATTACAGTCTCGATAATTGTAACACCTAAGCTGTATATATCGGCTTGGGTAGAAATTTCACCTCGGTAATAATATTCTGGGGCAATGTATCCACTGAAAACACGTCAACATTAGCATTTGAAACATTATCTGGCAGAGTATATGAAAGTTAAATGAAAGTACATGCATGCGATTTGGGATTGAGCTTACTATGATCCCACAATGTTTTCCGTGTTCGCCCGCGTTTGTTCTTTAGCGAAGATCCTTGAACGACCGAATTCCGCTATTTTTGCCACCATATTATTGTCCAACAATATATTTTCTGGCTTAAGGTCCATGTGAATAACAGGTTGGTCGAGCTTATGCAAGAAATGCAAACCTTGGCAGATCCCCTTGATTATATTGAAACGCGTGTCCCAGTTTAGTGAACTGGATTCTGCTACAGTAGTTATGACATGAGATCAGGTAAGTACTAGTACGAGATAACGATAGTATGCGCTCATAAGAACAGCAAAAGAAGTTCACAAATTCCGTTATCCCAGAGATTTCCGATAAATTTTGTTCAAAAAGGAAAAGTGCAGACAATGTTAAATGTGCCGGATGGGGTACGATATACAGTACTTACCAAAAATATATTTATCAAGGCTTCCTCCCGGTAAATATTCGTAGCAGAGTAAAGTTTCACTATGGTCTGCAACAGTATATTTTCCATTGCTCCGCACCACTTTGGCTTGTACTTCACGGCAGAAGCCAACCAACTTTGCCAAGTTTTCATGTTGGAGAGCCATAATATGTTCAACCTCTTTATTAAATGCTTTTTCTCGTGCCACAGGCGAATCTTCCTTGAGTCTCTTGACAACAATCGCCACACCACCTTGCATTCCCTGTTTAACCTCACATACACTGCAGGTTGGAATCATTCTATTAACTATTAAGACATTTAAAATGTCACGCCAAAATCATACCTTATAATATGCTCCGAACGGATCTTCACCAAGTTTTCGCTCCTCGGAGAAGTCATCCGTAATTTTCTTCAATAATGTTAAAGGTAGTTCCTTTGTTTCTGTATTTAGAAGGCTCGGCATGGTCTCTTGGGTTTTAACTTCGCTGTCGTAAATGGCAATTTCAGACGACTGATGCAGTCCTGTATGTCAGGGGTCATTTATGAGTCCACACCAAATCTAGATTTGTTTAGAAAAGAGGTAATTCCAGCCATGGTATATACAAACTTGCCCGATTGGGGTTTGGTGGTCCAAATCATCCCGGTGCAAACATGTGGAATGCCACATGGTGAAATTGTTTTTGGAAAGACAGAAATCCGCTTTAGAGCTAGGCGTTCTCAGATCCGACTTTAGAATAAAATGACATCAATTTACGATAGAGGGTGTAAGTTGGTAGTTGAACTTCTAAGAAAATAACCAAACCACCATTATTTGAAAAGTATTGAAGTTGTTTTTGCAACACATTTTCGTGGGATCATCTATATCTATACCAATATAAAAAGAGCGAGATAGGGGCGATCCAATACATCCTGGCCATCCAATTTTGCTACTAACGCTGAAGATTACTCCTGTGATTAGCGGTAAAACAGTGTCAGTCACACCGAACGAAAGACCCCCGATCCCGACCCTGATTCGAGGAATTACAGGTGAAGTCTTCTCATCGCGATTTCCGAGTTCTCTGCATCTCCGCGTGCCTCGCTTCCTTCCTCGCCGCCGCCGCCGCATCTCCTAGACCGCACATCTCTGCAACCTCCAAGCTCCCACGGCCGCCTTCCTCCGCTCTTGGTCGCCGCTAGATGTTCCCCAGGTCGGAGGCCACCCAAGGTATCCACCGTAAGTCTCCGAGCTTCGACGGTCGCTCTGCTCGGACGCCCAGTGTTGCGCACCGCCGTGGCGCCCGTTCGTTCGTGCGCCTTAAGGCCGAGCCAAGCGGGAACCGCGCCGAGTCCAAGGGGAACGACCTCCATCATCAATCGTCTAATGGGGCGAACCGCGTCCATCAACCTCGCAGGTCCTCACACGATTCTCTCTTTGCTTCAATTAGGACCTGCTTCTCTCTCTCAGTCGGAGTCTGCTGAGCTCTCTCTTCAATCTACACGATCATTTTCTAGGTTTTTTTAAGGAAACGGCAATGTTGCGGGTGGAAGCCGAGACGGAGTTGGGGTGCTGAAATTATTCCTGGTGCGTGTTGCCTATCAGGGCTGAGCCGGCGAAATTTGGGGCCTGTGCGAATTTTCAAAATAGGGCCTATTTTACTAGAAATTTTGAACTATTTAATAAATATTGTATATATAGATGTTATAATATCTTACATTGTAATTGGATATATTAAAAATCATACCTAGTAAACTCCCCTGGTTTCACAATGTTTATTTGAACATGATGAGAAGGGTTTAGTCACTCACTAAAAAGAAATTCACGAAGGTAATTCTTAGAGACTTCGCCGTCCTTTCCTTGGTCGTGTACTTTCCTGCGATTGGCGACGTGGAAACTAGGCAGTTGGCTTACAGCGGCCCAGCTAAGGAGGAAAGCCCTATTCTTTTTTATACTACTGTTACTAATTTTTCTATTTCTATAAATATCTAGTAGGCCTATATGAATTATGGGGCCCCCCAAATTTTGGGGCCCTGTGCGGGCAGCACATCTTGCACAACAGTAGGCTCGGCCCTGTTGCCTATGATGGCTACTTCCAGTTGGGGTGCCCAGAAACTGCATTTTTTTTACTCAGTAAATTGAAAATGTAGGGTCAAATGTATGTGATAGCTTCTTTGAAATTAGAAGAAGTTCTAAATGACATCTAGCTTCTTTCTTCATGTTTTCCAGTTATAATTGTTTTCATTCAAACACACATTTACCCAATGGAGGTTTTCATAATGTATACCTTTTTTTCTGGTATTATACTGATTTGGTATTGACTATGCAATAAAGAATCAAACATGTCCCATACAAATTGTGAAGGAGTATATGCTATACTTAAGATTTCCTTTTATGCATGTATATTCATTCAGCTATCTGTCCCACTGTAGGCATAGAAATGACATCTTGTTTTTTCCATCATCACGGCTGCATCACCTGATGCAATGCTGGAGTGGCCTGTTCCAGTAAGAAGAGGAGGAGAAGGACGATTAACCTAAGCCTATCCACCTATTCGGTTCCTTATCTGTCATGCAGATGAATAAGCTTGAAAATACGGGTGTATTACATATAGTTTGCATCAGGTGAAGGCGTGCACTATTCTTTATGTTCATGTCCATAAAGGATTGTGATCAAAATGAAACAAGGAAAATCAATTCACCCAACAATTGCTTGTTTTACCCGTCATTTATCGGGAAATGAGTTTGCTATGGTAAAGGTTACAAACTTGTCAGGAAGAGTTACAAGTATAGCATATTGCAGAGGATGAATTAAGTTAACAAGCTATGTAATATTTTTGATGTAAAAGATTGTGTGATATATTATTACAATTGAAATATGTATTATACATATTTTATGGGCAGTATACATTGAATCTGATATATATTCGTTGGAAAAATATGTTTTTCTCCTACAAAATGTGCATTGCACGTGCACTATTACTAGTTTTTCTTAAATAATGGATCACTATGTACAGACTACAGAAACTATACTGTTTTTATCGGGGTTCCACAGGAAATTTGAAAAATAATCTAAATGCAAGTAAACTGAAATAAACAAGAGATAGTTAAGAGTAGAAGTGTAGAACTAACCCTGAGAAGGCCACTCCGGTGTCTCTCTCTTTGGAAGAATGGGTTCTTTCTTGCGAAACTGTTAACATGACGTAGATATATATGCAGGATGTTAATGAGTGTGTTTTGCTCGATTACAAAGCCTTTTATTTTAAAGTGTGGCTCTACTATACATTAAATAAGAAATGACCGCCATTCCAAAACATCTTGGCTTTGGAGTTGAAGATATGTGTACAATCGCCCCATGTGCTACTACAGAAATAATCAGAGACCGGGGATGTATTTCGGATTGCTAAAGCCAGTATAATCAAAACATAGCTATTCTATAATGTCAGTTGAATCATAAATATTAATAAACAAACATAATTTGATTAAAATATGTTGTAGCTAGAGTCAGTCATATGTTGTTTATATTCTTTCTCTACCCTTAAAGTGTTTGTATTGTCCTTGAGCACCATCACTAATATGTGCTCCCTCCGTTTCATATTAGTTATTATCGATTTAGTACAACTTTGTACAAAATCAACAATAACTAATATGGAACGGAAGGAGCATTACCAAGTATGTGAATTATATTTGTGAGACTACATATGTATGATGCAATTTCTAATGTTTCTAGTTGATAAGGATATCCGGACACATATCTTTGATTAGTATATGATTCGGTTGATAATGATGTTTTACAAGTCATTGACATAGAGATGCTAACCCGATACCATGAACTTGTGATGAAGTTCATTGGACATACCCACTCTGAGACACACTGAGATTTTTTTCTCATGTTAGTCTCAGGTATAATCTAGATGCCATATCCTAGACTTGAGATATTCGTGTGTTATCATGTTGTGAATCAACTTGCCTAAAATTATTCCATGAAAGGTACTACAGTGATCCATGCACATGATAGCGCCTAGAATCACTGCCAGATATCTGGCCTAGATTGGCCTAGGATCACCGCCTAGAATCAACTTGCCTAAAACTACGACAACTAGCGTAATTCTGGATAAATATGGATATGCCAGATATATTCACATGATAGCGCACCTGTTCTATTTGCATCACCGGAACGCCTATCGCTGTTTCTGTCTCGATCAACGCAGTGACTATCTCCTGTATAGTAGGCCTGTCGCGTTGCTTCCACGTGATACATTTCAGTGCTATATCAATGCATCTTTTCACCTGTTGGCAATATGCTTCGAGTAATCTGGGGCTCAGTATTTCACCCAGCCTCTTCCTCCATCTATCATGTACCTGCAAGATGGAAACTAAAGTTTACAATGGCATGGCACACATAAGTCAAATATATCATACTGTTTGTTTTCCCGATATGGACGGTTACATATGGATAAAACCTTCTCTTACATAATCAACGAACTCCTGAGTCGTCATGTCATCAATAAGTTCGTAGCCTTTATGCCCGGTCATTATCTTTACAATGATTACTCCCAAACTGAATATATCAAACCCTTTTGACACCTTTTTTTTTGTTATGTATTCTGGCGGACAATATCCTCTGCATTCCAACATGTATGGTACAAACTGTTGCTTAGTGAGTGACTAAAAAAACACAAGGTTAAGATATAATGAGATTATGTTCGTTAATATAAACACTTGGGGCCTCTCTCGCTTGGATGATACTTTACAGTGGGCCTTGGTAAAATATCACCCGATCCAAGTAGGCCTCAACGTTTCGCCTCAAGTCCATTTCATGCAGGTTGTGTGTACCAATGGAATTAAATACATCAACTAATAAATCCACAAATAAAAAAATAGGGGGACCCTGTGCAGGTAAGGATTCTTCAAAAACTCGTAAACACATCCCATTCGGCAAAGTTGTTTGCGACTGCAAATTGATGTTGTTACAATGAGGTTGCTTACCGTGTACCTCTAGAACTTGATTCTGTTGTGTTTTCTTCATCAAAGAACCTTGATACACCAAAATCTGCGATTTTTGGTGTCATGTTCTTGTCCAGCAATATGTTTTCAGGTTTTAAGTCCAAATGCAATAGAGGGGACTCCAGTCCCTCGTGAAGATACTTTAACCCCTCACAGGCCCCCCTGATTATTTTGTAACGGGTGGCCCAATTAAATCCTGTATTTTCATCTGTAACAAAGACAACAAAAAGAAGTATCTTTAGAATCTTACTCTTGAATTCATTGTTATATATGCTAAAGAAAATACACCTGCAGGGCACAACACCAGATTACCAGCGATATAGTTCTCAAGGCTACCATTATGAACATACTCCAAGCAGAGCGCAAGATGTATCCTATTCGCAGAAACTTGTACTCCTTTGAACTCAGTATATTCGTTTTCTGTTTCATTGCAGAAGCCAATTAACTTCACAATATTTTGATGCTTCAGCCTCCTTAGGTTCTGGAACTCTTCCTCAAATTTGCTGTTATAATATTCTTGTTTGGGAAATACCTTCACAGCAATGTCTTCCCCGTCAAGCACACCCTGTTCAACAAATTTCTTGTCAATACTAAAAGTATTTTAGTGGAGTCTTTTTCTTTTAACCAGGTAATTCCAGAAAACCAGGCCAAAACCAAAACGTAGAGAGCCAAGTCCACTCAAACAATACAAATATTAATGGAGCCTAAGCCCACTCTAGCTGCCAACGGGTTTGGCTTAGCTGACTTACCATGGGCTGAGTCAGCGGTGACTTAGCCCTTCACAGCCATCAGATCGCAAACCGATGGACAAGATCACTTTCACACTGTTTAGGAAATACTGTGCAAAACACTGTTTAGAGATTACTGTAGCATCAATCAGGATTGTCGGTTTATGATCTAGTGGACTCAAATGAACAATCTCAGAGAACTATTCACTTCCTGACTTGCCCACAGCAAGTCACCATATCCAAAGCAGCCTCGAACACCGCAAACGCAATTAAAACACGTTAACCTTCTACACACAAATGAGCAGAAGACCCGCTCTGCTGAAATAGCCAGCCTCCCACCACCAACGGATCTTTTTTTCGAAATGGGGAGCTCCAACCTCTGCATCAAAATGATGCATACGGCCTTCCTTTATTCAACAAAAGCCGGCAAAAAGCCTTACAACAGTTTTATAAACCGGTGCCACCAAAAATAACATCAAACTAGTACAAACGCAAGAGGCTAAACGCGGGGCCTTGTGGCCCGATCACCGCGTACGCCAACTCCCCGGCACAATCCAGAGATAACGCCTTGTGCGCATTCTCTGAAAATCACCTCTACCACTTTCCGCCAACCCATCTCCAGAGTGATAGTCAAAAGCGAAGCCCCTCACAGGACCAACCATCAACGGCACCATGGCGCTAGACGGTGCCTCCACCCTGCACGCGTCCTTCGTCGAGACTCCATGACTCCACGTCGTCGAGACCCACCGTCGTTGACGAGGAAAGAGACACTCCACTCCACCACAGAGCCACCTCCAACCATTGTCTGCTCCAAAAACGATGCCCCTAGAGGAGGGGCGCCGCACGTCGCCATCGTCCGATCTGGGAGACCTAGATCTAGGGTTTCCCTCAGAGTAGCCCCGATGAGATGAAAGCTGCAATTATGATGTCTTCAACAAGGTAGCGATGCGCAAGCGCCGCCATCGCCCACCATGACCAAAGTTTGGCTCGGTTTTCACCGGCATCCATGCCTCGCCATTGGGGACTAACTGACGCATAGCGAGATCTGGCAGTCTAGCCACAAACGCCGGTCAACCACCTCCGACGGAGGAAACAGCCACCACCACCATACCTAGGACCGAAGGCCAGACGTCCTTGTGCAGCGAGAAGAACCCATGGGGACCCAAAGACGTCGTCGGAGCCGGAACGATGCCGAGGAGGCAGATCAGGATGTGGCCCGCCCGAGCCCATCTGGGCCCAGAATGGGCCCGCCTGCACTAGCACCGCCGACACCATCGGCCACCGCCACCGTTCGCCGAGGCCTGGCCACTACCCTTCGCTGCACCGCTGACAAAGGCAGCTGGAGCAGACGTCGCTGCTATCGACCGCGTGCCAAGCCAAGGGAGGCCGCCGCCGCGCCACCAGGACTTTGCCCGGCGACGCCTATGGCGGCAGCGAGAAGGGAGGGGCGCGGGGAGGGGGCCTAGGAGGAGGACCGGCGGCGCCCTGGCATAGCGTGCCACTGCCGCGGGAGGGAGAGGTTACCCTATGCCTATCTAATTACTCTTATGTCCCCACCAATGGATCTACCTACGAGTATACATTCTTTTGTAATGAAGATTGGGCACTGACACATTCTTTTGTAATGTCCCCACAAACAGCGGCTATGCAAGCTCGACACATTGTTTTGTAATGAAGATTGGGACATCACCTTCTCCAACCACATCCTCCATGCTTTATCATCACCGTTATCCGACCATTGCCCCCTTCTTCTTGCAAATGATAATGGCCCGAAGAAGCCCAAGTCCTTTCGCTTTGAATTTTTTGGATCAAAATGCCTGGTTTATGGGTGTGGTCAATGGAGACATCAACCATGCAGAACCTTGTCAAAGGCTTTTTCAGAAGCTCAAAAAAAGGGCAAAAATTTGAGGAAGTGCAGCAAAGGTCTTTTCTCAAAAACTAAGGTGGGGCTTCATATGGCTTTGGAAGTCATTCTTCGCTTGGACGTAGTGCAAGAGACAAGAGCTCTTAGCAATGAGGAGAGGGATCTTAGAGCAAGATTGAAGAGAAGAGTCACTGGGCTAGCGGCCCTTGAAAGAACAAGAAAGAGGCAAGCTTCTCGAATTACCATCCTCAAGGAGGGAGACGCAAAGACTACATACTTCCATCTTCGAGTCAACGCCCAAAAACGAAAAAATCACATCCTTAGGCTCAAACACAATAATGGTTGGGTCACGGAGCATGACCAAAAGAAGAACATCATTCATAAGCACTTCACAAAGATCATAAAAGGAGGCCCCCCGCGATCCAAAAACTTCAATTGGACAACGATACCTACCCCACAATGAGATCTTGGTAGGCTTAGTGAGCCTTTTTCGGAGGAGGAGGTCAAGGCCGTGGTGGAAAATACCGCTTGTGACAAGGCACCAGGACCGAATGGATTCTCCGGGGCTTTCTTTGAAGCTTGTTGGAACACAATCAAAACAGATGTCATGGCAGTCATTCACCAATTCTCCAATCTTCAAACAAGTAACCTTCATTGGTTAAACTCCGCCAACATAACCCTCATTCCCAAAAAAGAGGGAGCCGAAGAGGTCACGGATTTTCGGCCCATTAGCCTCATACATGCCATAGCAAAGCTAATCTCCAAGATGATGGCCACTAGACTTGCACCGCACATGAATAAGCTTGTCTCTAATGCTCAAAGCACGTTCATAAAGAAAACAAGCATCCATGACAATTTTTTGTATTTGAGAAACTTGGCAAGAAAGATGCACAAGTCAAAAACACCTACACTTCTCTTCAAGCTTGATATAAAAATAGCATTTGATTCGGTTAGATGGGACTATTTGATAGAGTTGCTTCAACATTTGGGCTTCCCAAGTAAATTTCGAGATTGGACTGCGGCCCTTCTATCTTCCTCCTCATCAAGAGTGCTCCTCAATGGCATTGCTGGTGACCCAATTAAGCATGGTAGAGAGTTAAGACAAGGGGACCCTCTATCACTGCTTCTTTTTGTTTTGGCAATTGACCCTCTTCATCACATCCTACGCAAGGCCACCGAGCAAGGGTGCATCCAAAAGCTTTGTGGAAGAGCTCCCATGGTCTGCACTTCACTTTACGCTGATGATGCCGCTATCTTTATGGCACCGATTAAGGATGACATCAACTTCTTAGCCACCACCTTGCACCATTTTGGAGACGTTACCGGTCTTGTTACAAATTGCACAAAGAGTCAAGTGGCTCCTATTAGATGTGAGGGCCTTGACCTTGATCACATTCTTCAAGCTTTTTCGGCCGCACAACTTTTCCAATGAAGTATTTGGGCCTCCCTCTATCAGTCAAGAGACTAAAGAGAACTCACTTTCAACCAAGTGGCCGGTAAGCTTGTCCCATGGATTGGGAAGCATGTCACTATGGCCGGGCGCTCTGCCCTTGTGAAATCGGTTCTAACTAGTATTGCCATTTACTACATCACCGTGCTCAACATTCCGGGTTGAAGTCCTAAGATTGATAGTATAAGAAGGGATTTTCTTTGGGTGGCATGTGACAAGGTCACGGGAGGGAAATGTAAGGTTAATTGGAGTTAGTGTGCAAGCCTAAAGATTGTGGAGGCCTTGGGATTCTCAATCTCACAAATTTTGCCTCGGCACTTCGCTTGGCTTTGGCATGAGTGGGATGAAGAGGCAAAGCCATGGTGCGGTCTTGGCACACCTTGCACCACCCAAGATTCTGACCTCTTTGCGGCGGCTACTAAGGTCACCATAGGAAATGGAAAGAAAGCGCTTTTTTGGGAGGCGGCTTGGATCAATGGAAGGAGACCTAAGGATATTGCCCCTCTCATTTTTGATGTCTCCGAGCGAAAGAAAATCACCGTCCATAAAGCATTGGAAGAAAATTCTTGGGTTTCCCAAGTCAACACCAGAGTCGGCCTAACCCTTGATCATACTGTGCAATATACCAATCTTTGGGAAATGCTTCAAGCAGTGCATTTGGAGCCCAACACGCCGGATGCGATCACTTGGAAACTTACAAATGATGGATGCTATTCATCAAAAACGGCCTACAACATGCAACTCCTAGGGCACACCGAATCTCCTATGCCTTCATTAGTTTGGAAGCCATGGGCCCCCTAAAGTGCAAAACCTTTGCATGGTTGATCATTCAAAATAGAGTTTGGAGGGCGGATAGACTTGAGAGAAGAGGATGGAAAAATTGTGGAAGATGTAAGCTTTGCAATCATGTCCAAGAATCCGCCTCCCACCTCCTCTTCAAGTGTCGATTCACTATTCGAGTGTGGAATAAGGTGAAGGATTGGCTTTTCTTGGGAAATTTGGAAGAAAAGAAATGCACGCATATTCCGAAACAACGTCTCCACCTCCAATATGATCGTCACCAAAATCAAGGAAAAGCTTGCCTATGGAGCCTAGCGGGGGCGAAGGCCGTGAGTAGTGTAATGCTGCGAGAGTAGGCTTTTTATTTGGGCTTTACCTTTTTTTGGTCAAGTCTTGGTTTGTAAGACCTCTAAAAACTTCTCCTTAATTAATGAACACGGCAAATCTTTTGCCTTGTTTCAAAAAAAAATTCATACACACTGCAGCAGCGAGGCCAACCAACCGCCTACAACATGCTCGTGACGTGATTAATTATTCACTTTCTACTCGTCATTTCCTAAGTTTAATGTTACAATTACCGATTGTTTTTATAGGATACCCTTCTAAATCATGAATTAATTTCCTTCTTTTTGGGTACTTTTCTTTGCAGTACCGTCGAAAAAAAGAAGAAACATCGGCATTTCGTCAAATGGATCATTTCCACAAGCTAACTTGGATAATTACCATTAGCTCTGTTGCTATCTGTTTTACTGGGACCGATCTATGCACTTACCTGTAGGGTTATTATGGTTGTTCTTGTTGGTCCTTTAGATCATACAAAGCTGGTATTTTACTATATTTTTAATTTGAACAAACTATTAATTGGATTTATATTATAGTTAACACGCCATTGTTTTGGTATAATCAGCAAACATATATATGTATTAATAACCGTGTGTCTAGTATTGCTTGTAAGTGTTAAGGAATAACTGGAATCCTTAACTCATGTTGTTAATGCTGACACCCATTTTATGTACTATAAAAATTCCTTATGTTATCTAAGATCTAGGTATAATCCCGTCTCTCTCTAATTCTCTCTCCCTCTCTTTTCTTTGCTCTTAACTTCTTCTCTCAATCTAAGTAGGTTAAGTTATCCTAGTTTTTTGTTGCTAAGCTGAAAGTCTTCTGAAACGGTGTAAAATAGGAGTCTGGCAACAAATGCTGCATACTTAGTGTTATTTAGGCTGGTTATAGTGGGTCGTACTATATAGTAGTGTGTCATGTATATGATAGTACTACATGATACTATATCTATAATATGTGATATCATATAGTATTATCATAGTCTTATTATATTTATTGATTTGTAGAGTCTCAATATAAAATTACATACAAGATCTATTGGGTATTATTTTTCTCGTAATATATGCTATGAGATGGTATCCACCTATATTACTTTAATTCTCTCTCTCATCAATTAGCTATTTTGATACCAGCTAAGGCTAATAAGATGAAAAGACTATAGCTAGCCTTACAGAAACATATATTTTATTCTCCTTTCATTTCTACCCTCATGAATTTAAACTGCATGTGTTCAGCCATGATACTAGTTTATGATACTATTTCTATAATACCTGATATCATATACTAGTATCATACTATTATTATATTTACTGATTTTTAAATTTCAATGCAAAATTATGCATAAGGTCTATTAACATCATTTTGTCTCATAATGTGCGCTACGAGACTGGTATCCACCTATGTATCTCTAATCTTCTCGTTTTTCCGCCACATCAGCGTTTTTGTGGGGCTAGAGTGGATAATACCGGCTAAAATATTAACAATATAGCTAGCCTAAACTATTCCAAATTGATATAGTCACTATTTCCATACACCTGAATAAGTTCCATTTTTATATGTGAACAAGGATAATGGAGTCATACCTGTTCCACCCTATCGCTATCGCATTTCTTAACACTGCATAAACAACTATTTTATAAACAATTATACTTCTCTTTTCAAGAATGTGAATTATTAACTTTAGTCGCTCTCTTAAGAAAAGGTCCTGATATTTGACAAACCTTCGCGATTGGTGCCCAAATAAAGACAGCGTAGCAGTGTGAGATCAGAGCGCCGGCCAGATCCGAAGGCAGATCCGCCGGAGCGGGACCTGACGGAATTCCGCATCCGCGGGCAGCGCAGCGCCGCCGTGTACTGACCGGATCCAGCGACCCTATGCTAAATCAGCTGCCGCCACTCCTGGCCTCTGCACTGCTTCCGCCTGCCGCACCCGATTGCCCCGCGACATTCCTCTGCGATGCCCTTTTTGGGGTAGCTCTCGCTCGCCGAAAAGGAACGAGGAGGCAAGGTACTACCTTTGCACATTAGGGGTGGTAGGAAATATTTTATGACAGTATTCCCTCTGTCTCTTAAGGCTTACACGTATATCTAGGTTGTTATTTTGACCAACATAATACAACTTATATACTACAAAATATATATCACTAAAAAGTTCAAACATTGTACTTTCTAATAGTATAATTTTTATCTTGTAAAATTTAGATTATATTTGTTAAAATGACGACCTAGGTATACGTGTAAGCCTTATAAACTGGAACGGAGGGAGTACCAAATATATGCGACGATTTTTATTTACATCTGACAAAACAAGGATCTTGGAAAACATGCCTTTTTATTCTAGTCATACCTTGTAAACCGTTCCGAATCCACCACTGCCAATTTTTCGGAGCTCACTGAAATCATCTGTAATCTTTCTTATGGATTCGAAAGATATCTTCCTTGGCTCATCGCTTGTCCTGTGCTTCTTCTTCGCCATGATATAGATTTGTCGAGCAAAAAATCTGTCGAATAAGATAAGGAAACTTTTTAGAACCAGCTGAAACTTATGAAGGCCTGGGCTCCCATTTCGAAAAAAGGTGAAACTTATGAAGTTGCTAAACCAGGACAAATTTAGAGCTGTTGCTCTCGAAAGGTTACCCGGAGGCTGGAGAGCAGGAGAAGAACACCGGCAGATCGCGCTATGTATGTCGACGGAGCCACCAACACCGTCAGCGAAATATGGGATATGATATGATCAAATGAATGAGCACCTTGGAGATTCAACGCCCCCAGGAAGAAAGACCAAGTCAGGATCTGAAGTTGAGAAAATATGCAAGTATATCGCGCGAGTCACATCATGTACTTGCATTTATTATAATTAACGAATCTTAATTAATCTCACGCCAACCGGGATGAACCAGTGTCTATTTAAAAAAGTTTATTTACGTTGACTAAAGAGCCTCCATGGACATGATGCTGTGCAACTTGCAAACAAGTAATAACAACCCACAACTGGTTCAGAGGTGGCATACTATGGACCTTTCTGAACTCCTCTCCATGTGATTTCTAGGAGAGATTTAACCGGCCCCATGTTGGCGACATGGAACGCTCATCGGTTGGTAATGATCCAATTGTCGCAATGGAAGGACAAATTTTGTCGGAATCTACATGAGAATAGTAAACTATTGGTGGATTCCATGCATAGAGCACTTGTTCATAGTAATGTGCCACTTGATAATAATAATAATAATAATAATAATAAGATATGAAAAATGAAGGCACCATTAGAAATTTAAAAACTTGTATGTTACTTCACAAAGGTGCAATCCTTGCCAAGGGCAATATTGCTAAGCGGAATTGGCACGGATATACTCAGTGCGGCTTTTGTCTGTTCTATATGGGCAGTCATTAAAGTGGCTTCTAACTTGTTCCCACCGTATAGTGTTGTAAAATACTTTTGCAACTGGTTAAACGAAATAGACCACAATTTTAGAATCATCCTTAGGTTGGAGCGCTTGCGTATTTGGTCACTATGGCTATATAGAAATGATCTTGTTTTGAATGGAAAGCTTTCTACTCCTAATAAGTACAAGAAAATTATGGTCCTTTAAGGCTAATAGAATTGTGTATAAGAATCCTATGGGTATGTCTCCTTATAAATGGTTTATGGTAATGCATGCCTCCTCCAATTACAATTACTAGTAGAACATAAAGCTTACTGTGCGGTTAGACAATATAAATATGACTTTAAAACTGTCAGTGATAAAATAATTTAAGATATTCACTTTTTAGATGAATGGAGGAATGAAGCATATGAGAATATCACGCTATCTAAATTAAAGTTAAGATATGGCACGATAGAAAATACAAAAGAGGGAATTCAAAGTAGGAGAGCAAGTATCATTATCCAATCCTCGTTTCAAGTTCTCTGCAGGAAACAAGTGTCGAAATGGCAAGGACCATAAGTGATATAGGATATATGCCACTACGGAGCCATCACACATCATGACAATATCAAAGGTAAATATAATTTCATTTTTTAGAGCATGTTTGATGTTGTCAATGGCCAACATTTAAAACACTATATTTGAATTAGAAACTCATCAGAAGGGTGGATGGTGATTGGTCTCTTAAGCACGAAGGGAGAAATTAGAGTTAAACATGCAAGTGGGGAACCCCGAGATATCAATAAAAGGTAAGTTCCAAGTACATACCTGTTTTAGAAAAACCTGGAAAATTTGAGGAGTCATTATTTTTGCATTACAAACACAACAACAAAAATAAGGAAGGATACGAGGCCGCGTGGGAGGAGAACCCGCTCATGGTGCGCCTTGTCCCTCCATACATGCATTGGGTGGACTCTCCCCTCTGATTCGCCTCTGTTTGAGTTTCGACTCTTGGCTCCTTATTGACCTAAAACCTCCTAATTTATACCCATGTTTGTCGTCCTAACCTTACACCAAGACTTTTTGAGGGAAACAATATTTTCAAGCTTCTGCTTTGTAAACTAATCGACCATTCTCTTCGACATGCCCTCCAAAAGCTCTTATCAATGATTGTACTAGCAAGAGGATGATGACAATGATCAAGCACTCAAACCTATCTCTATGTGGAGGAACAAGAGGAAACTTCATGAGTAATCGCTGGAGTAGGATAAACATGATGAACCTGTAGAACTAGACAACGAAGAGGACATGGAGGGGAAAGAACAAGAGGAGGCACCTAAGAAGCCTGCAAAATAGAGAGGACTCCATCGAAAAAATCCCATAGCATCTGTGAAGGTGGCTAACACTCCTCCACCCTCCTAGAGGAACGCACATATATTCAGTGCACGGAAGGTGCCCAAATGTCTTCTTTCTTCTAAAATTCCCGTTGCTAACCTGAACCGTAGGGATATCATCTATATGCATGTTCTTAGAAAAACCTCCTTGTAATATGGGATAGATACCTCCCAAAAAATCACAAGCAAAGTCCTGATTGGAATCCTAGCAAAGGTAAAAGAAGAGGACATGTTGGATGACCTCGAGGATGTGACAGTGGAATATGAGTTAGCATATGAGAGCATGATGGAGATCATTGTCAAGATAAAGAAGTTTGACCCTCCTCGCTCTTAACAAAAGAGGTATGAATGAGGTCTTTTGGCACCTGCCCGAGCTTGTCTCAAAAACTTGGGGGGAGGTTTATCAAGTATATGCTATGAGCATTTTGTATCATGTATTTAGCATCATATAGGACTAGTGCTATTTTCATTGTTCCTGCATTATTTACTTCTTTTTAGATGATTTATAGAATTTTCTTCAAAGGTCACTTCACGTTGGTATTTAATTCTAGGAGGGACGAATCTCCCTTTTCTTGGTTTGTTGTTTCAAGGGCCTTGCAAACTCAAAATAAATTGAGGAGAATTACCACGTCAGTTTTTGAAGATTATAGGAGAGTGACAAGTGGAGGCCCACAATACGAGCCAAGAAGCTCTGGGGAGACCCATGGGCACGTCCAGCAAGACCATATGGCCTAAGTGTCGAGTGTCATCTCGTCTCCTTCTTTTACACATGACTCTGCCTCCAAAAAGAAACCCTAAAGCCATAATTTTTCGCAATTTTTCTAAGGCGGCGGCGCCAGCGGAAGTCTTATTCTTCTCCGGGGGAGGGAAGATCCTGATGCTTCTCTATCGTCGCAAGGAGGAAATCAACACCATCGATACCTGTCATGGGCATACCCTTTTGGATACCCATTATTACTATACCAGGCTCGGCCCATATGGAGGTGGACCAGCACAAGGATTCGACAAGTTGAGCCCGCATGTCATATCGACTTGGAGTCGAAGAAAGAAGACTCTAGAATAACTTGTAAACCCTACCCTGATTGCATATATAAAGCCAGGCAGGGGCACCCCATGAGGGTACGGAATAGATTAGACAAACAACCCTCCACTTACGGCGGCTCCCTGTAAACATAACTATGATCATATACTATATTTCTAGTAGGATGTAGCGATTCTCCACTGCGGGGACGTGAACCTGGGTACGTCGTGTGCCAATCTCGCTCCCGGAATCTCCATCGTCGCATTCTCCCTGAAACCCTAAGTCCATATTCATGGGCATTGCCAAGGTGAACCCTCGTCAATTGGCGCTGTCTGTGGGGACATACTGAACGGACCCTGCAATATGCACTACTACATCGACTCTGAGGGAAAGAGGCAATCTAACCATCTTATGAAAGACTGTCGAACTTTCTTGAAATTGCAGGAAGCTTTCTTTGGCATGGTGAGGACCATCTCCATCATCTTCCTCATCATCCTTGACATCAGTATTGTATCATGACCGTCAACAAACTCATTCCCCTCATAGTTTGTGTACTAGAACCTCGGGGTAGTATTCTACTGTTGCATGCATGGTTGTGCTTGGCACTAAGTTATCATCTTGTGGTGAAGATATATTTTTTACATTATGTTGTAATCATTATGCCACTGATCATTATCATGCTTCATCGTTCTAAGTAGTTTCCTATGTTCCGGCGGGGGCATGGGATGAACTTGCCATGATTTCTATATAGTTTTTCTCTCAGTATTTAGTCAAGCTCTATAGTTTATTATAGTTCTACGATGGTAATATATAAACATTGGTTGTATGTTACTTCACCTATATGGACTCATAGGGCTACATCTTAGAGTAATTAAGAGAGTAGGGATGGTCAGAGTTTTGACAGAAACCATGTCACAATTCTAGAAGTTGCATTAGGGGGTTCTTGGGGACTCCAACGCATTAGGAAATGGCTGGACATTTACATGGGGCCCAATCATTAGGGGTGTAAGTGTGTGTGTACAGGCTGCATTAGCTTAGGTTTCGTCTAGTGAGAATAAGACTTGAGAAGATGTTATTCTCATGTAAAAATCTATCTGGGTGCTACGTAAATTCACGCCGCCCTTTGTTCGATATAACTAATACACCTTAAGCTTGTCTTCTTGCTTCATAGAGAAATGTGATACTAGTCTACTAATTATAGATAGTATACCCTTACACAAACCCTACCGTATATTTCATGAGATTTCATCTACTAGCTATAATCTTTTCAAAAGCATACAGTAAATTTCAGACAAAATACCTAGAGAAGGCATGTGGTAGGACTAGGGCAGTGGCTGGTGATCTGTGTCGCGCCCGCGTCCGCGCCTGCGCCAACAGTCTGCGTGTGGGTGTGGGGCATCGCTGGACTTGCCTCACGCATCGCTGAACCTCACCGGGACGTCGTGAGCCCTTCCGGCCTTCCCTTCTTCGCGAGGCTATGATGGTGGGCGCGGAATTTGGCTTAGGTCCTTACGGCTGGCGCAGCTGTGCGCTGCGAGATACGAGACTTTTTTTCTAGGATATATATGATTCTTAATAGACGTATTGGTTTTATAGAAGAAGGACCAAGCGGCCGAGGTATAACGCGGTCGACACAGACGTCGATGACGCAATTCCACGCAGCCTATTTTAGGACAGCTAGAAAAAAAAATACACACCACCTACTCGCCAAGCCTTCATCTATCTACTAGGGCTAGCTCGGCTTTAAAGAGACCGACAACTTTCCAAAGTTTGGCTTCCATGTGGATCTTGCGAATCCTGTGTCTCCAAAGGCACCAGCAAATGAGGGCGACACCCCTTTTATCGATTGAGTCATAGGCCGAGCGTGTGTGAGGAGGAATTCAGAGGCATCGAGCCTTCGACATCTAGCACAACGTGATGCACTGTCCCTTTTTTCTGATAGTAAGTAGTAATCTCTCCGGTCAAAAAAGATTGCCAATAATTTTATACTAACTTAGTATTATAAAATTTATACTAAATCACCGATACTATTTTCCAATCAAGGAAGTACCATTAAAAATAAATCTACAACCGTGTTTCTGTGACTCACGGTAAGGCCATTGAGCTCCGCCCCTCTATGGCATCTGTGTCGAGATATAGCTAGATCCTTACAGACTAACCCCACATCACCAAGTGGGTGTCTAGTAGCCGCCAGATCACCGCGGCTCATCATCTTTGCGAAGAACGCCATCATAGTTATGTTGAGTTTCTTGGTATTTGCAATTGGGACCCCCCCCCCCCCTCCATGAGGTTTGGTGGCGCTCATGGAGGAAGAGGAAGAAGAGAGAGGTGGACACGATCAACCGCCGCCAATGATCAAATCCATTGACGAGGAGCATGCCACAAGTTTTTACATCTGCAAAGTTGTTGAAGTGCTAATTTAAATCTCGTGTGTCATGTCTCTAAGTGGGTAGAGGATGGAGCATTGACCAAAGCTCAGTCAGCGATGTAGGAGGAGAGGAAAGCGCAGTGTGACATACTCCCTTTGTCCGTTTTACCCTCTATTCTAGGTTTAGTCAAAGTTAAACTAGATAAAGTTTTACCAAGCATATTGTTAAAAATATAAAGTTTTATAATATTAAATATAAAAGTATTTTTTATAATGATTCTAACAACATCTATTTTATATTGTAAATTTTTTATATTTTTTCTTGTACACTTAGTCAAAGTTTACAAAGTTTGATTTGACTAAATCTAGAATGGAGGGTAATTTAGGACGGAGTACTATATAATTACATAGTGTTTACTTTTTTGCATAGAATATTTCTACTGGTGCACAATCATTAATTCGAGGCATCCACGACTGATTAATTTACGTGCCCTGTTGATGGGCGAAGGTTAAGTCTGCGAGGTGTACATGTACAGCTAACAGTAGTACTAGTATTTTGTATTTTAGGAAACGTACAGCTAACAGTAGTGATCATAGTGCTCCAACTAATTTCGCGAGCCTGTCCAATATTGTTTAAAAAATGTCCAAATACTCTTATGTGTTTGGTAGGTGATCTCCCCTTAAGATTGCAAATACCAAGAAACTCAACGCGAAGTCCAAACACTAGCATCACCACACAGAAAACACAGAAGCAGAGCTACAATGGAGAAGCTCGTGGTTGGGCTTGCCAAGTCGGTGGTGGAGGGGGCGCTGACAAAAGTCCAGTCGGCGATCGAGGAGGACGAAAATCTTCGCCAGAGAGCACAGAGTAACCTTGCATTCATGACCGTGGAGTTTGAAATGATGCAGTCCTTCCTGGACGTCGCCAACAGCGAGAGCGCCAAGAACAAGCTGGTGGCGACCTGGGTGAGGCATGTCCGCAAAGTGGCCTACGACGTCCAGGACTGCATCGACCTCGTCATCCATCTCGACGATAGATCAACCTGGCGGCGCCGGCTGCTCCCGCCCTGCTGGAGGGAGCCGCTGCCACTGGACGTGGCGGTCGCGGAGATAGAGCAGCTCAAGGCCAGGGTGGAGGACGTGAGCAAGTGCTACAAGCGATACAACCTCATCAACGACTCTGGATCCAAGATCGTCATGATGGAGCAGCCAGGATCCAGGGCTACGGAGGCCAACATGCTCATCGAGGCGAGGCACGCCACCAAGAGGCGACAAGGCTTAGGGGACCTCACCCAGTTAATCACCACGAGAGACAATGACCTTCAGGTTCAGGTTATCTCAGTGTGGGGGGCTGGCGGCCATCATGGGACAACATCCATCATCAGGAAGGCCTACAATGACCCAGAAATCTGCGAAAACTTCACCTGCCGTGCCTGGGTCAAGCTCACGCGTCCATTCAATTCTGACAAGTTCATCCGGTCCTTCATGACTCAGTTCTACGAGAACTCTCGTGAAGAATATGGAGAATCCGTAGGTGTAGCGGTGCGAAGTAGGATGAAGGCCACCAAAGACGATCTCCTCGAAGAGTTTGTGAAACAGGTCTACAGCAAGAGGTACCTTGTCGTCCTGGAAAACCTGTCCAACATGGTAGACTGGGATACTATCAGGACGTTTCTTTTAAACAGAAGGCACAAGTGCCCGGCTTTAAATTAATAAAGCCGCAACGGCTAAAGATACAAGATGCTGAAAGAACAGCTTACAAGACACCAACGCACACAAGCAAACAAAAAGTACACAAGACACACAGCTTGAGCGCCGAAGTCCTCATCCACCAAGTGGAGACGCACCAGAACAGCAACAGAAATTGCAACCTGGAGGAAGCTCGTCGTCGTTAAGATCAGCCCACACACAAACTCCAAGGGCAGAATGCCGTGTTCCGTCTCCGAAGCCAAAGAGGAGCCCCTGCTCCCCTCGCCCTGGGTCGGAGGGCGCCGTACCGTCGGTCGGAGTCGCTCACCCTAGAGCTCGAACGGAAAACAGAGACATTGAAACCAGGGAGCACAGATCAAGCAAGATCATCAAGAACAACAAAGACCGCCACCAAACCAACTCCACCACTAGGCCTGGGAGCCCGCTTGAACTGACGTAAGCGTCTGGTGCCACGAAGGAGCAGCAGGACAAACAAGATAAGGCACCCTCGCCGGAGAACCGAGGAAGACACCATGAGACCAGCCACTGCCACCAACCGAAATTGGATCAACACAACGCTGCCCCCCTACACCCAAAGCGGCGCCTCCAAGAAGGACACCACGCCAATGGCGTAGCCGCCGCCCATTCCAAGAGGAATTGGGTTTTCACCCGGGTATCAAGAGGACGGAAGGAGGGAGGGAAACCTCGACGGTGCCTCCAACAAGGACGCAGATGCCCACAGGCATCGCCACCATCGTGACCAACCGGCCAGGGATTTCTCCCGGAGACCCCAGTCCCCCGACCCACCGTGACCCACCTAGCCAAGCTCCGGCAGCCAGGCAAGGCCACGGATCTGGCAGGCGAAAGAAGACCTTCAGATCTGACGCGCGCAACGCCGGAGAGCAAAGCACGCCGAACCAGCACCACTACCGAGCCGCTGCCCGCACAGCCGGGGACGGTAGTCAACATCCACACGACCGCCGCCCTGCCGCAGAGTCGGCGCCGCCCGCCTTCCCAGGGCCGCCGCCCTGGCCTCCAGAAACCCCCCACCGAGGAAGCCACCGGGAAGACCTCCCTTTGCCTGAGGCCGCTCCAACGGAGGAAGCCAGAGGGACAGAGAAGCTTACCGTACCGCCGCCTCAGCGATGGCCGAACCCAGCGCAGAGATCTCCCTCCAGACCACCGCGCAGGGAGCCGAGGGGCCAGATCCCCGCCGCCCCCTTCACCGGCGTCGCGAGCTTCGTCAGCAGCGCCTCCGGGGGCGACGAGGAGGGGGGGAGGCGGGAGGGGGGGGGGCCGGCGGCGGGGCGGACTAGGGTTTCGCCCCCTCGGTCGCCTGGAGGATCAGGACGTTCTACCTGATAAGAAGGATGGCAGCCGCATCATTGTCAACACGCAGCAACCCGAAGTAGCAAGCCTATGCGTTGGACATTCTTACCAGCTACTGGAGCTCAAGAAGTTCTCGGCTGAGCACTCTGTGTGCGTCTTCTTGGAGGTAGTCATCCTGAAACATCATTAATACTTTCAGAAGATCTACTTTTTACTTTCTTTACAAATGCATAAACATAGTTATAGAAAAGAGAGCAAAATCCCATAACGAATCAACGATTACTTTATACGAATTCGACGGCTCTTATTTGAGCACTAAGTAAAAAAAAAACATGAATGAAGAATCGATTACTTGAACTCATCTCTGTTTTCTGAACTTACCTTTCCTTTGTGTGCTAGATGTGCACTTCCCTTTTCTGTTCTTGGCTGACATTTTTTCTGTTCTGAACTAATGTGTTGCAATACTTGGTTTAGTTATGAGTAATTGAGGGATGAGGGTTTCCTTTCTGTTGGTTTATAGGAAAATATAACTTCACAATCCTAATTTTCATAACTTAACTGCCCTGTTGATTTTGGAACAATGCAAAATAAATAAATTGAGAACTAACTATACATTTGTTGTCGTGCCTCGGTAGGGGTGGTTTGTATCTCCACCCTATGTTTGATGTCATGTTGTCTCATTACTAAAGTTTATTCTCTTACTGGTGGGCGATGTAAATGTTAGTAGCAAGATGCATCTCACGATTTCGAGCTTAAGTAGGCTTTGTGTGCACACACTGTGTGTGGTAGTCTGCACGAGTGTTCATCTATGATGTTGTTGGTCTTTCTTCAAAAATTTATGAACACTAAATTTAATTCTATTCCTCCTATATAGTAGTGTCTCTAGATGAGCTAACTAGCTTTGATGTTTCACGAATTCGTGTGGCTAGGTTTGATACATTATATATATGTACGTATAAATTTTATATTATTTTATCAATCATATAATTGACATTGTGGTCAAGTGCTACTTGATTCAAATACTACTTTATCACCAAATATATATATAATTTAAAAATAATATATCTTGAGAAACCATGATAACCTTTTGGAAAATTATTCCATAAAATGTATGAGATTTATGGTACATGTACATCTGAGTCATCAATATACATTTTGTTCTATCAAATAATAATATACATATTAACTTTTATTATACGCGCCAGTTTTTGTTGTATAACATATTTAAATGTTACATAATTAGCTTTTAATGAAATACAAATCAATAAAACGATAATTCCCTATATTTGAAACTTAATATATTCAACAAAAATCTATCTAAATTTCAGAATATTTTGTACTCTTTAATAATTATCTATGTTTGGTCAATTAGACTCATTTTTGCTTTTATGCTATATTGCTATATGAGCCTTTGATAACTAATATGTTCTTTTATTTTTTATTTTTCCTGGGTTAGTGGCTTTTTCCCAAATATGACTATCCGGCTAGCAGACACATGCAATTGGTGTGACCTAGACGTTGTTAGGCGATTGTCCGATTAAAAAATATAATAGAAAATTAATGTTTTCTATCAGATCATATATGATGATAATTCAACCTCAGCCTCTGTTACTTAGTAGTTTTCTGTTGAACTTCCTTAATCTAATAATATGTATCTGCTACATACCAATGACTGTGGTCAAATTAATTGGATCTTCCAATATGAATTGTTATCAACCTATATTGTCTCGTACATGGAGTCCATACTACATATGCTCAGGAATTGCATTACAATCTATCCTGCCATGTCTGATTGAACTTCTCTTAGCCGGCTTGAGACAAAGTTCATTTTTTCCTAAGGGGTTGCAGGGTGCGTCAGTATGGCTCTGGAGCTCTTTATTTTCAACATTCGAAAAATGCATTTCAAAAATGTTAAAAAAATATGAAATATATATACATGTGGGCAATGATATATACTCTAATTATGCATAGTACCAATCCAAAATATATTGTAGTCTACTTTACACAAAAAAGACAAAATCAAAGATCTAGGTTTGTGAACAATACACCTTTAAACCTTGTCATATTTTTTCTTTTTTGTGTAGCCCATCACACAATGTATTTAAGATTGAGATTTTGCATTCTTCTAATATACATTATTACCTACATGAACATATTTTTTCATAATTTTTTAGAACCTCAAAATATCATTTTCAAAATTTTAAAAAAAGGGCTCCAGTGAGATTGGGCTCCAAATCAATTTTTCGTAGCACTCCGGCCTCTCCACCTACTGATGCCTATAGCATTTGATACTAATATAATTTTAATACCAATATGAATAATTCTTGGCCCTGACAATTTCTTGTTTTCAGGGTTCTCATGGTGATGGTGATAAGGTCCCCGATAATGAAGTCAAGAACAAGAATATATCAACCGAGTACAAACTGAGTCACAAAGATGGCGCTTCTATTCCTTGTGTATGGTTCCGTGGCGACCTTTCCTCCTCCGTCAAATTGAATGCAACAAGAAGTGACTGGGTTGTCCTGTTTGAACGCGGGTCCGAACTGAAGGAACTTCGTAAACATATAGCTACGGTGCGTATCAACTCTTCACAAGTAACGTCCGTGTGGGGCATGCCTGGCGTTGGGAAATCAGCTATTGTGAGAAATTTGTACTACGACAAATTGCATAACAGCGACCAATATATCAAATACAGTTGGGTGGATGTATCGCATCCGTTCAATTTGAGTGACTTCTCAGGGAGCTTACTCTTCGGTATGCATTCGGTGTCTCTTCAAACCAAGGATGCATGCCGTGCTACAATGAGAATCAAAGACCCCATTCAAGAGTGCCATATGTTCCTGAAGAAATACCCATGCTTGGTGGTTATTAATAATCTGCAGTCAACAGAAGAATGGGACTTGATAGAAGCATCCTTGGTATCTCGACCTTCTAAAACTGTCATTGTAGTCCTTACAACTGAAGCAAGTATTGCCGCACATTGCGCACATAGCAAAGAAGATGTTTTAAATGTCAAAGGCCTAGATGCTGAGGCTTCATTTTCTCTCTTCAGAAAAAAGGTATGTTTACTCACAGGAAACTTCAAGTGCTCTAGTTACTTCAATTCAATTTTATGCTGTCCTAAAAAGTAATATAACTTCATGCATATACATCTTCACGCAAACACCATTTCCTGCACTAATTGATTTGCCCTTCACTCGATGAATAAGTGGCTTGAAATTGTGATATATCTCAGCCTTATTAAATAGGTCATACGATCCTAGCGTATATCTATGCAATTGGCTTTGGAGCACTGGTCATAGGATTCTGTAAGAATTTTAGAAAACACGATGGGCGTGTAACAGAAACTTAAACTAGCTAGGTTGATGCAAGGAAAAGTGAGGTTTGATACCCCATGATGTCAACAATTCAAAACCATCTTTGTGACCCAGTATGATACCAAGCGATCAAGTTTTTTAACTGCATCATGCTGGTTACTAGACCATTTTGATCTAAGCCTTCCCAAGAATTTTTTGCATTTAACTCGATCATGTGTTTCTTTCGTGCATCCGAACACACAGACACATACTTATTCAAACAGTGATGAGATACAATTTGGCAATATCTAAGGATATACTAAGTTATGTAGTGAAATGCACATTTTTGTAACATACAAAATATGGTTTGAAAATCAGATATGTGATAACACCAATCGCCCTATCTTCGATATGGCTATCATCTGCATGTTGACCTTGTGAAGTTTCTTTGGGATTCCATAAAGCTTCACTCTCTCACATGCCCCCCCCCCCCCCCCCCCACACCCCCAAAAAACAATTCTTCGCGTGGCTTGCTATTCAAAAAGTTCTTTGGACAGGACCACTTTGGTAAACGTGCTTGGCCAAATTGTGGGTTTCCCCCGCTTTGCAAGCAAGCTCCGGAACCGATCAACCACCTCCTTGGCAATTGTCGCTTCTCCATTCGCCTTTGGGGTTCATTAAAGATTCGATGAGCCTCCACACCCTTGACCTCCAACAATGGCCGACGCTATCCATAAAGGAATGGTGGTCCAAGATGTCAGATGGCTCAACTCCCAACCGGAAACCTTTGGCATCTCTTGCCTTGCTTGTCTCTTGGGAAATTTGGACTGATAGAAAACAAGTACCCACTGCCTTTTTTCTGTAGTGCTTCTTGCTAAAATAATAAAGATGCCACTCTTTGGGTAACAGCGGGTGCCAAGCATTTCAGTGAAATTGTGCCAGGAGAGTAGGTTGCTTTGTAATGTTTTTATTTTGTTGTCACAACTCCTTAATAAATAGATTGGGGAAAAGGCCTTTGTTTCAAATAATAAGTATTCCAACCATTTTTTATTTGCTTCTTCCAACAAATTTGACATAGTCAGGCACATTTTCATATAGTTAGGGAGTAGCATTCTAGTGGCAATATAATTATTAGCCAGTAAATATTCACATGACATAATTTATGTTGGAAGATTGATCATTACCACTACCTTCATGGTTCTCATTACCTTTTATAAAAAGTGTGGAGGATGGTAAAATGGGACAAACAGAGGCTTGCTTCTTTCATCTGTTCGCAAGTGATAGCTAGTGGCTCTCATCATCTTGACAAATACTGAAATTTGTGCACAATAACATAGTGAGCAAAAAAATAGTTGAATAAAATCTCAGAATAGCTTTTTGCCAGTGAACATGATCATTTAATAGAAACAAACACTAGCGTCAAAAACATCAAACTGATATTACCAGATTTATCATGTAATATATGTTTGTGATGTAGTACAATTATTCATAAAAATGGAATCATGTTTTCACATAAATTAATGGTCAAAGAATGATAACACATGATATCTATATATCCTAATACCTATATATTCCATGGGAGGAAATACTACATCTTTGCCAAAATATAACACGTGTTTGACCTTTTAGTCCGCAATACACGATATTGACTACAATTTTCACATAGATATATGCCATACACATTTTGTATAAGGTCATATGACATAAAAGTATTTTGCAAGACAAATTAATACATGCCTAATCCGTATACTTTTGAATATATCATTAGTAGTTTTAAAATTTGAGTCATGTATACTTATGTGACTTTTAGTTTGGAACAGAGGAAGTGCTAATTAAGATTGATTTTTAAACTGTTTGATAAATAGGTACAGATGAAGATATCGGAGTCGTCACTCCCACTAAAAGTCGATCCTGCGGAGCTGCAAAAACTTCTTTCTATTTTTGATGAGAAGCTACAAGAACTTGTTTTACGGTGTGGCGGACTTCCCATAGTAATAGATGCCATCGCTGAACCATTGGCCAGGGAAATGACTGAGATCAAATGGAATGAAATTATATCATCTATGAATGACAGATTTATGAAAGAGCTAGAGACTAAACCACAGTTTAAGAGTCTACGGGATCTATTTAGCTGGATGAAATCCTATATTGGTAACTGCCCGGATATTCTCAAGCCATGTATCTTATATATGTCAATTTTCCCACCAAACCACTGCATTCGGCGGAGGCGTCTAGTAAGGCGGTGGATCTCAGAAGGCTATTCAAAAGAGAGCAACAACAAATCTTTGGAGGAGTATGCAGAGGAACTATTCTCTATGCTCGTCAATATGAGCATAATCCAGCAACCGCCACAATCAGTCAACACTGCATCTAGTGACACAAGGATGGTCAGGTGCCAAGTCAATAGGTTCTTATACGAGTACATCATCTCAAGAAGAAAGCAGGAGAACCTTGTCTTTCAACTAGGGCAAGGTCGTAGCATATCCACCCAATGCGCATGGCATCACCTTACCATATGGAAGCAATGGAACAGAGACCAGATTGTTTTCCAGAGCATCAACCTGTCACGGCTACGGTCCCTAACAGTGTTTGGAGAGTGGAAAACATACTTTATCTCGAAAACTATGAAGCTGCTTCGGGTGCTTGATTTAGAAAATTCATCAGGATTGAAGGATGACGATCTCGAGCAGATGATGAATTTGCTGCCTCGTCTGAAATTCCTCTCACTGCGAGGATGCCGTGAGGTCTGTAATCTGCCAAGTTCATTAGGTAGTATGAGGCAGCTCCAGAGTTTGGATATCAGGCACACTTCAATAGTCGGCCTTCCAGCAAAAATGACCAAGTTAAAGAAGTTGCAGTATATTCGTGCTGGCACCATCCTCCAAGCGGTGGAACCATCAACGTGGTCTAATTCAATATCCCGGTTGCAGGCGATCTGTAGACGTCGTCACCTAGTCGGTGTTAAGGTGCCCCCTGGGCTCGGGAAGCTGACAGCGTTGCACACACTTGGTGTTGTCAACGTTGGTCCGTCCGCATGCAAGGGCGTTCTGGAACAGATCAAGAAGCTCACCCAGTTGCACAAGCTTGGTGTATCTGGAATCAATAGGAATAACAGCCGGAAGTTTTTCTCTGCAATCTCTGGTCATGTCCATTTGGAATCCTTGTCAGTGAGGTTCAGCAAGGGAATCAAGGGTTGCTTGGACGGCATCTCCCTGCCTTGGGCAAATCTGCAGAGCCTTAAACTGTTCGGCCTTAAAAACAAAATACCACTATTGAGCAACCAGGTTGCGAAGCTCAGAAAGTTGGTTCTGGAGATGGGCACTCTGGAGAAACCTGACATAGAGTTCCTTGCAGGGCTACCAAATCTATGTATTCTATGCCTTCGTGTCAAGCAGCCTAGCCTCCATTTTTTTGCCGAGTCGTCTGGACTTGAGTTGTGCACCTATGAAAAAGTCAAGATCCTCGAGATTGCCTGCGGCTCCACCTTACATGTAACTTTTGGATCGAAAACAATGAAAAACCTTGTACAGCTCAAGCTTGACTGTAGCAGTGGACTGTCATCATATCAGCTTTCTGGCCTGAATCATCTATCTCACCTGAAGGTAGTTGTGCTTAAGGGATCCAATGATGAAACTCTGAAGACATATGTGCTGACGCAACTAAGCAATCACCCAAATAAACCTGTTCTGGAGCTAGAGGAATAACATGTTCATCCTGATAAATACTGAGATCAATGTGGTCAATATCCCATATTATTTCCCTTATCTTTTACCTTTTTCTGATCCACATTTCACTTTTTTGTTTGCCTACTACTCTATCCAGACTATGCAACAAAAATGCTTGTTTGTAACTATCTTACACTGCAACCATCATCCCAGTGAAATGGGAAACATACACTTCCTATTTCAATTTACTTCTTTAGTTTGACATATTTTCCTTTGAATGAAGTTTAAAAAAATCGAGGATAATAAGTTAGTTCGTTAAGAATCGATGTACATATATGCTCACATGCAACCATCTTCCTCTTCTTTATCCATTTTCTTTTAGAGCAACTTTTTTATCCTTTTTTCTTCCTGTCCCTGCTGCGTGCTACATGTCTCACATACGTTCTACCCGTCTCTCTCTACCATTGACTGACTGCAGACAAAATTATGTTGCTACCAATATGACTGATGGCGAGGGCTCATAATTTCAGAAGACATTTTTTTCATGAAACAGTTGAGCATGCCATTTGTTGCCAAGGCAACATCACAAAGAGTAATGATGGGAAAAAACAAATAGTACACATACAAAGGCCATAGCATGGCACATTATTGGGACACTAGTCGTCGGCCCGTGCGACTGCATGGACTAGCAACTTTGAGGCTCTACATAATAGTTCTCACATGTAAGTTCTTTTATTTTTCAGATTATAGAGGAAATAGACGAGTTTTTTTGGGAGATGACTATATAACTATGTATCATTTTGCTCCTATTTCAAGTAGAAATTTTTTCTCCAATCAGATTAGGATTAGATGGTGGATTACTACTGAAAGCTCCACTTTATGATATGAGTTACAGTAAACCTTTTCTAATAAATATCTCAAAGTGTTTCTAAATGATAGATTGCATGACGAAATGCATATCTATGAGAAATTCCTTGCTGCAGATTCAAGCCGAACAATCCAGATGGATAGGTTGGAATTTAATCTGTTTCCACCAGTAGAGTTTCATGATATTTTCGAACAATTCCGACCTTGAGAACGGATTACTTAGTCACTACCATAGAATTTTGTAATTAACAAAGTAAGCTTTTTTTAAAAAAAAATAACAGGTGATCTTTACTTCACCTGCTTCTCTGGAGCATGCCCCACCTTGGCCTTGCATAAACCATGCGCTATGGACAGTCCAACCAATTTTTGTCAAGCCAATCCATTTGTCTATGATAGACAATATACATAGAAGCAGGTTCTTTGCAGGGGCAATTCAAGGTTGCTCAATCCAAACGAATGTCGTAATTGGAACAATGCAATCAACATCAATAGGAGAAATGGTATTCTGATGGAAGATATATTATTACCTGCGCAAATCACAATCAAAGAATTTTAGCAATATATGGAAAATTGGAAATATGATGTGCAGAGTTTGAAAAGAATTATATTTTGGCTTGTGTTTCCATATAGAACTTTACAACATTATTTCAACATTAAAGTGGCATTCACACATTATTTGCCAATTTATTACCCCTGTCTTATTAAGAATTTGTACCCGAGATTGAAAAACAAAGTTGCATTGATACTTGACCAATTTATATATCTCCGATGTAGATCTTATCATTACCTGACATGTTCATGTTATCGTCATTTGACATCATGCACATTTATGTATTTCTGATCCAATTAATTTTTTGATACACTAAATGATCTTGCTAAAAAGAGTTGAGAAAGCAAACAAAAAGATCTCTTAGATACTACACAGCAGTAACAACTAGTTGTAAATCAAGACGATCCATTTATCTGAAACTATGGTAAACTCAATTTAGTTTACTAGTAATAACCTCTCCCTTATCAAAAAAAAATTGTAAACAATTTTACTCTTCCGAAGACTCCACACCAATAGGGTATATTATGAATTGAATACCAATGAATACAGACAATAACAACACCTAGTTTGATACGGCACGGTATAGTGTACTTAATTATAACAATAGTATCTTGCTTCCACGCAGGCTCATGACTTCCATAGTAATGCTAATGCCACTGATAGCAGAAACCTTTATTAGCTATTGCCATGGCACTGAAAATTTTGGATCGAACACATGCATTATTTTGCAGATCACATAGTCGTAGGAATCAACTGAAAAAAGGAAAATAAAAACAGTATTCTAAAAGAAAAAAGAAAACATTGTTCAAAAGGCATCTCTGTTATCATCCTTGAGATTTTATCACACCAGCACTGAGAATTAAAAAATCTCAGCAGTCAAACAAATTACTAATTAAACTGGCATATGCAAAGGAAAAACCAATGCAACAGGAAGGATTATTTAGTCAGCTATTGAAACATAAGGAGTACAAATTCAAATAAGATTACTGAAACTTCTAAACAGCTATTAAGTAGGGATTAGTTGCCCCCTTCCAAGTATCTAACTTCAGCAAACCATCTGATTTGTCTTAGCTACTTGAGCAATGATGCAGACACAATTTTGGGGAGTGCAACAAAGATGGAGATGCTCACCTAGTCACCTACATGTCCAAACTACTCCAAACTCCATAGTGAAACCGATGGCACCAGTATTTTTTCGGAACGGACCGATCTGGCTAGCTTCGGTCGATGGCGTTGCTGCAACCAGATGGAAAGAAAACTGAAGATTAGATGAGAATCACCAAATCACGCGGAGAAGTACTGCTACTAAGGGATGGAAAAAATAGATCTGAAATCTGCTTAATTCACCATGCGCAGGACTTCGCATGCCATCTCCTCTAAAGCACCGCCGATCGAGGCGCCGATCTGTTTTTTCCCTTCCGGAGATGTATCATCGATCCTGAAGAGACCTTAATAGGTGAGGATTCAGATTGGTGCTCCCCGGCGTGTCACACACACGATCAACGGCCGCGGCCGCCACCGCTAAGCAGAGAACACAGTCGAGCGAGGTAGGGTTTTTTCGTGACAGCTTGCATGCGGCCGCGACACAGTCTGCAGTATTATTTTCGGCAGGTTGAACGCGAACGACCCGGGGAGGTTTACCGAAACGGTAGGACACTTTATCCAACGGATTATGTCTTTTTGACGGGAGGATTAACGCGAGATCTCAAATGGTGCTAGTAAATAGTGCCCCAAAGGTCTATTCGGTGTCGGCTGCATTTTGGGCCCAAACCTGGCTCCCATAGATCGTCGGTAGTTTCATAACCCAATAAAATAGTTGTGTCCACGTCCGTACTCCATAAAAAATAGAGGTATTAGCATCCGGCATACATAAACTTGTTAAGATGGAGCAAACTCATACAAAAACTTTGAAAACGGGGCCGGGTGGTACACAAACTTGCATTGGCTTGGCAAGTTTCATACAAAATGACTTGTCAAGGGCCACGTAGGATTCGGAAAAGTGCAGAAAACCCCTTGATATCGCAAGAAATAGCAAGTTTTCCACGGTGATGCATAGGCAGCATGCAATTATACGAAAACCCCCTCGAATCTGTGCTATTAATGCGTTTCACCTGGTCGGTTGATTCGTTGCGACCCTAATTGGAAGGCGCGCGTCTTCCTCGCCGAGACAGACGTCTCCTGGGCCTCCTCCTCGAGCTCTACGTCGCCGCTCCAACGTCGCTGAGACAACGGCGCCTCGTCGGCGATCATGGCGGACGAGCCCACGTACCGTTTCTGGAACATGGAGGCGCCGGACTACGGTAGGTTTTCTTCCTCCTCCTCTGCTTTTTCTGGCCGGCGGCGAGGTTGTAGATAGGGTTCGTTCTAGCACAGATTGGCGACGGAATCGGTTCTATTCGATGTAGGATGGCAATGGAAGATGCATGGTATGGTTTATCGGTGGTAGATCGCAGTGAAGAATCGTTGGGAAGATGCCCTGTTTCATCTGTTCATCGCCAGATTCAGAAAAGTTATGATTTTTGATCGTCGTAAATTTTGAACTTTTGTTGTAAAAATCGTGAGAACTGTGGTACCTCATGAACTAGGCATGTTTGTTCTATGGAATGCAGCAGGACAGGAGTGGTTTTGTGAAAGTTTACTGAATTTATGAGAGTTGTCTGAACATTGTTAGTTAACTAAATTTTTTGACACTCATCTGAACATTGCCAGTAAACTGAATTTTGTGACACTTTCGACTGCAGGTGCTGATCCTGATAGATTTAGTGTGGAGCTTGTATGAAATGATTTCTTCTTTGGACTGCATGAACCACTGCATTATGTAGAGGGCATTGTTGATTTCTTTGACAATTGCAATGCAGATACCTGGTCTATTCTCTGGATTGAGGATTTCCTTAGGCAGCTATCAATTGAGATGACTAAAAAGCTGACAGTGTATTGGTGTCCACCTAGAGAAGATTTCAATAGAGGACTAGTTGCAATTAAAAATGATGCACACATAGTTGAAATGATTGGTGCTGTGAAGGATCACAAGGTTCTAACTCTATATGTTGATCATACTGGCTTTGTGAATGGGCTAAGACCTGATGTGTTGAGAGCTGGAAGGCAAGAAGATGAAGCAGGTTTTCAGCAAGATCAACCAAATAATGGAGATCATCTAGTAAATGAAATGTCACCAGCAGAAGAAGCAGCTTTTCAGCAAGGTCAACCAAATAATGGAGATCATCTTGTAAATGAAAGGTCACTAGCACAAGAAGTAGCTTTTCATCAAGATGAAGAAAGAAATGGAGATGATCCTGTAAATGAAAAGTCAAAAGAAGGAGAAGATAACATTCAGAGAAGAAGTGAAAGAGTTAGAGGAGATGAAGTCAACAATGAGGAAGCTTTTGATGCAAATGCAGATGAGACAGATTCTGAAATTTATGATAGTGATTATGATGCAGAGGATTGTGATGATGACATTTTTGCAGCAAACATTGATAAGCAATTGCAAGATCATAATGAACCTCTGGAAATTGTAGAAGCAGAGGATGATGTTGGGCTAGTTGAAGATGAATTGCATCTTTCCAAGGAACAAGAAGAAGAGCTCAATTACAAGTTCAAGGTTTTCAATGCTGAAGTTGACATGGAAGAACCACAATTCAAAGTTGGAATGGTTTTTGCTGATGCTAAAGAACTCAGAGCTGCATTGAAAGCTTACAGTGTTAAGGAGAGAGTGAAAATTAAAAAGGTCAGAAATGAAACTGCAAGAATTGATGTTGTCTACTTGGGTGACTGTCCAGGAGGTGTGTGTTCTTGGCTACTGAAGGCATCTCAAGATAATAGGAAAGAAGCAATGGTTGTCAGAAAATACTGTGGTACACACAGGTGTGAGAGAGTCTGGGAGTTTAAGGCACTGACAGCTACTTTCCTTACAAACTACTTCATGGATGAATTCAGGGACAATCAGAAAATGGATTTGCACACATTTGCAACAAAAGTCACAAGGAAGTTCAACTTGACACCCAACAGATGGAAGTTGAGGAGAGCTAGGAAGCAGGCTCTTATCAAAATTCATGGAGATGAGGCAGAGCAGTTTAGCTTGCTAAGGGATTATGGAAATGAGCTCATGAAATCCAACCCTGGCTCAAAGTTCTTCCTTAGCACAAATAAATCCAATGTGGATGGAGTAGTGAAGGAGCACTTGGCCACACTGTATTGGTCTTATGATGCATGTAAAAGAGGTTTTCTGGAGAGATGCAGGCCTTTTATTTGCATTGATGGTTGTCACATAAAAACCAGATACAAGGGTGTACTGCTAACTGCTATGAGCATTGATGCCAATGACTGTATTTTTCCTATTGGAATGGGGGTTTGTGAGGTAGAATGCACAAGTTCTTGGGAATGGTTTCTGACAACCCTAAGAGATGATCTCAATATCACAAACACTGCAAATTTCACCATAATGAGTGACAGACAAAAGGGCTTGATCAAGGCAGTTAGCACTGTTTTTCCTGATGCAGAGCACAGGCATTGTGTGAGACACAATTATCAAAATTTCCATAAAAAGCACAAAGGAGAAACATTGAAGAATGACCTCTGGTCAATTGCTAGGTCAACTAACCTACCATCTTGGCAGAAGAACATGGACAGACTACATGCAGACAGTCCCTCTGCTTTTGAATGGGTTGAAGAATTACAGCCTAACACATGGATCAAAGCTTTTTTTAGTGATCTTCCTAAATGTGACATGCTTCTGAAAACCACTCTGAAGTGTTCAATAGCTACATCAATGAAGCCAGGGAAATGCCAATGCTTTCTATGTTGGAAAATCTATTTTATAAGATGATGCATAGAATTGTTGGCAAATAGAAGGAACAAGAAAATTGGCCTGGGAGGATATGTCCTAAAATTAAGAAGAAACTAGATAAGTTAACTGAATGGTCAAAGAAATGCCCTGTGAGCAATGCAGGTGGAGGGGTTTTCCATGTCACAAGTTCTGAATATGAAGGAGGTTACTGTGTTGATCTCAAAGCCAAGACTTGTGACTGCAAGAGGTGGCAAATTTCAGGTATTCCTTGCCACCATGACATTGCTTGCTGCAGGGAAGACAGAATTGATCCAGAGAGACTGGTGCATACTTGCTATAGCATTGATACACACAAGAAAGCATACTCTTACACCTTGGTCCCACTCAGAGCTAGATGTTTCTGGGAGAGGCAGAGTGGGAGTTTTGTGCATCCTCCACTATTCACCATAGTACTTGGAAGGCCAAAGAAGAATAGAAGAAAATCTCCAGAGGAGTTAGAGAAGAAAGGGGGAAAATGATAACGAAAGCTGGTGTGAAGATGCACTGTTCTATATGTGGTAATGAAAACCACAATAAAAAGGGCCATGCCAGGTACATTCTTGAACAAAACAATGTGGGTACATAGGTTTTGGATGAAGATGGAGAGGTTGACCATCCAGAAATAAGAGAGGTTTTTCCCTAAATTATATTACATAATTATTTATGTAATATAAAATTATTTTATGTCAGCATACTTAACTTATTGTAATATTGCAGCATATAATTCCTCAAAACCCTCAACCAGCACTAGATCCTTCTCATCAACCTGACATGATGGTTTACAAGATGGGACAGGAGGTTGGTACACTGCATATTTCTATTTCTGGAATTCACTTAAATATGTACTAACTGCCTCATGTAAACAATTGCCACAGGTAAATGCACATGTTTCACTCCCAAGGTGCACAATGCCTTTGCCTGAAGAGAGTGCATTCATTGTAGCAGAAAGAGAAGCACTACCAGGAGGTTTCAGAGGCACAGTGACCATAGCTCAATCAAGAGGCAACATAAGAGGAAGAGGAGCTGGAAAAGGAAAAGGGAAGAAAATAAAAGCTTCTGGACAAGATGGAGAAAGCAGTACAAGAAGCAACATAAGAGGAAGAGGAAGAGGAAGCAACAGAGGCAATGGAAGGGGTTCTTCAAGACCTGATGCTAATGGATCTGCAACATTTGTTCTCCCAGATTTAAATGAGCAAGCAGATGAAATACAAGTCACTCAGAATGCACCATTGTGATGCACTTGTAATGACATATTAAATATATTTAGAAATTTTCAGTTCAACATGTTTGACAACATGTCAGCAACCATGGCACCATTTTATTCATGAACATCCACTGCTTCTGAACTATTATACATTGTGATACATGGCTCATCTACTGCTCTGCTATTATACATTATTTTGCAAGACCATGCATTACTACAATTACATAGAACCACTATTCCTTTTTCCCCTGGAAGCCACATCTCACCCTCTTGGCTATGCCTTTCAGGCCCTTTTTGATCCACATTAGACTGATAGATGTTGTAACTTCATCTACCATACGATCAGGAACCATTGTTGGCAAGAGCTGAGTAGCATTTGTGTACCTTCCTTCCTCCATTGCCTGGTATGCCTGGAGTCTTGGATGCATGCCTTCTACCCTGCGAGGAAGCTCACTCATAACAGGGTTAGTACCTCTGACAGGGGCAGTTGGAGCTGGTAGTCCTAGTACACTTGCATACACAATGCCAGTGCCTAGTTCAAGCATTCCTTCTGCTGCTTGCCTCTCAGCCATTGCTAGCCTCTCCTGGTCAGTTCTTCTGTGGTAAACCTACCATGGAGCATCACTAGAACTTCTTCTCCTCTCCTGCCACTCCCTCTCACTAATGCTAGCCTGGCTCAAGCTACTGCTCCTAGCATTGCTTCTGCTTCTCTTTGTACTCCAGGTTTTCATCTTATCCATCTTACCACAAGTGGAAACCAAGGACCATACGGTCTCTATTTATACTCCTGCCTACAAGAACAGGACAGAGGCATACACAGGCAGCACAGTCCTCACCCACAAGCCAACAGTGCAAGGAAAAATCCAATGCCACTGTCAAAGTGAGTGCTCATCACTGTCATATCACAAAAAGAGAATCGAATATAAGAAAACATGAATTCTTTATTGATTATAACATTACAGTGCACATAAAAGAGGCCCTAGATGAAACAGTACCACAACACTACATCAACTCATATAATTCTTCCAGGATTTTATATAGGCATTCTAACATTGCAGTGCAAATAAACTACACCATAGATAAAACAGTATCATAGCACTACATCTACTCACACAATTTATCCAAGATTGTCTTCATGCTCTGCAACTTCTGCTTCTTAGCTTCACCAGCTTTCAGAAGCTCATAAACATAATACTATGCCTTCTTCTTTTCTTCCTTTAGCTTCTCCATTTCCTTCTCCTACTTAGTCTTCCTCAGCTTATTCATTTCCTCTTCATGCTTCTGACTCTGCTTGAGCAAAGCCAACTCCTCCATCAGCACATCCCTCTGTCTCTTCATCTCAGCAAACTCATCATCCTCTGACTGCTTCATCTTGAGCAAGTTCTTTTCCACAGCTCTCTTGTCAGCTTCATCCATCATCTTGTTGACATCAGTTACCAGGTTGCAGTATTTCTTCTCATACTTGCTCTTCTCTGCAGTTAACTCCTTCAGTTGGTCATACAATTCTGTAGACTCATCAAGTCTCTGACCAACACTTTCATTGTACATACCCCAGATCTTCCCCATAGCATTTTGAAGCTGTACAGGCCACTCATCATCAACCCAACTAACAAAACCACAGTTTGTCACTTCCTGCACAAATAAACAAAGAAAGACAGTTGCTAACTTTCAGTAGGAAAAAAATGCAGTTCTCTGTGCTTAGCTCTGAAGCACAAATAAATAGAGAATGACAGTTGCTACATTTCAGTAGGAAGCAACTACTGAGCTAATACAATTATAGCACACACTAACTGAAGCACAAACAGATAATGCTTTTACTTAATTCAGTACCAATCATGAAATCCTTGATAGTAAAATCCAATGTTTAACTGAATTCAGTACCAGTTCTCTGTGCTTAGCTCTGAAGCACAAACAGATAGCAGGCACAAAAGCAATGTTTAACTGAAGCACAAACACAATGCTAGTGGATCTTACTTCAGATAGCAGGCACAAAAGCAATGTTTAACTGAAGCACAAACACAATGTTTAACTGAAGCACAAACACAATGCCAATGTTTAACTGAAGCACAAACACAAAACCAAGAATGAAGCTTACATTTTCAATTGAGCACATGTAGAAGCGGCAACCTGTGTTCACTCCAGCAAATGCAACACACCGCCGCAGCTTCAATCCATGGCCGTCACACACTTGCTGAGTATCCACCGCTATCCCCTAGAATGCGGGCTCCTCGGTGGTATCGGGAGCGTAATCATGCGGGGTAAGATGCTAATTGCGCAAGAAATCAACGAAATTGACAAAAAAAAACTAGTTAATTTTGGCGGAATCAGAAACCCTAACTACTACTTGTGCAAGAATAGGAAAGCAATGTACGAGCAGCCACTCGTCGCTGGACTCGCTGTCTTTCCAGCTAGGCATGTCGGCACGATGGGGCACGGGGGCCAGCGTCGGCGGCAGCGCGGTCGTAGCAGCGGGGGCGGCGCGGTCGTAGCAGCGGCAGCGGCGCGGGCGTAGTGTAGCAGCGGGGGCGCGGGGGCTAACAGCAGAAACATGCGAGTGAGAGGGAAACAGAGTGAGGTGGAAGATTCAAATATAACCTGAAAAGATTAGGGGGTATCTGTAAATGTCACGGTCTGACGTGGCAGCTGACTTGTTTTGCTCTGATTGGATTTCGCCATGATATGTATGAAAATGCCAATGGTGGACAAGTTTGCGTACCACCCGGCCCCGTTTTCAAAGTTTTTGTATGAATTTGCTCCATCTTGACAAGTTTTGTATGCAGGATGCTAATACCTCTAAAAATAGGATGGATGCACCCACACCTACTTTCACATAAGATTTTGCTTGCGTAACCCTTTTAGCAGTAGCACTAAAATGTTCCTCTATCCCTATCTTGCCTCCCACATCGCCATCGCGCTGGCGGATCCGCCTCGGAGAGATATACTTTAGGCGCACTCGATAATGCAATATCTTACACCGCTTGCAAGCACGTCTTTAATGAGTTTAATCACAAGGTGATATTAAATTACGGTATGAGTAAAGAGTACTTACTCAGAATAAGATTGAACTAGGTGTAATGATACCGACGATCAAATCTCTGGCAAATAAAACATCGCGAGACAAAGGGAATTGTATACAGGATTAATTGAATCATTGACATTGTGGTTCAACTGATAAAGATCTTTGTTGAATGTATGGGTCATTATGGACTTCTAGGCCCCGCTGTTGATTATTGATCAAAGAGGTATCTCAATCATGTCCACATATTCTCAAACCTATAGGGTCAGACACTTAAAGTTTGATGTTGGTAGGGTAGTAATGCGATATTTTTTAATGGCGATACCAAATATTGTTCAGAGTCTATGAAGGGATCTAGGACATTACGAGGAGCTTTGGAATGGTCCAAAGAATAAGATTCATATAAAATAAGTAGATTTTTAGGGTTCTAGTAAAGTTTAGATTTTTCCGGTAGCATACCAAAAATCTTCTAGAAAGTTTCGGGAGTCCCACGGTGGGGCCCACCTCTCCCAGAGGGATCACATGGGCTAGATGAGTGTTGTACTAGGCCCACTTGGGTCAGGCGCGCAGCCCACCATGGGCCCATGCGGCCACCCAAAGGGATAAAGGAGAATCCCTTAATTATAGGGGGAAAGTTGAGGTGCAAGTTCCCCCCACTAGGGCTGTCGGCCAAACAACTTGTAGGGGGCAAGGCAGCCTTGGACACCTCCAACTGGCCTATATAAAGGGAAGAGGAGGGCCGGGGAGTTGCACATCTAAAACCCTAGCATCCCCCTCTCTCCTCTCTTGCTCCTCCTCCACAAGGATTAGCAAAGCTCTGCCAGAGTTACACCATGCATCCATGATACGTTGCAAACGTGTCTATAATTTTTAATGCTACATGCTTGTTTTTACACCAATTACTTTGTGTTTTGTTTACACTTTGTGGCATTTTTATGCATTTTCTGGAACTAACTTATTGACAAGATGCCATAGTGCCATTTCATGTTTTCTGCTGTTTTTGTGTTTCAGAAAAGTTACACAGGAAATATTCTCGGAATTGGATGAAACGAAAGCCAAAGTTCCTATTTACCTGACACAAAGACGGAGTCCAAAGGAGAGACGGAGAGCAGCCAGGAGGCAGCCGCACCATAGGGTGGCATGGGCCACCCCTGGCCGCGCAACTAGGTGGTGTGGGCCCCTGGTCCACCTCCTGACATCGCCCTTCCGCCTATAAATTCCTTTCATCAGGAAAACCCTAAGGGACGAAACACTTTTCCATGAAACATACTGCAAGCCGCCGCTGTTGTCGTCCCGAGATCGGAAGGGTCCATAAGCTCTTCCCGGCACCCTGCCGGAGAGGGGAATCAACACCGGAGGCCTACTTCATCACCATGCCAGCCTCCGGAGTGATGCGTGAGTAGTCCACCACTGGACCATGGGTCCATAGCAGTAGCTAGATGCTTGTCGTCTCCTCCATGCGCATCATGTGTAGATCTTGTGAGCTGCCTATCATGATCAAGATCATCTTTGTGTAATTCTACATGTTGTGTTTGTTGGAATCTGATGAATATTGAGTACTATGTCAAGTTGATTGTTGATTTATCATGTATATGATATTTATGATCTCGCATGCTCTCCGTTGCTAGTAGATATGTTGGCCGAGTAGATGCTAGTGACTCCAAGAGGGAGTATTTATGCTCGATAGTGAGTTTATGCCTCTAGTAATCTGGGAGAGTGACAATAACTTCTAAGGTTATAGATGTGTTGTTGCTACTGGGGAGAAAACAATAATCTTTTGTTCAAGGACATTTGTATTATTTATATTATACACTTTACTTAAGGTGATAATCTGTTGCTTGCAACATAATACCCAAGGGTTGTTCGGATGATATCCTGCGGGTGGATTATTAGTCATAGAAGCAGTTGGATTATGGTCTATGTATTATGTTATAATGCCCAAGTGAATCTCATAGTGATCTTCATGACGTGTACATGCATTGCTATGCATTCTTTATTTTATCAATTGCCCAACTATAATTTGTTTACCCAGCATGTTATTTATCTTTATGGAGAGACACCTCTAGTGAACTGTGGACTCCGGTCCATTCTTTTACATTTATATTACCATCTACTGCAAGCACTGTTTACTTTCCGCAAGCATTATTTACTTTACCGCAAACAAACACTTTTTTCCACACCATATGTTTAATCCTTGGTTATCAGCAAACCAGTGAGATTGACAACCTCACTGTAAGTTGGGGCAAAGTATTTTGGTTGTGTTGTGTGCAAGTTCCATGTTGCTGCTGGCGTCGAAGCCACGCACCAGGCCTTCTCTAGCGTCGTTGCCAAAGTCAGCTAGCAACAACCTTCGGAAGTGATTTCTTTTTCCTACTGGTCGATTAAACCTTGGTATCATAACTGAGGGAAAACTTACTGTTGTGCTCATCATACCTTCCTCTTAGGGTTTTCCAACTAGTCCTGTGAGACATCAAGACTTTTTCTGGCGCCGTTGCCGGGTGACAAGGGTATAGTTAATAGAGCCCGTTAGTTAAGTACCCCTGAGGCCCGTTAAGCTAGGCCCAATTGTAATGATAAGTCGAATATGAGTTCTTACCGTATGTCGATATTGTAATCTGTATCGGACCCTACCCGATCCTCGAGACCTGGCCACCTATATATAGGGGCCAGGAGGGGACGGTGTGGGGCAGATTGAAAGCAAGCCAGGTTGAACACCCAAGTTTACTTTCGATACACACCTATTTCGACTAACTTTACCTTCGAGTTCATCCGACGCCCTATCTCCCCGATCCTAAGTCCTTCATATAGGACATTTGTCGAGTTAACCCTCGTCAATTGGCACCGACCGTGGGGACTCTGGGCGTTGGAATCATGAATTCGACGGCTTTTTCGCTTTTAGCCAACAGCAGTTCAGAAGTCGACGGAAGTCAAGAGGTGGAACTAACAATTGGAAGTTTGAGCATCCTCATCGGGCCATCGGGTTCATCCCGCCTCTCGGATTCGACAAAGCCAGATCCGTCGGCAAGCAAGCCCGAAACAGAGGAAGCATTGGAGTCATCAGAAGGCTCTTCCAGTGAGGTAAACTCGCCGGTCAGCTTAGAAAAAGTATCAATCACAGAAAGCGACGAAATTCAGGAAAGTTTCGACTCAGAAGAAAAAGCGTGTCAGACGCACAACAACGCAAAGGACTTCGCCGTAGGAAACAGTGGCATCTCCAAAGTACATCAGTTATGCGTCATTATCACTGAAGCAGAAGAAGGAAACAACAGCGAAGGAAGTAAAAAGGTCGACAGGCAAGTAGACAAAATGAAAGACCACAACAAAAAGGAAAAAGAGAAAGTCCACGTCTCGGCTGGTGAATGGAGAATGATTACGTCAGCCATTAATCATGGTACAGAAGTACCCGAGGGATCGAGAAGAGAAGTTCTAATGGGATATCAGTACGCACTACACCAACACAAGAAGAAACTAAGGGAAGAAAGAGACATGATGTTTCAAGACAACAACAGTATATCAAGGGAAGAATACTGGGAAGACTATAGTGAAGATTCAGAGTATAGCAGAGAGAGGCGCGGAGATCCAAAACACAGCAGGGGGCGACAGCATGCGGCAGAGAAGAAAGGTACTCAAGGAGCCCCACCCCGCAGCTAGAAGAGGAGGAAGATGACTTGATACAAAGAGCGCCAGAGGCAGCATTGGCAGCAGCACAAGCATATTTACTAGCCACAAGACCAGAGTGTGGAGACCCGCGAGAAGATATGCACCGAGCCGCGATACGAAGCCTCGGAATAGTAGAAGATAAGATCAGGGAACAAGGCCCAGAGAAGAAGTCGACAAATCACAAGGAGAAGTTCAGATACAATCGCGCAGACAACGACTATAGCGAGTTATCAGAAGAGAAAAAGCAGCAGAAAAAGAAGGAAGATGCAAGAAGTATAATAGCACAAGCTCGGGTAAACAAATTGCGACATGCTTGGAGGGAAGAAAATTACGAAGACGATGATAAAGATATGGGTGCGTTATGCTTTACCCGCAGGGTTCGCAAAACATGGGTACCCAAAGGATTCAAACTACCACACGACCAGAATAAGTACGACGGGTCACAAGAACCTACCTTATGGCTATCAGATTATCTACAGGCAGTACAGATACTAGGAGGAACAAAGGCGACTGCAATGCAAAGTTTGCAGCTACATCTCACCGGCGCCGCACGGTCCTGGTTGAACACCCTACCCGATGAATCCATTGGAAGCTGGGGGGAACTCGAAAGTCAATTCACAAGAAATTTTCGCTCCACTTACAAGCGCCCAGCATCACTGGAAGAAGTTAAAGCATGTGTGCAGAAGAAAGGCGAAACGCTACACTCCTATATACAACGCTGGAGTATAATCAAAAACTCAGCAGAAGACGTCTCCGACGAACGAGCAGTGGACGCCTTTTTGGAAGGACTTCGTCGCTCAGATCTTGTGGAAGAAATAGGAAGAACAAGACCTACGACAGTAGCGGAGCTAATGGAACAAGCTAACAAATTCGCTGATGGAGAGGACGCGTATAACAACAAAAGAGGGCGATCGCCAGAAGTCAACAGAACAAGTCGACAAAAGAGGCGATACCGCAGCAGGGATAATCAAGGAAGGCGAAGTCAGGTAGCCGCGGGTTACAGGCTAGAAGAAGAGGAAGGGTATGAAAGTAGGAAGTTCCAGGAAAAAGGGGTAGAAAAATCAAGATACTCCGGCCCCTCAGCCGAGGATATGCTATACGGACCTTGTCGAATCCACTATGCGTATCTCGACGGAAAAAGGGTTTCAAATCACCAGATGAAGGATTGCAGAACATTTTTAAGGTTGCAAAGTGCCATGGGCTCAAGCCAGGAAAGGAGGCAAGGAGAAAGACATAGAAGTCAAGGATATCAAATGCAAAGGCTAGTAAAGCACTTAGAGTCGAAAGTATACATATCAGCCATGATTCAACCGGTGCCCAAGTCAAAGAAAGAGCAAAAAAGCATATCCAGGCAAGTAAACCTAGCAATATCGTCACCACCAGCTACTACAGAGTACCTATGATGGTCAGAGCAACCAGTCAAGTTCACTAGAGCAGACCACCCAAGGAAAGTTCCCAGGCCGGGCCACTCGCCTATGGTTCTAAAAGCACAAATAGGAGGGTACGACATCGGAAGAGTGTTCATGGATGCAGGGAGCGGCATAAATTTAATATATGCCAGAACACTAAAGGCAATGTGCATCTCGCTGACGAGTCTGAAGCCAACAGATTGCTCTTTCCACGGAATAGTACCAGAAGCAGCGAACTACCCTTTGGGAAGGATAGAACTCGATGTCTGCTTTGGCAGCAGCGAAAATTATAGAAGAGAGAGACTGGAGTTCGAAGTTATGGATTGGCCGTCACAATATCATGCAATCCTGGGGCGACCAGCATTTGCAAAATTCATGGCAGTACCACACTACGCGTATCTCACGTTAAAAATTCCAGGGCCCAAAGGAACAATTACAGTACAAGGAAGCTTTGAAGTAGCCAACACGTGCGATAGAGAATTCAACAAGATGGCGCAAACCTTCGGCATGACAGCAGAATACGAGAGGTTAAAAGGAGAAACAGATTATAATGTGCTACTCGACGTTGGACGATCCCTGCCAGATAAGGCTTTTGACACAACGCAGGACTCAAAGAAAATTCAGGTCCACCCGACGGATCCAAACAAGACGACATCAATTGCGGTGAACTTGGATCCCGCATAGGAAGGCGCGCTCGTCGAGTTCCTCCGTGAGCGCTGGGAAATCTTTGCCTGGTGTCCATCAGACATGCCAGGGGTTCCCAGGGAACTCGTCGAGCACGCACTAAACGTAGACCCCAAGGCAAAACCAGTCAAGCAACCACTGCGACGATTCGATGAACCTAAAAGGAAGGCAATAGCGTCAGAATTACACAGATTAGAAAATGCTGGATTCATCAGAGAAATCAAAACTTCGAGTTGGGTGTGGAACCCAGTAATAGTACCCAAGAAGAACACAGACGTACAAAGAGTATGTGTCGACTACACATCTCTCAATAAGCATTGTCCGAAGGATCCCTTCCCTTTACCCCGCATCGATCAGATAATCGATTCAACAGCGGGATGCGCAAGGCTTTCCTTTTTGGACGCATATTCTGGCTATAATCAGATCAAATTGAAGAAAGAAGACGAAGAAAAAACGGCCTTCATCACACCGTATGGGGTGTTTTGCTACCAAGTGATGCCGTTCGGCCTAAAAAATGCAGGAGCAACTTATCAAAGGATGATGCAAAGTTGCCTCGGGAGCCAAATAGGGCGCAACATACAAGTCTACATTGATGATGTAGTCATCACCACAAGAGAGGAGAAATCTTTAATAGGCGACTTGGCAGAAACCTTCGACAACCTGAGCAAGTACAAACTTAAGCTGAACCCGACAAAGTGTTCCTTCAGAGTTTCAGTAGGGCAACTTTTGGGGTTCTTGGTATCAGCACGAGGGATAGAGCAAATCCAGAGAAGATTCAAGCAATTCTAACAATGGGGAAACCCACAAAACTCCACGACGTACAGAAACTAGCAGGACGCGTCGCGGCATTAACTCGTTTCGTTGCTAGACTAGGGGAGAAGGTGCTTCCTTTTTATGCACTTATGAAGAAGTCAGACGACAAATTCGAGTGGACAGAAGAAGCAGACGCAGCATTTGCGCAGTTGAAAAAAGTGCTTTCCACGCCACCAGTGCTGGTCGCACCTAAAGAAAAAGAGCCACCGCTGTTGTACATCGCCGCAACCCATCAGGTGGTGAGTACAGTTCTAGTAGTCGAAAGAAGCGAAGAAGGCAAAGCTCACGGCGTCCAGAGGCCGGTATATTTCATCAGTGAAGTGCTATCTCCAATAAAACAGAGGTACCCGCATTATCAGAAGTTGGCATACAGTGTCTTCACAACTGCACGTAAACTACGATAGTATTTTACTGTGCACCCAATTATAGTGGTCAATGAGGCGCCACTATTGAACATACTGAACAACCCTTTAGCAACGGGCCGTGTCTCTTTGTGGGGAATCGAGTTATCTCCCATGGACATCACGTACGAAAAAAGGAAGGCGATCAAGTCGCAAATCTTGCCAGATTTTACAGCAGAGTGGCTCGAGCTACAAAGCACGGGACCACCAGATTTATCGAGTACTTGGACAATGTACTTCGACGGTTCTAAGCGAGTCCAAGGCGCAGGCGCAGGAGTAGTATTGATATCGCCTCATGGCGACAAATTAAAATATGTCCTAAGGATGAGCTTTCCGCAGGCTTCTAACAATGAAGCGGAGTACGAGGCTTTGTTGCACGGAATGAAGATGGCTAAAGCTTGTGGAGCAACTCGCCTAAAAATATTTGGAGATTCTAACCTTGTTGTTCAGCAAGTTATGAACAGGTGTGACACAATCAATGACAACATGATGGCCTACAAGAATTTGTACCATTACCTAGAAGGAACGTTCGATGGATGCGAAGTCTCGCACATCAGCAGGAACAGCAATGAAGAAGCCGACACTTTAGCGAATATCGGATCACAATGCTTACCTGTGCCATCTGGAGTATTTTGGGAAGAAATAGCGGAAAGATCAATAAAAAGTGCTAAAAGTTCGACTACCACAGCAGGCTCGGGGGCTACGACAGAGCCAGAGGAGGTCATGATGATAGAAGAAACATGGATGCAGCCATATCTTGCGTACATGATAAATAAAAAACTACCAGAAGATGCAGTGGAGGCTAAGAGGATAACTCGAAGAGCGAAAGCGTTTGTCGTGTTGGAAGGAAAATTATACAAGAGAAGTATTACCGGCATTTTATAGCGTTGTGTAACACCCCAGGAAGGGCAAACAATATTGAAAGACATACATGGTGGAGTATGTGGCCATCATGCTAGCAGCAGAGCAATAGCAGCAAAAGCTTTTTGAGCGGGATTCTACTGGCTAACAGCCATCGAGGACGCCAAAGATATAGTTCGAAAGTGTGAAGCATGTCAAAGGTTTGCATCCAGACCACATGCACCAGCAGCAGAGCTACAAACAATACCATTATCCTGGCCCTTCGCACAATGGGGCCTTGACATGGTGGGAAAGTTACACAAATCTTGGCCAGGAGGGCATGTCTACATGCTGGTGGCAGTCGACAAATTCACCAAATAGGTGGAAGTGGCCCCAGTAACAACGCAAGATTCTACAGCAGCAATCAGCTTCATTAAGTCGATAGTTTTTCGTTTTGGGGTACCACACAGCATCATCACAGACAATGGGACAAATTTTACTTCAAAAGAATTCAAAAGTTATTGCGAAGGATTGGGGATCAAGCTCAAATTCGCATCTGTGGCGCACCCAAAGACGAACGGGCAAGTCAAAAAGGCCAATGGCCTGATATGTAGTGGAATAAAAAAGAGGCTTTTAGCACCTCTCGAGAAAGCCAAGAGCGCTTGGGTAGAAGAATTACCCTCCGTTCTTTGGAGCCTAAGAACTACGCCCAATGCAGCAACTCAAGAAACTCCTTTCTTCCTGGTCCATGGCGCAGAAGCCGTGCTTCCAGTTGAAGTTACACATGAGGCTCCAAGAGTGACGGCGTATGACGAGGCGACATCGACAGAAGCATTGCAAGACGACGTCGATGCGCTAGATGAAGCAAGAGACAAATCATTAGAAAGAGCTACGCAATATCAACAAAGCTTACGAAACTACCATAGTAGTCGAGTTCGTCCACGATCCTTTGTGGTGGGAGACCTTGTTTTACGAATCAGGCAAGACAGCCACGGGAAATTGAAGTCCCCTTGGGTGGGACCTTACATCGTCACCGAAGTAATACCAGGAGGAGCATATCGACTACAAGATAAGAAGACTGGGAAAGACGAAAGCAATCCGTGGAATGCAGAACAGCTACGACGTTTTTACGCGTAGACTAAAAATAGAGGTGTCAATATATTCGAGTTAGCCTTCTGAACTCAGAACATAAGGCTACAGGTCGGGTTCTTTGGGTTGAACTCGACAAAATTATACAAATTCTTTTGTTACTTCTCCGCTCGGGGGCTTCAACCCCTGGGTCGTACGAAAAGAATTATTATGGCAAGTTGGAGGCTTTTCTTCATTGTAAGGTTGATTTAGACAACCCAATGAATATTGAGAGAACTTGGTTCATAAGAAGAACCCGATATTATTTCTACCTTTTTTGGTTCGCAAAGAGCCCGACATATGGAAAACATACCTCAGAACATGACTTGTTCTCATGGTACTAGCAAAAGACATCGACACCAAGTACGAAATCTTCATTACAGATAAGCATGATAGCAAGGACATGATCAAATGAAATTACATAAAAAAACATCAAGTCCTAATGGAAGCGGACTTCAAGCTTCATACTCCTTCTGGCAAAGGGTGCCATCGTAGATCTTCATGTCAAACTTCGACGTACCGATATGGAAGTCGAAGGCCATGAAGAAGCCTTGATGGATGTCGTGGTCCTCAGCAAACTGCGACCAACCACCCCTGAAGTACTGCTCGCCGTCGCCATCATACCACACCTCCACCTCGTATGGGAGGCCACCGCCAGATTGTTCATGAAGAACCGCCTCTCGCAGTTCGCGGCCATCCATAAACTTCGTAAAATTCAGCGGCAGGCGCTGAATCTCACGGCACTGCGCCATAGCAATGCAAAGGAAGGAAAAGATCCGGGGAGGCGCCGCAGGAGCAGCTGGAGCAGCAGAAGGAGGAGCAGCAGGACCTGGAGCGGCGCCAGTCACCTTGGGCTTGTTCTTGCTGCCAGGTGGGCGGCCGAGACGACGCTTCGCCGAAGCGTCCGAAGAAGTTCCTGCGATGGCCGGAGTGGTGTTCTTGTTCTTACTTCCATGAGGGCGACCCTGACCTCGTGGTGCCACCGAGGAGCCAAGGGTCAGACGAGAACCTTCAGCATTAGCCATGAGCGCAACAGAAAAACCTCGGAAAAACCCTAGATGGAGGAAGAAGACGATGCGGCGGAGGAGGAGTCTGATTAGGGTTTTTACCTTAATCAGCAGGCGCTTTATTTATAAAGCACGTATTATTGGGCCTTTGGGCTACAACAAAGCCCACGAACACACTTTACAACAGGAGTTAAAATCTGCGCACAGCAGACGATAAATATCAAAGAAGAAAAAAAAGAAAAGGAGATTATGCGACATGAAAACCTCGACTTGGACTCGGGGGCTCGTCAACAGTAAGATGTTTACAGAAGGAAGAAGAGCTTAACTTTGAGCCTATGCTTGACTACAAGTCGCCAAACATAGCCTCGGGGGCTACTCCCATCGGGAGCGCTGAGCGCGCACCCGACGATATTTATTGGTAAAGCATTGGAGATTAGACAAGTGTTACTCCCATCGGGAGCGAGTTTTATGGTTGTAGAAACCCGAATATTTTCAGTCAAAATTTGACTGCGACATAAGATTCTCGAGTTACGTTATCGCAACACGACTCGAATGCCGTGACTTATCACGAAGGTAAGACCCCGGGATCCGTCCTGTGTGGCCTGGTATACGCACATGGATGCGCTCTACTGGTATGTATCCGTGTCTACGACGCGAAGAAAATCCTGGTGGACGCACTAGGTACCCTGAGAACCACTGGGATTCATTTTTTGTAAGTCCTAAATGCGGCAAAAGAATGGATTTGACCGGTATCCCGAATTCAAATCCAAGGGGATTGAATTTGAAGTAGGTGACAAGTATCTGTTTCGGCAGTTAACTGACCTCTTGATCCGTCAGAGTTGTCAGGCTTGCTCATCAAAACCCCTTGCGAAAGAATATCATGAAAATAAGTCGAAAAGACTAAGTCGAAGATTTGAAGATGTGAAGAAGTCGAAGAATTGATCAAGTCGAAGATTTGAAGAATAGAGATTCAACCCGAATCTATAATTCTGGTAGAATCTCAGGGGCTACTGACAAGGGTATAGTTAATAGAGCCCGTTAGTTAAGTACCCCTAAGGCCCGTTAAGCTAGGCCCAATTGTAATGATAAGTCGAATACGAGTTCTTACCGTATGTCGATATTGTAATCTGTATCGGACCCTACCCGATCCTCGAGACCTGGCCACCTATATATAGGGGCCAGGAGGGGACGGTGTGGGGCAGATTGAAAGCAAGCCAGGTTGAACACCCAAGTTTACTTTCGATACACACCTATTTCGACTAACTTTACCTTCGAGTTCATCCGACGCCCTATCTCCCCGATCCTAAGTCCTTCATATAGGACATTTGTCGAGTTAACCCTCGTCACCGGGGAACAAGAGGATTTCTGCAAGGGGAGTCTCTCACTTCCAATCTTTTTACTTTTTTATTATTTTGCTTAGTTTCTTTACTTTGTTTTTGTTTGCATATTTTTATCAAAAATACAAAAAAATTAGTTTCTTTTATAGTTGTTATTCTTGTTGGTTTGTTATTGTCTTGCTTTATCATGCTTTCTATCAATAATTGATTTCTTTGAAACTAGATCTTATTGGCAAGGTGGGTTCACGAAAGAATAACAAAATTATTATAAGGAACATTGCTTGTCACAAAAAGGGAAACACTTATGAGAACAAATTGATACTTTGTATATCATTACTAAAAACGTGTGTTCTACTTGTAATGTTACTTATTGCTTTGATAAATCTTGTTGCTCTAGGAGGTATAAACACCTCCCTTTTCAGTGTGAGTATAATGGTAATGATACCATATCTTCTTATGTTAAGGAAATTATGACTTTTATGATGTGGAACAAATTGAAGAATTTATTGCTTGGAAGGGTGCATTCAAACTTTCTTATTTGCTTGAAAATACTGATGACACACCTTATAAATATGAGGTTTATGATATACATAAATTTTGCTTTGATAATTACAAGGAAGAAAATGGCTATATTCTTAAATATCTTAATAGATGCTCTCCACCAACGGAAGAGACTAATGCCTTGCAGGAGCCTATAGAAGAAGAAATTGCTGAAACTGGAAGCTCATTGGATGAAAAAGAGGAGGAGAGTGATGATCAAGAGGAGGAAGAATGGAGCAGCCACCCATGTCTACCTCCCAATAAGAGTAATGATACGTCTCCAACGTATCTATAATTTTTGATGCTCCATGCTTATTTTTACACCATATGCCTACTGTTTTGTTACACTTCGTGGCGTTTTTATGCGATTTCCGGGACTAACCTATTGACAAGATGCCACAGTGCCAGTTCCCTATTTTCTGTTGTTTTTGTGTTTCAGAAAAGCTACACAGGAAATATTCTTGGAATTGGACGAAACAAAAGCCAGAAGTCTTATTTTTCCCGGAAGCTTCCAGAGATCCGAAGGAGAGTAGGAGAGGGGCCACCAGGCCCCCTCACACGTTGCTCGCGCGGCCAGGGGCCTGGCCGCGCCACCATGGCGTGAGGGCCCCTAGCCCCACCTCTGACGATGCCCCTTCGCCTATATAAAGCCTCGGGACGGAAAACCCTAAAGGAGTCGGCAATTTTCCAGAAAGAGTTCCGCAGTTCTACCGCCGTCGAAGCCAAATTTTGGGGGACAGAAGTCTCTGTTCCGGCACCCTGCCGGGACGGGGAAGTGCCCCCGGAGCCATCTCTATCGGTCTCCATCGCCGTCTCCGCCATCTCCATCGACGTCACCGCCATCTCCATCAACCTTGCTGTCTCCTATGATGAGGAGGGAGTAGTTCATCCCCGGGGCTGAGGGCTCTACCGGTAGCTATGTGGTTCACCTCTCTCTCCCATCATGTGATCTTTATGTGATCGTGAGCTTTGTATCATGTTGAACAAGTAGATGTTATTATTCAGATATTATGTGTACTCTAGTGTGTTATTAAAGTAATCTATTCCTCCTGCCATGGTGTAACGGTGACAGTGCGTGCATCATGGTGGTACTTGGTCTAGGCTGCGATTGTGATCTCTTAAGGATTATGAGAATAATTATTACTATGATAGTATTGAAGTGATCTATTCCTCCTTTCATGGTGTAATGTTGACAGTGTGTGCACCGTGTTAGTACTTGGTCTAAGTTGCAATAATATCTATCTTGAATTGTGATCTGATTTGGATATCTCTATGAGTGGTGTTTGTCAAGTACTTGATGAACTTTAAGGGGTGCTTCTGTAGCCACTACGCAATGATTAGTGTTGTTCAATAGGAGAGTAATTTAGAGTACCATAGTGAAGAGAAGTTATTTATTTGTTCAATCATGTTATATTTGTTGGGAGTGTGTCCACTAGTGAAAGTATGATCCCTAGGCCTTGTTTCCAAGCTTTGCACACCGTTTATTTGATGTTTTGTTACATATTTGCTCGCAGTGATATTTATTCCAAGTTACATTTGCTACTTATAATCATCACTACTACTTGTATTTCACTATCTCTTCGCCGAACTAGTGCACCTATACATCTGACAAGTGTATTGGGTGTGTTGGGGACACAAGAGACTTTCTGTATCGTAATTGCAGGGTTGCTTGAGAGGGATAGCTTTGACCTCTTCCTCCCTGAGTTCAATAAACCTTGGGTGATCCACTTAGGGGAAACTTGCTGCTGTTCTACAAACCTCTCCACTTGGAGGCCCAACACTGTCTACAAGAACAGACGCGTGCGTAGACATCAAGCTCTTTTCTGGCGCCGTTGCCGGGGAGGTAAGGTAAAAGGTACTCGCATCCTCCTGTGTGAGTGTTCGGAGTTATTTCCTTTAGATTCTGCAATTATATCTTTTTGTTTCTTGTTTTTATTTTCACTAGTTAGGCTTAATGGAAAATAAAGTGTTCTTTAGTCTTTTTCCTGATTTTAGATTTGAAGAGAAAATTGAAAATCCTTTGGAGCTTATTTCGCATAGCAATGTTATTAGTACGAATGCTTTGAACACCGTTGTTGCTAATGCTATAGAAAAGTCTAAGCTTGGGAAAGCTGGTTTTGTTAAGTATGTTATTTTTAGTCCCCTAGCTTTAGTGGAGATAGTTTGTTCTGATAATATTTTATCTCCCATATGTGATGTTTCTAATGATGCTTGTGCTCCTCATCTTTTTAAAATACCTACGAAGATTGTTGAATGTGTTAAGAATAACTGCTATTTAGGAGATGGAACTATCCATCCTGGTGACCATTTGCTTTTTATACATGAATTATGCGAGTTGCTCCAGTGTGCAGGTATTTCAATGAACCAAGTTAAGAAGAAGCTATTCTCTTTATCACTGAAAGGCAGAGCTGAGGAATGGTATCGGCTGCTTGAAGATGGTCCATCTATTGCATGGGAGGAAATGGTGCCACTCTTTTATTCCAAGTTTTATCCTCCAAGTGAAATTCATAAAGATCGTAATCGGATATATAACTTTTGGCCTCATGAGGGAGAAAGTATTGCCCAAGCGTGGGGAAGATTGAAGTTACTAATGCACAAATGTCCTATTCATGGTCTTCCCCGTAATATTGTTATTAATAATTTTTATGCAAGGCTTTCAGGAAATTACAAGGATTATCTAGATGCATGCTTTGATGGGTCTTTCACAAGCAAGGATGTTGACACCAAGTGGGATCTGCTTGAAACAATTCAAAACAATATTGAAGGTTGGGATAGCGATAAAGGTAAAGGATCAGGTATGAATTTCGAGTTTGATTGCATTAAGTCTTTCGCTGAAACTACTAATTTTCAAGAGCTTAGTGCTAAATATGGTCTTGATCCTCAAATTATGGTTGACTGCTTTAAAGCCTTTGCTTCCCATATGAATGTTCCTAAAGGAAATGGGGACGTGTATCATGAACCTTTTAAGGACACGTTGCGTAGGAAATGATATTGTTGTTGATGATTCCAATAAACACGCTCAAACTTCTAAAAGTCCTATTTCTTATAAGTATGTTAATTTTTGTGGAGTACATAGACCTTGTGAACAGAGTTACAGCAAGGAAGATTATTGTGTCCATTATGCAAATGAAGAAACCCGAATGTGGTACAAGGATATAGGCGAGATCGGTAAGAAGGTTTGTGAGCTTTATCCTTTTCTTTGTAAACATTGTGATGACATAGGTCATTTTAATTTCCAATGCTCAAGCCCTAATAGTTACTCTTCTAGTACCTTAAGTTTGTATTGTGATGACAAGATTACTCCCAATCAGCATGATGAGCTCACTTTGTTCTTGGCGTGTGAAGAGATATCTAGAAAGATTGCTTTGATAGATATGAATGATGTTGATATTAATAGCACCCTTCGTGGTTGTCGTCTCTATTATGCTAAAGATTGCCTTGCAAATACTTACATTCAAAATCTTATAAAACTTGATATTTTTCCAAGCTATGACAGGACTGATAGATGTTTTTATCTTATTAATAGAGAGGAGGAATCCTCCAAAGTTTCTTCTGTTGTTTCTGTTAGTAAACTAGATTATGTGGAGAAGATGCCTTTCCCTCCTAGAGAATATGTGGAGAAGATGCCCTTCAAGTCTCTCCCTCCTAAAGGAGAAAGTAAGAAGAGTATGAAGAAGAAGAAGAGGAGTAAAAGGCGAGAGGACATGGTATCTTCCCCTAAGCGTTATGATCCTGCTATAGACTATGATAATTCTGATTGGGATGATGTTCCTATGCCTGTTACCTATGTTAGTGATCATGATTGGGAAAAGCACTCTACTTTTGATATTGAAAATCTTTTTGGTACCAATTCTAAGGTTAATAATTGTTGTACCATTAGTACTATTCATGTTCCTTCTTATGATGATATGTTTGATGAGTATGCTTTGCGAAATAGTTGTTCTCTATCTTGTGATGATACTAAGCCTCTAGTTTATGATGATGAGTATAATGTTTTACTTTTGAGGAGAAAAATAGTTATGATTATAATATGCCTCCTGTCTTTGATGATTATGGTGATGAGAATAATTATTCTATTGATTCTGCTCCTACTACTATTGTTCATGTGGGGAGTATTAATCCTTTTATGCATGTGGCTCATGATAGGGATGCTTTATGTGATAGTTATATTGTTAATTATATTCATGATGCTATTGAAAGTTATTATGAGAGAGGGAAACATGGTTTGATGGATCTCAACAATATTGAGTTTCCTCTCTTTATGTTGCAATTCTTGAAGTTGTACTTATTTTGCCTTCCTATGCTTTTTGTTTTGCGCTTTCATGACTTGTCTCTTTACAAAACTATTTTTCATAGGAAGTGGTTTAGATTTAAATGTGTTCCATATTTGCTTTTTGATGCCCTCTATTGCTTTAATTTCCTATATGGCGCCTTTGCCTCAAGCTCTTATATGGCGCCCACATGAGCATCTTTGCAAATTACTGCGCCTAGCTCAAAGGCGTTAAAGAAAAGCACTCTTGGGAGATAACCCATTGTTTATTTTCAGTACTTTTTATTTTATTTGAGTCTTGGAAGTCATTACTACTGTAATGACCGCTCCTTATCCTTTTTATTTTGTTTTTGTGCCAAGAGAAGCCTCTAATTTGAGTGAGGTAAAGATTTGGGGATGTTGCTGTCCTGAAACTGTTTTCGGTGCTGCACCGTAAAAATTCGTAAAAATTCTCTGTATATCTTTTGGACCTGCTATTTCTTGTGCATATGCCCCAGGTTATATCCAAACTTTCATTAGTTGAACACTTTTTGATTTGAGCAACAGAAAACCCCTTAAAAATTCGACCTTTGTCAGCTGTTCTGTTTTGACAGATTTCTGCCAATATTCGTTTTTGCCGCTTTATCGCTTTCTTTTGAGTTCTTTTGATCATGGAACTTTTGGGGAAGTTGCTACAGTAGTATTTGCTATATATGTGGTGGTTTTGAGTTGAAACCTGAAGCAAAAAGAGGTTGATTATATGTTATGCTTGCACTAATGTTGCTAATAGAATTGTGTTTAGTTTTGTATGAAGGAAGTTTTCAAGTATAGGGATTGGAGAATGATGAGATGAGTTGAAGAATGGACAAAAGCTCAAGCTTGGGGATGCCCATGCATCACCCCCAAAAATATCCAAGAAGTACAAGCATCAAAGCTTGGGGATGCCCCCGAGGCACCCCCTTCTTCATCGGCAAAAATCAGGTCACCTTTCAAGACACTATATTTTTATTGCTTCATGCATTATGCATTTTTATTGGAGCGTCAGTTGTTTTAGTTTTTAGTTTTCTTTTGCTTTGTTTGCTGCAATAAATGTTTAGATCACATCATGTTTCTTTTGGAGGAGAGGAACTCGCTTTTCATTTGCCAAAAATGCTCTAGTTTTCATTCTTATAAAAAACCAAGTGTTCTTCTTTTTCTGCTACTGCTTTTGGTTTTCGTTTTTGCCTTGATTTGCATTCAGACCTTGTCATATCTTTTCATCAAGGTGTATTTTTGCCTCTGATCTTTATTGTTTTCATCAAAAGAGGTGTTTATAGTTTTTTTTAATGGTGTTGGAAAAGAGAAAAAGCTTTATGCAAAAAAGTGGTACAAGAAGGAGCTTGTGTAGACTGCGGCTTAGGCTTTTGCATGTCGTGCTTGATGTCTTTTTGATAGTATGCTTAGTGGTTTTGCTGTAGCATGACTTGTCTCAAATAACTGAGATTGCTTAATGAGCCTTTGAAAAAATCATGCGTTGTTTTTATCGTTTGGAAGCATTATTTTGGTTTTCTCCTTGATGCTTTATTTGGGTTGACTTGGCGCATGCTCACACATGTTAGACTCATACAAAGTCGCCAATAGCCTCTATGATCATTTAGTTTTTGACTTTTGATGCCATCTTATGCTTCTTTTAATGTCGCTTTGTCGCTTTGCATGATTATGGCCATTATTGCTCTCTTAGTTGGCCGCTCCCAGTCTTTTGCTAGCCCTCATTTTGTACTGAGTATGAGCTCTACTCGTGCATCCAACTCCTAAAAACCAAGTTTGCCATTGTGTCCACTATAAATTCCTATGCATGGTGACGAGGGGTTAACTCGACAAATGTCCTAGATGAAGGACTTAGGATCGGGGAGACAGGGCGTCGGATGAACTCGAAGGTAAAGTTAGTCGAAATAGGTGTGTGTCAAAAGTAAACTTGGGCGTTCAACCTGGCTTGCTTTCAATCTACCCTACACCGTCCCCTCCTGGCCCCTATATATAGGTGGCCAGGTCTCGAGGATCGGGTAGGGTACGATACAGATTACAATATTGACATACGGTAAGAACTCGTATTCGACTATCATTACAATTGGGCCTAGCTTATCGGGCCTCAGGGGTACTCAACTAATGGGCTCTATTAACTATACCCTTGTCAGTAGCCCCTGAGATTCTACCAGAATTATAGATTCAGGTTGAATCTCTAATCTTCAAATCTTCGACTTGATCAATTCTTCGACTTCTTCTCATCTTCAAATCTTGGACTTAGTCTTTTCGACTTATTTTCATGATATTCTTTTGCAAGGGGTTTTGATGAGCAAGCCTGACAACTCTGACGGATCAAGAGGTCAGTTAACTGCCGGAACAGATACTTGTCACCTACTTCAAATTCAATCCCCTTGGACTTGAATTCGGGATACCGGTCAAATCCATTCTTTTGCCGCATTTAGGACTTACAAAGAATGAATCCCAGTGGTTCTCAGGGTACCCAGTGCGTCCACCAGGATTTTCTTTGCGTCGTAGACACGGATACATACCAGCAGAGCGCATCCATGCGCGTATACCAGGCCACACAGGATGGATCCCGGGGTCTTACCTTCGTGACAAGTCACGGCATTCGAGTTTCATTGCGATAACGTAACTCGAGAATCTTATATTTCGCAGCCAAGTTTCTGACTGATAAAACCAAAGAATATTGGATTTTAAATTAATCTTCTTCGCTCCCGATGGGAGTAATCTCTCTTTTAGTTTTATCGACTATGTAGTCTCCTTCTGCATCTCCAATATAGATTATCTTATCCTCTATCGGGTGCGCGCTCAGCGCTCCCGATGGGAGTAGCCCCCGAGGCTATGTTTGGCTACTTGTAGTCAAGCATAGGCTCAAAGTTCGATTCCTCTTTCTTCTGTAAACGTCTTTTTATTGGCGAGCCCCCGAGCCCAAGTCGAAGTTTTCATATCATGTGACCATAGTCTCCTTCTCTTACTTTTCTTCTTTGATATTATCGTCTGCTGTGCGCAGAATTTAAGTCCTGTTGTAGAATACGTTGACGGGCTTTGCTGTAGCAGGAGGGCCCAATAATACGTGCTTATAAATAAAGCATCTGCTGGTTAAGGTAAAAAACCCTAATCAGATTCCTTCTCCGCCGCCTCATCTTCTTTCTCCATCTAGGGTTTTCTGAGGTTATTCTTTTGTTCCCATGGCTGATGCTGAAGGTTCTCATCTGAACCTTGGCTCCCCGGTGGCACCACGAGGTCGGGGTCGCCCTCGTGGAAGTAAGAACAAGAACACCACGCCGGCCGCCGCAGGAACTTCTTTGGATGTTCCAGCTAAGCGTCATCCCGGCCGCCCTCCTGGTAGCAAGAACAAGCCCAAGGTGACTGGCGCTGCTTCAGGTCCAATCGCTCCTCCTACTGCTACTCCTGCTGCTTCTGCTGCGCCTCCCCAAATCTTTTCTTTCCTCTGCATCGCCATGGCGCAATGCCGTGAGATTCAGCGCCTGCCGCTGAACTTTACCAACTTCATGGATGGGCGCGAACTGCGAGAGGCGGTTCTCCGCGAACAATCTGGCAGTGGCGTCCCATACGAGGTAGAAGTGTGGTATGATGGCGACGGCGAACAATACTTCAGGGGTGGCTGGTCGCAGTTCACACAAGACCACGACATTCATTAGGGCTTCTTCATGGCCTTCGACTTCCACATTGGCACGTCGAAGTTCGACGTGAAGATCTACGACGGCACTCTTTGCCAGAAGAAGTATGAAGCTGAAGTCCACTTCCATTAGGACTTGTTTTTTATGTAATTTCGTTTGATAATGTCCTTGCTATCATGTTTATTTGTAATGAATATTCGCACTTGGTGTCGATGCTTTCGCTAATACCATGAGAACAAGTCATGTTCTGAGGTATACTTTCCATCTATCGGGTTCTTTTCGAACCAATTTATAAGAAGAATATCGGGTTCCTTTGCGAACCAATTTGTTGGAATACTTGTCGGGTTGTCAACACAACCTTATAATAAAAAAGGTCTTCCAAGTCACGATAAAAACTCCTTTCGTACGACCCGAGGGTTGAAGCCCCCAAGGCGAGGAATTAAAGATAATTGTACAATTTTGTCGAGTTCAACCCAAAGAACCCGACCTGTGGCCTCATGTTCTGGATTCAAAAAGTTAACTCGAATTTACTGATACCACTGTTGTTATTTTATGCGTAGAAACGCCTTAGCTGCTCTGCATTCCACGGGTTGCTCTCGTCCTTCCCAGTCTTCTTGTCTTGTAGTCGGTACGCTCCTCCTGGTATTACTTCGGTGACGATGTAAGGTCCCACCCAAGGGGACTCCAATTTGCCGTGGCTGTCTTGCCTGAGTCGCAAAACTAGGTCTCCCACCACGAAGGACCGTGGACGAACTCGACTACTATGGTAGTTTCGTAGGCTTTGTTGATACTGCGTAGCCCTTTCTAGTGCTTTATCTCTTGCTTCATCTAGTGCATCGACATCGTCTTGCAATGCTTCTGTCGACGTCGTCTCGTCATATGCTGTCACTCTTGGAGCCTCGTGCGTAACTTCGACTGGAAGCACGGCTTCTGCGCCATGAACCAAGAAGAAAGGAGTTTCTTGAGTTGCTATATTGGGCGTAGTTCTTAGGCTCCAAAGAACGGAGGGCAATTCTTCTACCCAAGCGCTCTTGGCTTTCTCGAGAGGTGCTAAGAGCCTCTTTTTTATTCCACTACATATCAGGCCATTGGCTTTTTCGACTTGCCCGTTCGTCTTCGGGTGCGCCACAGATGCGAATTTGAGCTTGATCCCCAATCCTTCGCAGTAATTCTGGAATTCCTTTGAAGTGAAATTTGTCCCGTTATCTGTGATGATGCTGTATGGTACACCAAAGCGGAAAACTAATGACTTGATGAAACTGATCGCTGCTGTAGAATCTTGAGTTGTTACCGGGGCTGCTTCCACCCATTTGGTAAATTTATCGACTGCCACTAGCATGTAGACATGCCCTCCTGGCCAGGATTTGTGCAACTTTCCCACCATGTCGAGGCCCCATTGCGCAAAGGGCCAAGACAATGGTATTGTTTGTAACTCTGCTGCTGGTGCATGTGGTCTAGATGCAAACCTTTGACATGCTTCACACTTTCGAACTATATCTTTTGTGTCCTCGATGGCTGTTAGCCAATAGAATCCTGCTCGGAAAGCTTTTGCCGCTATTGCTCTGCTGCTAGCATGATGGCCGCATACTCCGCCGTGTATGTCTTTCAATATTGCTTGCCCTTCCTGAGGCGTTACACAACGCTGTAAAACGCCGGTGATACTTCTCTTATATAATTTCCCCTCCAACACGACAAACGCTTTCGATCTTCTAGTTATCCTCTTGGCCTCTACTGCATCTTCTGGTAGTTTTTTATTTACCATGTACGCCAGATATGGCTGCATCCATGTTTCTTCTATCATCATGACCTCCTCTGGTTCTGACGTAGCCCCCGAGCCTGTTGTGGTAGTCGAACTTTTGTCACTTTTTATTGATCTTTCCACTATTTCCTCCCAATATACTCCGGACGGCACAGGTAAGCACTGTGACCCGATGTTTGCTAAAGTGTCGGCTTCTTCATTGCTGTTCCTGCTTATGTGCGAGACTTCGCATCCATCGAACGTTCCTTCTAGATAATGGTACAAATTTTTGTAGGCCATCATGTTGTCATTGATTGTGTCACATCTGTTCATAACTTGCTGAACAACAAGATTGGAATCTCCAAATATTTTTAGGCGAGTTGCTCCACATGCTTTAGCTATCTTCATTCCGTGCAACAAAGCCTCGTACTCCGCTTCATTGTTAGAAGCCTGCGGAAAGCTCATCCTTAAGACGTATTTTAATTTGTCGCCATGAGGTGATATCAACACTACTCCTGCGCCTGCGCCTTGAACTCGCTTAGAACCGTCGAAGTACATTGTCCAAGTACTCGATAAATCTGGTGGTCCCGTGCTTTGCAGCTCGAGCCACTCTGCTGTAAAGTCTGGCAAGACTTGCGACTTGATCGCCTTCCTTTTTTTATACGTGATGTCCATGGGAGATAACTCGATTCCCCACAAAGAGACACGTCCCGTCGCTAGAGGGTTGTTCAATATGTTCGATAGTGGCGCTTCATTTACCACTATAATTGGGTGCACCGCAAAATACTGTCGTAGTTTACGTGCAGTTGTGAAGACACTGTATGCCAACTTCTGATAATGTGGGTACCTCTGTTTGGTTGGAGATAGCACTTCACTGATGAAATAAACCGACCTCTGGACGCCATGGGCTTTTCCTTCTTCGCTTCTTTCGACTACTAGAACTGTACTCACCACCTGATGGGTTGCGACGATGTACAGCAGCAGTGACTCTTTTTCTTTTGGTGCGACCAACACTGGTGGCGTGGAAAGCACTTTTTCAACTGTGCAAACGCTGCGTCTGCTTCTTCTGTCCACTCAAATTTATCGTCTGACTTCTTCATGAGTGCATAAAAAGGAAGCGCCTTCTCCCCTAGTCGAGCAACGAAGCGACTTAGTGCCGCGACGCGTCCTGCCAATTTCTGTACGTCGTGGATTTTCGTGGGTTTCCCCATTGTTAGAATTGCTTGAATCTTCTCTGGATTTGCCTCTATTCCTCGTACTGATACCAGGAACCCCAAAAGTTGCCCTGCTGATACTCCGAAGGAACACTTTGTCGGGTTCAGCTTAAGTTTGTACTTGTTCAGGTTATCGAAGGTTTCTGCCAAGTCGCTGATTAAAGATTTCTCTTCTCTTGTTGTGATGACTACATCATCGATGTAGACTTGGATATTGCGTCCTATTTGGCTTCCGAGGCAGTTTTGTATCATCCATTGATAAGTTGCTCCTGCATTTTTTAGGCCGAACGGCATTACCTGGTAGCAAAATACTCCGTATGGTGTGATGAAGGCCGTTTTTTCTTCGTCCTCTTTCTTCAATTTGATCTGATTATAACCGGAATATACGTCCAAAAATGAAAGCCTTGCGCATCCCGCTGTGGAATCGATTATCTGATCGATACGGGGTAGAGGGAAGGGATCCTTTGGACAATGCTTGTTGAGAGATGTGTAGTCGACACATACTCTTTGTACGTCCGTATTCTTCTTGGGTACTATGACTGGGTTCGATACCCAACTCGAAGTTTTGATTTCTCTGATAAATTCGGCATTTTCTAGCCTGTGCAATTCTGACGCTATCGCCTTCCTTTTAGGTTCATCAAATCGCCTCAATAGTTGCTTGACTGGTTTTGCCTTGGGATCTACATTTAGTGCGTGCTCGACGAGTTCCTTGGGAACCCCTGGCATGTCCGATGGACACCAGGCGAAGATTTCCCAGCGCTCACGGAGGAACTCGACGAGCGCGCCTTCCGATGCGGGATCCAAGTTCACCGCAATTGATGTTGTCTTGTTTGGATCAGTGGGGTGGACCTGAATTTTCTTTGAGTCCTGCGTTGTGTCGAAAGCCTTATCTGGCAGGGATCGTCCAACGTCGGGTAACACATTATGATCCGTTTCTCCTTTTAACCTCTCATATTCTGCTGTCATGCCAAAGGTTTGCGCCATCCTGTTGAATTCTCTGTCGCATGTGTTGGCTACTTCAAAGCTCCCTTGTACTGTAATTGTTCCTTTGGGCCCTATAATTTTTAACGTCAGATACGCGTAGTGTGGTACTGCCATGAATTTTGCAAATGCTGGGCGCCCCAGGATTGCATGATATTGTGACGGCCAATCCATAACTTCGAACTCCAGTTTCTCTCTTCTATAATTTTCGCTGCTGCCGAAGCAGACATCGAGTTCTATTCTTCCCAGAGGGTAGTTTGCTGCTCCTGGTACTATTCCGTGGAAAGAGCAATCTGTTGGCTTCAGACTCGTCAGCGAGATGCACATTGCCTTTAGTGTTCTAGCATATATTAAGTTTATGCCGCTCCCTGCATCCATGAACACTCTTCCGATGTCATATCCTCCTATTTGCGCTTTTAGAACCATAGGCGAGTGACCCGACCTGGGAACCTTTCTTGGGTGGTCTGCTCTACTGAACTTGACTGGTTGCTCTGACCACCGTAGGTACTCTGTGGTAGCTGGTGGTGATGATATTGCTCGGTTTACTTGCCTGGATATGCTCTTTCGCTCTTTCTTTGACTTGGGCACTGGTTGAATCATGGCTGATATGTACACTTTCGACTCTAGGTGCTTTGCTAGCCTTTGCATTTGATATCCTTGACTTCTATGTCTTTCTCCTTGCCTTCTTTCTTGGTTTGAGCCCATGGCGCTTTGCAACCTTAGGAATGTTCTGCAATCCTTCATCTGGTGATTTGAGACCCTTTTCCCGTCGAGATACGCGTAGTGGATTCGACAAGGTCCGTACATCATATCCTCGGCCGAAGGACCAGAGTATTTCGATTTTTCTACTCCTTTTGTCTGAAACCTCCTATTTTCATACCCTTCCTCTTCTTCTAGTATGTAACCCGCGGCTACTTGATTCCGCCTTCCTTGATCATCCCTGCTACGATATCGTCTCCTCTGTCGACTTATTCTGTCGACTTCTGGCGAACGTCCTCTTTTGTTGTTATATGCGTCCTCTCCATCAGCGAATTTGTTGGCTTGTTCCATTAGCTCAGCTACTGTCGTAGGTCTTGTTCTTCCTATTTCTTCCACAAGATCTAAGCGACGAAGTCCTTCCGAAAAGGCGTCTATTGCTCGTTCGTCGGAGACGTCCTCTGCTGAGTTTTTGATTATACTCCAGCGTTGTATATAAGAACGTAGCGTTTCGCCTTTCCTCTGCACACATGCTTTAACTTCCTTCAGTGATGCTGGGCGCTTGTAGGTGGAACGAAAATTTCTTGTGAATTGACTTTCGAGTTCCCCCCAGCTTCCAATGGATTCGTCGGGTAGGGTGTTCAACCAGGACCGTGCGGCGCCGGTGAGGTGCAGCTGCAAACTTTGCATTGCAGTCGCCTTTGTTCCCCCTAGTATCTGCACTGCCTGTAGATAATCTGATAGCCATAAGGTAGGTTCTTGCGACCCGTCGTACTTATTCTGGTCGTGCAGTAATTTGTATCCTTTGGGTACCCGCGTTTTGCGAACCCTGCGGGTAAAGCATAACGCACCCATATCTTTATTGTCGTCCTCATAATTCTCTTCCCTCCAAGCATGTCGTGATTTATTTACTCGAGCTTGCGCTATTATACTTCTTGCGTCCTCCTTCCTTTTCTGTTGCTTTTTCTCTTCTGATGACTCGCTATACTCGTTATCTGCGCAATTGTATCTGGACTTCTCCTTTCGATTTCCCTTGTAGCTTGTCGACTTCGTCTCTGGGCCTTGTTCCCTGATCTTATCTTCTACTATTCCGAGGCTTCGTATCACGGCTCGGTGCATATCTTCTCGCGGGTCTCCATGTTCTGGTCTTGTAGCTAGCAAATACGCTTGTGCTGCTGCTAATGCTGCCTCTGGCGTTTTTTGTATCAAGTCACCTTCCTCCTCTTCTAGCTGCGGGGTGGGGCTCCTTGAGTACCCTTCTTCTCTGCCGCGTGCTGTCGCCCCCCTGTTGTGTTTTGGGTCTCCGTGCCTCTCTCTGCTATATTCTGAATCTTTACTATAGTCTTCCCAGTATTCCTCCCTTGATACACTGTTATTGTCTTGAAACACCATTTCTCTTTCCTCCCTTAGTTTCTTCCTGTGTTGGTATAATGCATACTGATATCCCATTAGAACTTCTCTTCTCGATCCTTCGGGTACCTCTGTACCGTTATTGATAGCCGATTTGATCATTCTCCATTCGCCAGCCGAGACGTGGACTTTCTCCTTTTCCTTTTTGTTGTGTTCTTTTACTTTGTCGACTTGCCTGTCGACCCTTTTACTTCTTTCGCTGTTACTTTCCTCTTCTGCTTCGGTGATAATGACGCATAATTGATGCACTTTGGAGACGCCGCTACTTCCTACGGCGAGGTCTTCTGCGTTGCTGTGCGGCTGATACACTTTTTCCTCTGAGTCGAAATTTTCCTGAATTTTGTCGCCTTCTGTGATTGATGCTTTTTCTAAGCTGACTGGCGAGTTTACCTCACTGGAAGAGCCTTCTGATGACTTCAATGTTTCCTCTGTGTCGGGTTCGTTTGCCGACGGATCTGGTTTCGTCGAATCCGAGAGGCGGGATGAACCCGACGGCCCGATGAGGATGCTCAAACTTCCAATTGTCAACTCCATCTCCTAATTTCCGTCGAGTTTTGAATTGTTGTTGGCTAAGAGCGAAAAAGCCGTCGAATTCATGATTCCAACGCCCAGAGTCCCCACGGTCGGCGCCAATTGACGAGGGGTTAACTCGACAAATGTCCTAGATGAAGGACTTAGGATCGGGGAGACAGGGCGTCGGATGAACTCGAAGGTAAAGTTAGTCGAAATAGGTGTGTGTCGAAAGTAAACTTGGGCGTTCAACCTGGCTTGCTTTCAATCTGCCCTACACCGTCCCCTCCTGGCCCCTATATATAGGTGGCCAGGTCTCGAGGATCGGGTAGGGTACGATACAGATTACAATATCGACATACGGTAAGAACTTGTATTCGACTATCATTACAATTGGGCCTAGCTTATCGGGCCTCAGGGGTACTCAACTAACGGGCTCTATTAACTATACCCTTGTCACATGGTATTTGTAAGCCATTCAAAGTAAATTTTCATGTGCTACCTTTGAAAAAACCTTCAAAATACTTCTCGTTTTGTGACACTGTTTTCAGCTCATGGGGACGTAGTGGTCGGATTTGCTATCTTCCATATTGCTTATTCCAAAAAAAAAAGGCACTCCTCCATGATATGTGAATGTTGGTGGGCACCCGATGGAATCGGTTAGCCATGGTTTGAGAAAGGAAAAAAGGTGGGGAGGAGTGCCAAGCTTTATAAAAGAGCACAAAAGTGCCAATCTCTCTCTCAAAAACTTGCTTCATTTTTGTATGGAAGATAGTAAGAACCCCATTGCTAGTCGTTGACAAAAGCAACCACCTCTCAAAACTCAATTTTTATCTCTCTGTTTTACAAATCAAAAGCTCTAGCACATGTTTAATCACTGCTTCCCTCTGCGAAGGGCCTTTCTTTCAGTTTTATGTTGAGTCACCACCTTCTACCTTTATGCACAATTAAGAGAGCATAGTTGTCATTCTGAGTATAATGTGCATTGTCCCAAAGTTTTCATTGATTGATTCATATTGTTGGTTTCACTTGTTCTTAAATTATTTGTATCTAGTCGCCCTCTTAAACTTGAAGGTGTCCTATGCATTTATGTTTTGCTCTCTTTTAAGGACAAGCTGAAAACCACTTGTATGTTTTTCCTTATGATTTGAACACACGTTTGACTTTCATTGTTTCATTTTCATGATCTTTTGTTTGTGTTCATTTACATGTTTATAACATGGTTGCTAAGTTCTTATTGTCAAAGATTATATCTTTCATGCCCATGTTTTAAGTTCTTATGATCCCAGCTCACAATGCTTACATAAATGATCAAGATTGTGTAGGTGCATGTCACCTCAAAAATTATTTCTTTTGTTATCATTTACCTACTCGAGGACGAGCAGGAGTTAAGCTTGGGGATGCTGATACGTCTCCAACGTATCTATAATTTTTGATGCTCCATGCTTGTTTTTACACCATTTGCCTACTGTTTCGTTACACTTCATGGCGTTTTTATGCGATTTCTGGGACTAACCTATTGACAAGATGCCACAGTGCCAGTTCCCTGTTTTCTGCTGTTTTTGTGTTTCAGAAAAGCTACACAGGAAATATTCTCGGAATTGGACGAAACAAAAGCCAGAAGTCTTATTTTTCTCGGAAGCTTCCAGAGATCCGAAGGAGAGTAGGAGAGGGGCCACCAGGCCCCCTCACACATTGCTCGCGCGGCCAGGGGCCTGGCCGCGCCACCATGGTGTGAGGGCCCCTGGCCCTACCTCTGACGATGCCCCTTCGCCTATATAAAGCCTCGGGACGGAAAACCCTAAAGGAGTCGGCAATTTTCCAGAAAGAGTTCCGCAGTTCCGCCGCCGTCGAAGCCAAATTTTGGGGGACAGAAGTCTCTGTTCCGGCACCCTGCCGGGACGGGGAAGTGCCCCCGGAGCCATCTCCATCGGTCTCCATCGCCGTCTCCGCCGTCTCCATCGACCTCACCGCCATCTCCATCAACCTTGCTGTCTCCTATGATGAGGAGGAAGTAGTTCATCCCCGGGGCTGAGGGCTCTACCGGTAGCTATGTGGTTCACCTCTCTCTCCCATGATGTGATCTTTATGTGATCGTGAGCTTTGTATCATGTTGAACAAGTAGATGTTATTATTCAGATATTATGTGTACACTAGTGTGTTATTAAAGTAATCTATTCCTCCTGCCATGGTGTAACGGTGACAGTGCGTGCATCATGGTGGTACTTGGTCTAGGCTGCGATTGTGATCTCTTAAGGATTATGTAACAACTCAGAAATTGTAATCCACTTCTTATTAATTAAAATACCAAATTTTGGACCAAGATAAAACTTTTATCCATTATTGCATGTAAGCATGTATTTTTCCATCATATGTATTCTATGATTTCATGTGTGTATTTTTGGTTGTGCATTGGTTAGTTAATTCTAAGTTAACCAACAGAAGCAATTGAGACAAATTATAAGCATCAAAGAAACCAGAAATAAAAATATGAAAGAAAAAGAGAAGAATAAGATGATCTAGGAAATCTGTTTGACTACCCTACTTTGAGCCCTTGGATTAAGAAATCTGTAACTCACCTCCAAGTTTGGCCAGTTAGTTGAGCTTGACCAAGTTGCATACTAACTCAACCAAAAGGTTGCTAACCAAAATTCAAATCAAAACATCACTCAAACTTCTGTCAAACTTTGAATCTGAATCAGTGACCAAGACTCAAATTTTAAATAAGATTTCTACAAAACTCAACATTTCTTTGTAACAAAAATATGACTGGAAACCCTGGCCAATATGTTGATCACCCAAAGTGGAAAATTTCAAAAATTCAAATTTAAATCTCTTGCAGGCATTTCGACAAACACTTAACAGACGAAAATCGAGAAAATCTCAGTTACTGTGATGATCACTGTCGCCGTTCGTCCAGCGCCTGTAGCCATGCTCCTGGGAGGCGCCGCGGTCGAGCCCAGCGCCCTCTGCCCCGACCCGAGCCGTGAGAAGTGGAGGGAAGGAGAGACATGCGCCCAGGGCCCCCTCCCAGTCCTTCTTCTTCTCTGCACGCTCCCGACCGCCATGCCCTCGCCAGCACCGACCCACAGCCCTCCGCAGCCGAGGCGACAACCTCCCAGCACGCCCCCGAGGCCGCCGTGCCTGGTGCGACCTCCGAACGCCGCCAGGACCCCCTCACTGGCCACGCACTGGTCGCCTTGCCCCCGGCCTCCCGCGACTATAAAAACCCCCGTCGATCACCCCCAAAGGAAGCACACACCCACCACAACCGATCCCCACTCTTCTCTCTTCCTCTCTCCCTCGGAAACGTCCGATCTCTGCATGGGAGCGCCGCCGCGTTCTGGAGGATTTCGGCCACCATTGGAGCTGCTGCTGGTGCGAGGTGGAGGAGCGGAGCCACCGCTGTCGATCTGCATCACCGCCGTCAAGCTCTGCATCCTCTCCGTCGAGCTACGCCGCCGAGCCGTACCACTGCTAAACGCCGGTGAGTCCCTGGTCTGGCCCGCGGTAGACGACGACGATGCGCCGTTGGATCTTGATCCAACAGGGGCATACCGGTTCGGCGATTCTAATTAGATCTGACGAGTGGACCCCATTTGTCAGATTCGGTTTTAAAACATTCCCGCCCCGCGCGAAACATTTTCTGGGCCGGCCCGTTCGGGTTCTGTTCAGAATAGGCCTGTTAGGTTAGAAATCGGTCCGTTTCGTTTTTATTTATTCTCCCGCCTCTTCGAATTAATTCAAAATGGTTTCAGATATGTTTTTCAAACTTAAATTCCAAGAGTTTTACAAATCCATTTCTAACAAATAAATATGCGTTGGAAAGCTTATCAAATGCTCTACACTGTAGGATTGGTTAGAATTCAAGTTGAGTTAGGAATTTAAATAAATAAGAATAGTGTGACCATAGCTTTATTAATCCTAGAAAAATTCTATAGAATTGTTTAAACCCCCTAAAATTATGAAAATTGGTTTGTGAACTCACTAATTAACTCCCCTACTGTTTAGTCAACCTTAATCAACTCAAACCTTGTTAGTGTTATCAACTAGACCCTAACCCAACTCTAGTTAGTCACATAAAATGATAGATCCCTATCATACACTTAGAATTAAATTGCCCTCATTACCAATTCACTTAGTTAATCCCTCCCCACTTGAACTAGTCTTAGTACCCCTAAACCAATACCAATGCTTAGAAAGTGAACAACACATGGCACTTAGTAGAAACTCTAACTTGCACGCTTCATGAAAACTTGGGAGAAAACTTGCAACACAATTCAAAAAAAATCCAACAGGAATGATATTGTTTGAAAACAAGTATGTGTGCTTGGTGTGTTGTTAGCATTGTGTAGTGATGATGTGCTTTGTGTTTATTCGTTATTAGACGCTAGTGTTGCCGAGGAGGATATTGGAGGGGATTATTATCAAGAAGAAGAAGAATACCCCGGACACTTTGCCAGCCAAGGCAAGCCATCTTTTGATTCATACTCCCAATGCCTAGTTTTAATATTGCATTCTACTTATTTTAAGTAAATTGCATGATTGAATTGCTAGAGTAGAATGATAGAAGTGTAGTGATATCTTGCTTAGCAAGAGCATCAAGCTGAGTTTATCCAATCATATTTAGTAGTATCACCACTCAATGTAGTTGCTTAGTCGCTAATAATATTGAGGCCATCTATAAGGGGAACTCTATTTGAAAAGTGGTGACTTGAACTTGAAACTTGAATTGGAGATTGCTCCTACATAATGGCTTTATGAAAGAAATCAATCTTGACTAAGAACTATGAAATGTATTTTTCAATGACAACGAGTGATGTACTATGGGAGCCAACCATACCGTACGACCACATTACCCCTATATGGGAAGGGGCTTAGTCCATAGCTTGTTTACCTTAGTATGGGAGGCCTTGTATCAAACCTTTATGGAAGGACACCGTGAGCGGTTACTTCTGAACCAAGTGGATTCCACTAATCCGGCATCCCGGAGTGGCCAGAACTAGAGGCGCCGGAGCGGGGATTCCGTATCCCGGGCTCTAGGGAAGGATCCTATACTAGGGTGATCAAGTGAAAGAGTTTGTTTGATTATCTGAACCCCGCATACTCGTGTATGACGATCCATGGATTTCTCTCGGCAGATGTATCGAATCTTGTGGGTAAAGTGTACCCCTCTGCAGAGGTTTTCAAACTATTCGAATAGCCGCGTCCGCGGTCATGGACAGTTGGCAAGCTATACTTGACTTTTGTCAAGAATAAAAATAACAATGGTGAACTTGGTGAATGAATTGACTTGACCTTGTTGTTGACACACTTGAAGTTCTTCTTTAGATGGAATTTAGAGAACTAAACTTCTTTTCTACCAATGAACATTCTTGGGAAATAAAACCAGCTTTTGCAAACTAAACTTAGTGCTTAGTCCACCATATCAACCTTGCATATCTATTTCAACTTTTCCTTTATAAGATGGTTTGCGAGTGCATCCAATGTACTCACGGCTGTGTCCCTGGCTATCAACTTGGCCAGACTATGGGGAAGAGTATCCGGAGGAAGGATATGAAGAGGAATACCAGAACTAAGATCTTCTACTGAGACGCCCTTGCCTGTAGGGTGAAGGCATGGACCCGAAGACGTTATTTCCGCTGCTATATTGTGTTGTAATGTGAACTTGGTCTCTACGACCATTGTATTTGAATCATCGTATTGTAATGTCTATGGAACTGGTTACCAACTACGTTATATGTATCACAACAATGATTCTGGGATTGTGGTGGAATGCATAATGGGCACTTCGAATTTGTATCAAATTTGAGGTCGTCACAAGTTGGTATCAGAGCCTAGGCTGACCATAGGAGACCTTAGTTAGAATGGGCGTGAAATGAAACCTTGATAAAAGCAAAGATATAAGTAAGGGTTGCAAAATTGCTTAGTCTTTCCTCTCTATTTGCAAAGTTTTATACATACTTCAGTTTTTGCCTACTTAAAATTTTGCACACTTGAGTTGATCACTAACTTAAGCTAATCTAAAATTTTGTAGATGGCCCCGATATTCACTGAGCACTACCAGTTGGGCCATGGTGGCAGCCTTTGTTTCGAGCGCGACCTCACCACCCTGACCTTGTTCCTGGATCGTTTGTATCCGGAGTTCAAGGGAGCCGTGCTCAATGAGCACCCAGATGGAGAGCTACGGTGGCTTATCAGGGCTAGTTGCCGTGGCAAGAAGGGAAATTTGAGTTCTCCAAGGGTCAAGTTTGAGCTTGTGGAGAACACTTGGGCCGATGGTTTGGTCCGAGGTATGCAGGAGATGCACGCCCGCTTATGCAGACTGCATGTTGAGGAGGTCCAGGGGGAGCACTTTAGGAACTTTGCTCGGCGTGATGCGGATGGACGTCCCGCAAACATGCCCGGGTAGAATGAGCCGAGTACCTACATCGATCACATAGACTTCTTGCTGTACTCCACTCAGCAGGAGGCCGATCGTGCCCGTACCAAGGCCAACCTTGAGCACTTCGCACTGGTGGAGGCGAGGAGCACTATCAGGATACTTGCGAAGGAGCGCAAGAGCCTTCGTCGCCAGCGCGATGAGAAGGATCAGGACATTGAGGAGTTGAAGGCCAATGTGGCTGAGCTGACTGAGTACATTGAGAGTCTTGAGGATCACCTTGGTGAGGAGGAAGGCATTGATCTCCGCAAGGAGGATAATGCCCTCATTAGTGATGAGGATGACTTCATGGAGGACCTTGATGATCCAGAAGATGGTGGGCATAATGGATTCATTGTGAGTGATGAGGAGGAAGACCCCGAGGAGCCCGATGTTTAGATTGGAGACTGCCATGTTATCTAGTTATGAGTTCCACTTTATTTCCACTTCGTGTAGGTGTGAGTTGTATCCCCCTCTCTAGTAGACGAGTCGCCGTGGTTTGATGTAAACCATTTGTAATGTGTGAACTCGTATGTGTGGTATGTTTGATGTTTGATGAATGAAATATGAATTTGGCTCTTAAAGCCTTAGTAAGACAAAAATTGCATCATCCATGTTACAATTAAAATCTTAGCAATTAGCTTTCCCTCTTGTCTTACAAACATTATCTTCAGATGCCGCGAGCACCCCCACCCCCGAACCCGGAAATGGCAGAACTGCTGAGGTTGATCATGGAAGACCGGGAAGCAGCCCGAGCTGAGCGCCAAGCTAACTTGGCCACTCTTCAGCAGATAACCCAGATGGCAATGAACCACAACAATGGCAATGGCAATGGCAATGGTGAAGGAGAAAACAATGGCAATGGTGATCACCGATCCAAGTTAAGGAGTTTCCAAAACACCAATCCACCCATATTCACTAAGTCTGAAGAACCCTTAGATGCCGATGACTGGCTTCGCACTATGGAAAACAATTTGGCAGTCGCCGAAGTTGGTGAAAATGAGAAGGTTTTGTACACCACCCACTACCTTGCGGGAGCCGCAAGAGCTTGGTGGGATAGCACTCGTGCAATGCAAGCCCAAGGGTATGTGATGCCTTAGGAGGAGTTCAAGAGCAAGTTTAGCAAGGCCCATGTTCCTTTGGGATTGGTTAAAAGGATGAGAGATGAGTTCAGAAATCTAAAGCAAGGTTCCCTATCTGTGGTGGATTACCGTGACAAGTTCCTTACCTTATCTAGGTATGCCCCAGATGACACCGACACCACTGAGAAGAAGCAAGAAAGGTTTTTGGATGGACTTCATGATGAGATGCAATGTGTCTTGGTCAGCATTCACTTTGCCGACCTGGAGTCACTGGTTGACTCTGCCATTCAGATGGAAGGCAAACTCAAGCAAGCTGCAGAGAACTGCAAGCGCCATATGATGTATCAAGGCAACTCAAGCAACTCGCAGAAGCCAAGGGGAAATGCACCCATGGGTTTCGCCCCAAGACCTATGAGGCCAGCTGCACCTGCTCCACGTCCCAACTATCCTAGCCGTCCGCCCGGCAACAACTTCAACCGTGCACCTCCAAGACCTAGTGGCAACAACTTCAACACCAATACCCCTAGACCCAATGGCGCCCCTGTGCTACCCAAGCCTGGTGACAAGTCTGGTGTCACCTGTTATGAGTGCGGACTCAAAGGGCACTACTCCAATGAGTGCCCCAAGAAGCTGAATGATGCATCCAAGACCACTGCTCCTGTTCAGCAACAGCGCCGTGTGGGAAATGGCAAGAACTATCCACCAAGGAACCAGCCTCACTCTCGAGGCCGTTTGAATCACATGAATGTTGAAGAAGCTGAGGAAGCAACCGACGTTGTGCTTGGTATGTTCCCTGTTAACTCAGTTCCTGCAAGAGTTCTGTTTGATTCTGGAGCTTCACACTCATTTGTTACCCAATTATTCGTTGATAAAAGTGGACTTCAACCCACACCCTTGAAAGATGTCATGTCTGTGCAAATTCCCGGGTCGATAACCAAAGCCAGTTGTACCTACTTGGCAGTGCCCATAGAAATCCATGGGATCTCATTCTTAGCCAGTTTGATTGTGTTAGGAACCAAAGGATTGGAAGTGGTCCTAGGTATGGATTGGATGTCTCAACACCAAGGAATTATAGATTGTGCCAAAAAGACCATCACCATGAGGAGTAGCCATGGAGTTCTAGTAAAGCATGTGTCGGTTAAACCCACCCAAACCCCCAGATGTCATAAGAGTATCTCAGGGCCAACCATAAAGGAAGTTCCCATTGTCTGTGAATACCCGGATGTTTTCCCCGATGAGCTACCCAGAATGCCACCGGATCGGGATATTGAGTTTATCATTGAGCTTATCCCCAGAACTGGATCTATAGCCCAACGACCCTATCGTATGAACCCAGCTGAACTAGTTGAGTTGAAGAAGCAATTGGATGACCTTTTGAGTAAAGGATTGATTCAGCCAAGTTCTTCTGCTTGGAGATCACCCGTTCTGTTTGTGGATAAAAGTGACGGTTCTAGCCGACTGTGCACTGATTACCGCAAGCTAAACGATGTGACCATCAAGAACAAGTATCCTCTCCCAAAGATTGAAGATTTGTTTGACCAATTGACTGGAGCTAGAGTCTTCTCGAAGATAGATCTTAGAACTGGATACCATCAACTGAAGATCTGTGCAACTGATATACCTAAAACAGCCTTCACTACCCGATACGGATTGTATGAGTACACCGTAATGTCCTTTGGATTAACCAATGCCCCTGCTTATTTCATGAACCTCATGAATAAGGTTTTTATGGAGTTCTTGGATAAGTTTGTTGTTGTCTTCATTGATGACATTCTGATCTACTCCAAGTCCGAAGAAGAGCATGCAACCCATTTGAGATTAATCTTAGAAACCTTAAGAGAGCATCAGTTGTATGCCAAGTTCAGTAAATGTGAGTTCTGGTTGAAGGAAGTTGGATTCTTAGGCCATGTATTATCAGCAGGAGGAATATACGTGGACCCCAAGAAGATCAAATCAGTCATGGAATGGGAAGCGCCTACCACTCAAACTGAAGTTAGAGGTTTTCTCGGATTAGCCGGATATTACCGCAAATTTGTTGAAGGGTTTTCAAGCATTGCCCGGCCAATGACCCAACTGTTGAAGAAAGACAAAAAGTTTGAATGGACCCCTAAGTGTGAAGAGAGTTTTCAAGAGCTCAAGAAGCGACTGGTGACAGCCCCCGTCCTAACCATGCCCGATATCACCAAAAACTTTGATGTCTATTGCGACGCTTCCAAACTTGGACTTGGTTGCGTATTGATGCAAGAAGGCAAGGTCATAGCTTACCTCTCTCGGCAGCTTCGACCTCATGAAGAAAATTATCCAACTCATGATCTGGAGTTAGCAGCCGTTGTGCTAGCTCTAAAGACCTGGAGGCACTATCTGATGGGCAACCGTTGCGAGATCTACACTGATCACAAGAGTTTGAAGTATATCTTCACCCAGAAAGAGTTGAACATGAGGCAAATAAGATGGATAGAGTTGATTAAGGATTATGATCTGGAAATTCACTATCACCCCGGTAAGGCAAATGTAGTGGCCGATGCATTGAGTAGGAAGCCGTGCTCGCTGAATATGAGGATCAAAGAGGAGCAACCCATGCTGCACCAAGAGTTTGAAAGGTTTGGATTGGAACTAGTCAGTCGAGGATTCCTAGCCAACCTTGAGTTTCAACCCACCTTGATGAGCCAAATCAAAGAAGCCCAGAAGGGGAATAAGAGTATCGACGGAATTAAGCGCCGAATTAGTTCCGGCAAGGTGCCAGGATTTGAGGAAGATGATCAAGGAGTTCTTTGGTATAAAGGACGTATTTGTGTGCCTGCCGACTCAGAATTGAAGGGAGTTATCATGAAGGAAGCCCATGAGACACCTTACTCCATTCATCCCGGAGGAACTAAGATGTATCAAGATTTGAAGGAACAATTTTGGTGGCATGGAATGAAGCGTGAGATTGCATCGTTCATCTCTAAGTGTGATATTTGTCAAAGAGTCAAGGCTGAACATCAACGTCCTGCGGGATTGCTGCAACCTTTGCAAGTTCCGGAATGGAAGTGGGAATCTGTTGGAATGGATTTCATCACTGGATTTCCAAGGTCTAGCCGTGGAAATGACTCTATCTGGGTCATTGTGGATAGACTGACCAAAGTTGCCCACTTTATTCCTGTCAAGACCACTTATAACTCGGGACAGCTAGCAGATCTGTATCTATCCAGAATTGTTAGTTTGCATGGAGTCCCTAAAACCATAGTTTCCGATCGAGGAACCCAATTCACCTCGAGATTTTGGAAAAGTTTGCATCAAGCCTTGGGAACCAAATTAGCCTTTAGCACCGCTTACCACCCTCAGACTGATGGACAGACTGAAAGAGTGAATCAAATACTTGAAGATATGTTGAGAGCCTGTGTTCTAGCCTATGGGGCTAAGTGGGAAGATTGTCTGCCTTTCGCGGAGTTTTCCTACAACAACAGTTATCGGGCCAGTTTGCAAATGGCCCCATTTGAAGCTCTATATGGAAGAAAGTGTCGTACCCCTTTGAATTGGTCTGAAACCGGAGACAGTCAGATATTTGGACCTGACATTCTGCAAGAAGCTGAGGAGAAGGTTCGCATGATTCGTGATTACCTCAAAGCAGCCCAGTCTAGACAGAAGAGTTATGCCGACAAGAGATGTCGAGAACTGACTTTCAAGAGTGGAGACTTTGTTTATCTTAGAGTATCACCTCTCAAGGGAATGCAGAGATTCCAAGTAAAAGGAAAGCTTGCGCCCAGATATATTGGACCCTTTAAGATACTAGACCGCAGAGGAGAAGTGTCTTATCAGTTGGAAATGCCCCCTGAATTGTCTGAAGTACACGATGTCTTTCACGTGTCTTTACTTCAGAAATGTCTTGAAGTGCCGGAGAAGCCAGAAATCTTCAAGAATATTGATCACCGTTCTGTGGACATCAACAAGGATTTGACCTATCGTGAAGTGCCTATTCGTATCCTTGAAGAAGCATATAGAACCACTCGAACCCGAAGCATCAAGTTTCTGAAAGTCCAATGGAGTAATCACACCGAAGATGAAGCTACTTGGGAACGAGAAGATTACCTTCAGAAAGAGTTTCTCAATCTTTTCAGTTCTTAATTAGTGAATCTCGGGGACGAGATTATTTTTAAGGGGGGAAGATTGTAACAACTCAGAAATTGTAATCCACTTCTTATTAATTAAAATACCAAATTTTGGACCAAGATAAAACTTTTATCCATTATTGCATGTAAGCATGTATTTTTCCATCATATGTATTCTATGATTTCATGTGTGTTATTTTTGGTTGTGCATTGGTTAGTTAATTCTAAGTTAACCAACAGAAGCAATTGAGACAAATTATAAGCATCAAAGAAACCAGAAATAAAAATATGAAAGAAAAAGAGAAGAATAAGATGATCTAGGAAATCTGTTTGACTACCCTACTTTGAGCCCTTGGATTAAGAAATCTGTAACTCACCTCCAAGTTTGGCCAGTTAGTTGAGCTTGACCAAGTTGCATACTAACTCAACCAAAAGGTTGCTAACCAAAATTCAAATCAAAACATCACTCAAACTTCTGTCAAACTTTGAATCTGAATCAGTGACCAAACCTCAAATTCGAAATAAGATTTCTGCAAAACTCAACATTTCTTTGTAACAAAAATATGACTGGAAACCTTGGCCAATATGTTGATCACCCAAAGTGGAAAATTTCAAAAATTCGAATTTAAATCTCTTGCAGGCATTTCGACGAACACTTAACAGACGAAAATCGAGCAAATCTCAGTTACTGTGATGATCACTGTCGCCGTTCGTCCAGCGCCTGTAGCCATGCTCCTGGGAGGCGCCGCGGTCGAGCCCAGCGCCCTCTGCCCCGACCCGAGCCGTGAGAAGTGGAGGGAAGGAGAGACATGCGCCCAGGGCCCCCTCCCAGTCCTTCTTCTTCTCTGCACGCTCCCGACCGCCATGCCCTCGCCAGCACCGACCCACAGCCCTCCGCAGCCGAGGCGACAACCTCCCAGCACGCCCCCGAGGCCGCCGTGCCTGGTGCGACCTCCGAACGCCGCCAGGACCCCCTCACTGGCCACGCACTGGTCGCCTTGCCCCCGGCCTCCCACGACTATAAAAACCCCCGTCGATCACCCCCAGAGGAAGCACACACCCACCACAACCGATCCCCACTCTTCTCTCTTCCTCTCTCCCTCGGAAACGTCCGATCTCTGCACGGGAGCGCCTTCGCGTTCTGGAGGATTTCGGCCACCATTGGAGCTGCTGCTGGTGCGAGGTGGAGGAGCGGAGCCACCGCTGTCGATCTGCATCACCGCCGTCAAGCTCTGCATCCTCTCCGTCGAGCTACGCCGCCGAGCCGTACCACTGCTAAACGCCGGTGAGTCCCTGGTCTGGCCCGCGGTAGACGACGACGATGCGCCGTTGGATCTTGATCCAACGGGGGCATACCAGTTCGGCGATTCTAATTAGATCTGACGAGTGGACCCCATTTGTCAGATTCGGTTTTAAAACATTCCCGCCCCGCGCGAAACATTTTCTGGGCCGGCCCGTTCGGGTTCTATTCAGAATAGGCCTGTTAGGTTAGAAATTGGTCTGTTTCGTTTTTATTTATTCTCCCGCCTCTTCGAATTAATTCAAAATGGTTTCAGATATGTTTTTCAAACTTAAATTCCAAGAGTTTTACAAATCCATTTCTAACAAATAAATATGCGTTGGAAAGCTTATCAAATGCTCTACACTGTAGAATTGGTTAGAATTCAAGTTGAGTTAGGAATTTAAATAAATAAGAATAGTGTGACCATAGCTTTATTAATCCTAGAAAAATTCTATAGAATTGTTTAAACCCCCTAAAATTATGAAAATTGGTTTGTGAACTCACTAATTAACTCCCCTACTATTTAGTCAACCTTAATCAACTCAAACCTTGTTAGTGTTATCAACTAGACCCTAACCCAACTCTAGTTAGTCACATAAAATGATAGATCCCTATCATACACTTAGAATTAAATTGCCCTCATTACCAATTCACTTAGTTAATCCCTCCCCACTTGAACTAGTCTTAGTACCCCTAAACCAATACCAATGCTTAGAAAGTGAACAACACATGGCACTTAGTAGAAACTCTAACTTGCACGCTTCATGAAAACTTGGGAGAAAACTTGCAACATAATTCAAAAAAAATCCAACAGGAATGATATTGTTTGAAAACAAGTATGTGTGCTTGGTGCGTTGTTAGCATTGTGTAGTGATGATGTGCTTTGTGTTTATTCGTTATTAGACGCTAGTGTTGCCGAGGAGGATATTGGAGGGGATTATTATCAAGAAGAAGAAGAATACCCCGGACACTTTGCCAGCCAAGGCAAGCAATCTTTTGATTCATACTCCCAATGCCTAGTTTTAATATTGCATTCTACTTGTTTTAAGTAAATTGCATGATTGAATTGCTAGAGTAGAATGATAGAAGTGTAGTGATATCTTGCTTAGCAAGAGCATCAAGCTGAGTTTATCCAATCATATTTAGTAGTATCACCACTCAATGTAGTTGCTTAGTCGCTAATAATATTGAGGCCATCTATAAGGGGAACTCTATTTGAAAAGTGGTGACTTGAACTTGAAACTTGAATTGGAGATTGCTCCTACATAATGGCTTTATGAAAGAAATCAATCTTGACTAAGAACTATGAAATGTATTTTTCAATGACAACGAGTGATGTACTATGGGAGCCAACCATACCGTACGACCACATTACCCCTATATGGGAAGGGGCTTAGTCCATAGCTTGTTTACCTTAGTATGGGAGGCCTTGTATCAAACCTTTATGGAAGGACACCGTGAGCGGTTACTTCTGAACCAAGTGGATTCCACTAATCCGGCATCCCGGAGTGGCCAGAACTAGAGGCGCCGGAGCAGGGATTCCGTATCCCGGGCTCTAGGGAAGGATCCTATACTAGGGTGAGCAAGTGAAAGAGTTTGTTTGATTATCTGAACCCCGCATACTCGTGTATGACGATCTATGGATTTCTCCCGGCAGATGTATCGAATCTTGTGGGTAAAGTGTACCCCTCTGTAGAGGTTTTCAAACTATTCGAATAGCCGCGTCCGCGGTCATGGACAGTTGGCAAGCTATACTTGACTTTTGTCAAGAATAAAAATAACAATGGTGAACTTGGTGAATGAATTGACTTGACCTTGTTGTTGACACACTTGAAGTTCTTCTTTAGATGGAATTTAGAGAACTAAACTTCTTTTCTACCAATGAACATTCTTGGGAAATAAAACCAGCTTTTGCAAACTAAACTTAGTGCTTAGTCCACCATATCAACCTTGCATATCTATTTCAACTTTTCCTTTATAAGATGGTTTGCGAGTGCATCCAATGTACTCACGGCTGTGTCCCTAGCTATCAACTTGGCCAGACTATGGGGAAGAGTATCCGGAGGAAGGATATGAAGAGGAATACCAGAACTAAGATCTTCTACTGAGACGCCCTTGCCTGTAGGGTGAAGGCATGGACCCGAAGACGTTATTTCCGCTGCTATATTGTGTTGTAATGTGAACTTGGTCTCTACGACCATTGTATTTGAATCATCGTATTGTAATGTCTATGGAACTGGTTACCAACTACGTTATGTGTATCACAACAATGATTCTGGGATTGTGGTGGAATGCATAACGGGCACTTCGAATTTGTATCAAATTTGAGGTCGTCACAGATTATGAGAATAATTATTACTATGATAGTATTGAAGTGATCTATTCCTCCTTTCATGGTGTAATGTTGACAGTGTGTGCACCGTGTTAGTACTTGGTCTAAGTTGCAATAATATCTATCTTGAATTGTGATCTGATTTGGATATCTCTATGAGTGGTGTTTGTCAAGTACTTGATGAACTTTAAGGGGTGCTTCTGTAGCCACTTTGCAATGATTAGTGTTGTTCAATAGGAGAGTAATTCAGAGTACCATAGTGAAGAGAAGTTATTTATTTGTTCAATCATGTTATATTTGTTGGGAGTGTGTCCACTAGTGAAAGTATGATCCCTAGGCCTTGTTTCCAAGCTTTGCACACCGTTTATTTGCTGTTTTGTTACATATTTGCTCGCAGCGATATTTATTCCAAGTTACATTTGCTACTTATAATCATCACTACTACTTGTATTTCACTATCTCTTCGCCGAACTAGTGCACCTATACATCTGACAAGTGTATTGGGTGTGTTGGGGACACAAGAGACTTTCTGTATCGTAATTGCAGGGTTGCTTGAGAGGGATAGCTTTGACCTCTTCCTCCCTGAGTTCGATAAACCTTGGGTGATCCACTTAAGGGAAACTTGTTGCTGTTCTACAAACCTCTGCACTTGGAGGCCCAACACTGTCTATAAGAACAGACGCATGTGTAGACATCAAGTAACTCTTTATATTGATAATTGTGATGATTCCATTGATTCTTTTGAAATATCCCTTGTTGATGAAATTGATACTTGCTATACTTATGACCTTGATACTACTATTGATGCTACTGAAAATTATTATGAGAGAGGAAAATATGGTTGTTGGAATTTTCGTGTTACTAAAACACCTCTCTTTATATTGAAGTTCCGAAGTTGCTCTTGTTTTATCTACCCATGCTTGTTACTATGTGCTTCTTTGATTTATTTTCTTACAAGATTCCTAAGTGGGTTAGAATTAATTGTGTTTCATATTTGCTCCTTTATGCTCTCTTTTGCTTCAATTCATATTTCTTATGTGATCATCTTCTCAAATTACTGCGCCTAGCTCAAAGGCGTTAAAGAAAAACACTCTTGGGAGATAACTGATTTGGCGGTGCTAGCCACCTAGTTGGGAACCCTAAGAGGAAGGTATGATGAGCACATCAGCAAGTTTTCCTTATTATGAAACCAAGGTTTAATCAAACCAGTTGGAGAAAGAAACCACTTTCGAAGGTTGATGCTAGCTGGTTGGCGATGGCTCCAGACAATTTATATATGGCGCCTTATCTGGGGCTTAGCTTGGCACTAGCAACAATGTGGAACCTGCACACAACACAACCAAAGTACTTTACCCCAACTAGCAGCGAGGTTGTCAATCTCACCGGTTTGATGTAAACAAAGGATTAAACGTATCGTGTGGTAAAATATATTTGTTTGCAAGAAAGTAAATAATGCTTGTAAAAAGTAAACGGTAATATGAATGTAAAAGAATGGACCGGGATCCACAGTTCACTAGAGGTGTCTCTCCATAAAGATAAATAACATGCTGGGTAAACAAATTACAGTTGGGCAATTGACAGAATAAAGAATGCAAACAATGCATGTACATGTCATGAGGATCACTATGAGATTCACTTGGGCATTACAACATAATACATAGATCGTAATCCAACTACATCTATGACTAATAATCCACCCGCCAGATATCATCCGAACAACCGTTGGGTATTAAGTTGCAAGCAACAGATTATCGCCTTAAGCAAAGTGTGTAATGTAAACAATACAAATATCCTTGAACACAAGATTGTTGTTTTCTCCCTAGTAGCAACAACACATCTACAACCTTAGAAGTTGTTGTCACTCTTCTAGGTTACCAGAGGCATGAACCCACTATCGAGCATAAATACCCCCTCTTGGAGTCACTAGCATCTACTTGGCCAAGATATCTACTAGCAACGGAGAGCATGCAAGATCATAAACAACATAGAGATGATAAATCACAAATCAACTTGACATAGTACTCAATATTCATTGGATCCTAATAAACACAACATGTAGAATCATGATAGGCAGCTCACAAGATCTAAACATGAAGCACATGGAGGTGAAGACATCCATCTAGCTTCTGCTATGGACCCATAGTCCAAGGTAGACTACTCACACATCACTCCGGAAGCATGCATGGTGATGAAGAAGGCCTCCAGTGGTGATTCCCCTCTCCGGTAGGGTGCCGGGAAGAGCTTCTGGACCCTCCCAATCTCGCATCGACGACGGCGACGGCTTGTGATGCGGGCAGGATGACCACCCAGTTGGGAACCCCAAGAGGAAGGTATGATGAGCACAGTAGCAAGTTTTCCCTCAGTAAGAAACGGAGGTTTATCGATCCAGTAGGAAAAAGCCAAACTTGAGAAGGTGATGCTTGGTAGCTTCGTGACACTCCAGCAAGGGCGCCATTTACGATTCTTGTTGGTGCGTCTTCAACTAGTAGCAACGCGGAATCTGCACACAACACAACCAAGAACTTTGCTCCTAACTTACGATGAGGTTGTCAATCTCACCGGTTTGCTGTAAACAAAGGATTGAGCATATCGAGTGGAAAACAATAGTAGTATGCGAGAAAGTAAACAATGCGAGTAATAGTAAAATGGTGTAACAATGTAAAGGAAATTGGACCGGGGTCCACAGTTCACTAGTGGTGTCTCTCCATAAAATAAATAACAACATGCTGGGTAAACAAATTATAGTTAGGCAATTGATAGAATAAAGATAACGTGCATATGTCACAAGGATCACTATGAGATTTACTCTGGGCATTACAACAAAATACATAGACCACCATCCAACTGCATCTATGACTAATAATCCACTCGCAGGGAATAATCTGAGGACCCCTTGAGTATTAAGTTGCGAACAACAGATAACTGCATTAAGCAAAGTGTGTAATGTAAACAAAACAAATGTCCTTGGACACAAGAATGTTGTTTTCTCCCTAGTGGCAACAGCACATCTATAACCTTAGAGGTTTATGTCACTCCCCCAGATTAAATAGAGGCATGAACCCAACTATCGAGCATAAATACCCCCTCTGGTAGTCACTAGTATCTACTTGGCCAAGATAGCTACTAACAACGGAGAGCATGCAAGATCATAAACAACATAGAGATGACGTAAGATAATATTCAGCATATCAACTTAACATAACACCAATATTCATCGGATCCCAACAAACACAACATGTAGAATTACACAAAGATGATCTCGATCATGTAAGGCAGCTCACGAGATCTAAACATGAAGCACATGGTGGAGAAGATAGCCATCTAGCTACTGCTATGGACCCATAGTCCAAGGTAGACTACTCACTCATCACGCTGGAGGCAAGCATGGCGATGAAGAAGACCTCCGGTGGTGATTCCCCTCTCCGGCAGGGTGCCGGGAAGAGCTCCTAGACCCTCCCAATCTCAGGTCGACGACGGCGGCGGATCGCGATGTGTTTCTGGAAAATTGATTGGGTTTTTAGGTTTTTCCCGTCGGGGAGTCTTTATAGGCGAAGGGGCGGCGCCAGAGGTGGGCCAGGGGGCCCTCACCATAGAGCAGCGCGGGCCAGGGGTAGGCCGTGCCCCTGGTGGTGTGGCCACCCTGTGGCCCCCCTCCGTATCCTCTTCGGACTTCTGGAAGCTTCGGTAAATATCTGGATGTTTGGCTTTTGTTTCGTCCAATTCCGAAAATATTTCCTGTGTAACTTTTCTGAAACACAAAAATAGCAGAAAACAGGGAACTGGCACTGTGGCATCTTGTTAATAGGTTAGTTTCGGAAAATGCATAAAAACGCCACGAAGTGTAACAAAACACTAAGCAAATGGTGTTTTTTTTAGAGAGTACGCGAACGCGTACTATCCATTTATAGAAGGCAAAAGGTTTATATACAAGCATAACCAGCTGCAAAGGCAGTGGATACAAAGAGAAAAGGAAACAGGAAAGAAAAACTAAAACTACTCTCTCGCGGTATCATTTTGATCACGCGCACTTTCCCGGCGTGCAAGCTTGAGCATGTTGTATTCTTCTGCCACCAGAGCCGCAATTCTGAGAGGGCCATGCGGTCTCTTCTCGTCCCCGAAGACCCACTCATTCCTATTCTTCCAAAGCGCATATGTGAGACTGCAGACGAGAGTGTCGAAGTCTCGTTTAGCTATACCTCTCTGTTTGTTGCGTTCAGAGGTCCACCAATCCTGCAGAACACTCCAATAGTTTGGTTCTTCAATGTCCAGCTCAAAGTTCTCTTTGCAGATGTGCCACACCTCCCTGGCTGTCACGCATTGGAGCAAGACATGGACAACATTATCCTCCTCTTGAAGGCAGACAAAGCAGGTAGAGGTGTGATCCTGTAACCCATGTCTGAACCTTCTATCCGAAGTCCAAAGCCTGCCGTGCAGTAGACGCCACATGAAGTCTTTGCATCGTGGGGTCGCCCAACTCTTCCAGATGATTGAGAACAACGGCGGTTTATCCCCCACATTCATGAGACAGTCGTAGGTAGATTTGGCAGTGTAGGATTTGCTCGGTGATGGCCAAAGAAATTGATCCGCCATCTCAGGATTCCTAGCAATGGATAGAATCTCAATCCAAAGTGTCAGGCAGTCGTGCACATCTTGGAAAGACAGGTTCCCAGAGATGTCTGTAGCCCAGCGATTGTCGATCAGCCCTTGGGCAACTGTCCTTGAGTTTCTGCATCTGGTGGACATTCTCTGAGCAATGTTGGGCGCGATCTCCGCTGCGGCTCTACCTCGTATCCATTTAACAAGCATGGAGCATCAAAAATTATAGATACGTTTGACACGTATCAGCATCCCCAAGCTTAACTCCTGCTCGTCCTCGAGTAGGTAAGTGATAACAAAAGAAATAATTTTTGAGGTGACATGCACCAACACAATCTTGATCGTCTATGTAAGCATTGAGTGCTGGGATCAAAGAACTTAAAACATGGGCATGAAAGACATAATCTTGATAGAAGAAACTTAGCAACCATGTTGAAAGAGCATGGAGCCCCCATGTGTGGTTTTGGTAATTAATGACAATCTCTATGGACTAATGTTTGCATTGAGTTATATTTGTAGGACATGTCCATAGACAATGCTTGAACCATATGTTGGCTTCAAGGTTGTAAGAAGGATCAAATGAAGAACTTTAAGTGATGACCATTGTGTTATTCAAGGAAATATCGAAAGAATGGTCATATGAGAATTGAGCTTATTGCAACTATGTCTTGAAGAATATAATTGAGTGGACATTTGTGTTTACCTTCAAGACATCATCATCATGAAGGAAGAAGGAAGGATACAAGGTTGATCAAGTCAAAGTGATGAAGAACTTTAAGTGATGACCAATGTGTTATTCAAGGAAATATCGGAAGAATGGTCATATGAGAATTGAGCTTATTGCAACTATGTCTTGAAGAATATAATTGAGTGGACATTTGTGTTTACCTTCAAGACATCATCATCATGAAGGAAGAAGGAAGGATACAAGGCTAGGATATTATTAAGTGGTGATCATCTTCATGGATGATAAGTCAAGTTCAAGATATGCCATCTCAAGGAGATTATATGCTTGATGCATGTATTCTATTTGGTGGTAATGTCTATGTGAAGATATTCCTAAGAGAGTCTTTCCCATATTGATTTATGGGGGAGCAATTCGCAAGACTTCACCAAGCAATCAAGATCAAGAAAGGTGTTCCAACTTGAGGAAGACAAGATGGTCATAATCTAGCTCAAGTTGAATGCACAAGGAAAAGGTATGTTCTTGATAGGGTTTCCTTCTTACCGGTCTCTTGTGTTAGTTTGGAGACCGGGTTATAGGATTGGTAGCCGTACTATCAAGAGGGGCTCTCGAGTGAGTAACTTAACCGCATCGTTCGAAGAGAGCTCAAACCTTTGCATATTTGCCATCATCTTTCTTGGTTCTTATTTGGCTTTTATCCATGTGAGGTTTTAGAGCTTGTGGTTAATTCCATGACAAGCTCTAACTCATCAAAAAGGGATTTTGCATGAAACACTCATTGTGTTTTTGGTGTTTGGAGGTTTTACCGGTTCGACTTTGAAGAGAGGTCAAACCTCTCATCATTTGGTTTTATCCTCCCTTGTTGGACTATGATGTTTCTATGCATATACTTGTAGAGCTCGTTGTTGTGATTCCAACGAGCCCAAGATCATCAAAAACGGAGTCCGGATGCTCAAGTTATGGTCGTTTTCGTGTTGGTGTTTCTGCCAGTTTTTGGTGGCCGGAGTCTCCGGCCCGAGACGCAAAGTCTCCGGCCCAACTCCGGCCTGGCACCTGCTTAGTCCGTCCTGAGGCCCCCGAATGACCCCGGGGCACCGGAGACTCCGGCCCAGGGGCGGAGACTCCGGCCCTGGAGTCACTTAGGGCGGAGACTCCGGTCCTCTAGGCCGGAGACTCCGGCCCTAGTGCCCAGCAACGGCTAGTTTTCGTGGGGGACCTATAAAAGGCCCCCTTCTTCCTCCTTGGGCTGGTTGGCTTCCTATTCTATCTCTCCTCCATTGTTGACCTTGAAGCTTTGCTCTATCTCTCAATCCCTCCAATGATTCTTGCATCTTCTTGAGGGAAAAGAGAGAGGAGATCTAGATCTATCTTTCCACCAATCAAAATCTCCTCTAAGTGAGGGGAACCATTGGGATCTAGATCTTGGAGTTCATTTGTTGATTTCCTTTGTTCTTCCTCTTATATCTCTCCATAGCATTAGTTGCTTTGGTAGGATTTGAGTAAGAAGGATTTGAGCACTTTGTGTGCTCTTGCCATTGCATTTGGTGCATCGGTTTGAGTTCTCCTCGGAGATTCGGTAAGTGGAAGTTGTGAGCTTATTACTCTTGGGTTCTTGGAACCCTAGACGGCTTAGTGGCCTTTGTGGCATATACTTGGGGCCTCCAATTAAGTTGTGGAGATTCCCCAACCTTTGTGGTGCCTTTGTGGCAATTCTTGGGAGCCTCCAATTAAGTTGTGGAGATTGCCCCAAGCTTGTACGGGTTCGGTGACCGCCCTCAAGTGTTCCATAGTGGATCGTGGCATCTTGCTTTGTGCGAGGGCGCGAGGAGAATAAGGTGAGCCTTTGTGGCGTTTGGTGTGTAGCGTGCCTCCGCATCTTGAGGTGAGCCTTTGTGGCATTTGGTGAGCATTGTGCTACCACATCTCAAGGTGAGGCCTTTGTGGCGTTCGGAGTGCATTAAGCCGCCACACCTCTCCAACGGAGACTAGCTTCCTTTGGAAGTGAACTTCGGGATACATCTTCGTCTCCTTCGTGCCTCGGTAACTCTTATCCGAGCTCCACTACTTATGCACTTCATTTGTGATAGCCATCGTGCTTGAAGTTATATACCTTGCTACTTGTCTTGCTTAACATAAGTTGTTGGTACACATAGGTGAGCCTAGTTTATTAGGTTTTGTAAGCTTGTCAAATTAAACATTAGTTTATTTCCGCATTTGTACAAGCCTTTCGTAAAAGTTTTAATCGCCTATTCACCCCCCCCTCTAGGCGACATCTGTGTCCTTTCAATTGGTATCAGAGCTAGGTCTCTCAATTTAGGCTTCACCGCCTTGAGAGCAAAGATGTCGGCTAGGGGATTAGTGCACAATGACACTTTTATATTCGATGGCACAAATTATGATACTTGGAAAATTCACATGCTTAATTATTTTCGGGTCATGGACCCATCTATGGAGCAAATTGTAGATGCGGGTTTTTCTCCTCCAAAGGATACTCAAAATCTATCTTTAGAGGATAAGAAAAACTTGTATCTCAATGCTCAAGCTTCTCATGTGATTGTTAATGCTTTGAGCGATGTAGTTACCTTCTCCTTCACACCTTTTCGGAGCGCTCATGAGATATGGACAAAGCTTCAAGAAAAATATAGTTTGTCCAAGATTATTGGGGATGATTGTATTCCTTCCACTTCCGGCCGTGATGAACTTTCATCCACTTCACCAAAGTGTGGCAAGACACAAGGTAATGATATGGTGAGTGGTGATGAAACTTGCAATGGTGATAGTATGCTTACTTTTGATGATCCTTCATCTCTATCTCATTGCAATGCTTCATCTTTGGACTTAAACACTTCTAGCACCATAAATGCTTTATATGCTTGTGTTAGTCCTTGCATATCATGTGTAAGTTGCTTAAATAAATCTCATGATGATATGCTTGCTCTGTCTAGTGGCCATGATAAAAATGCCTCTATTTCCTCTAGTCTTTGTGTGGCTAACAATTTAGAGGAAACCGGAGATTCTATTGGCCAAGACAAAATTTTGATTGGAGCTTCAAGTAATTCATCCTCATCATCATCTCTCGGTTCCCACATATGTCTTATGGCTAGGGATTCAAAGGTAACTCCTTCTTTGGAACCCACTATATCTAGTGATCATGAAGAAGAGGATGATTATGTTGCCTCTTTAAAAAAGAAGGGAGAAATAGTCTTTCTTGCTATTGGTAAGAAGAACAAAATTGCTTGCTCTAACTTTGTTGATATTTTGGTTGCTGCTATTGAGAGCCAGAAAATTATTGATGAGCTTCAATCTCATGATGAAGAGCAAGAAGCAACTATTGAGAATCTTCATAGTCTTGCCAATGATTTTAAAGAGACTCTTTTAAAAGAACAAAGCTCCAATGATAGAGCTCTTGAGGTGGCAAATGATTTAAAATTAAAAAATGATAAGCTTGTTTTTGTTAATGCTAAACTTCTTGAGGATGTTGAGCACCTCAAAAATGGATCTAGGGACATTGAGAGTGTGCTCACCAAACTCACCGAGTCACATGAGCAACTAAAAGCTTCTTATTTAAAAGAGTGTTCCAAGTTGCCTTCTCCTCTTTCGGTTAATCATGATGCTTGTGCTACTAACTCTAATTCTTGTGAAGCATCTATCTTGAAGGAGAATGTTGAGCTAAGGGCTCAACTTGAGTTGCTAACTAGCAAGTATGGGATATTGGAAGAAAATCATGAAAAGCTATCTAGCTCTAATGAGGATCTTCGAGTGTCCCATGCTCGCCTAAAGTTAGCTTATGAGGATATGTCTACAAAGGTAACATCTTGTGAACCTCATGTGGTCACTAGCACTACTTCCCAAAAAGCTATATTGCCATGTGCTAGTCCTCGTAATTCATCCACTCATACTATTGCTACATCTTGTGATGAATTACTCTCCTTGCCTTGTTGCTCTAACAATATAGCTTCTACTTCCTCTAGTTCTTGTATTGTAACTAACCATGTAGAGGAAATTAAAGAGCTCGAGGCCCAAGTCACTTTGTTGAAGAAAGACTTGGTAAAAAGTCATGAAGGGAAGTCCAAACTTGACAAGATGTTGAGTGCACAAAAATTCCCCAATGACAAGAGTGGACTTGGATTTATCTCCAACAATAAGAAGAAGTCCAAACTCTTCAAGAAGAAGAAGGGCCAAGAGAAAGTCAAGGATCCGGCTAAGATTGTTTGCTTCAAGTGCAAAATTGAAGGGCATCATGTTAGGTCTTGCCCATTGAAGAAGAAGCATCTAAGTGAGAAGCAACAAGGGAAGCGGCCTCAAGCTCAAACTCAAGTCCTTCCTCAAGATGAAGAAAAGCTTCCTCCTAAGAAGAATCAACCCAATGCTCCCATTGTGGAGAAATCAAATGAGAAGAAAGGAAAGATAAGATCTTGCTACATATGCCGTGAGAAGGGTCACCTTTCTTCTACTTGCTCTATTGGTAACTCATCCAACCCTATCATAATCAATGATGCTTATTCACTTTGCAAGGATAAGGTTGGAAATGTGTTTGCCAAATTTGTTGGTACTCAAAGTGGTGTCAAGAAAAGAACCATTTGGGTTGCCAAACCTATTGTGACTAACCTCTTAGGACCCAACTTGGTTGGGGACCAACAAGCCAAAACTTGATCAATAGGTGTCTAATGGAGGGCATTGGAGACTTGGCTATATCATGAAGAATTAAGGGATCTTCATTAATTATATTGTCTCAAGTCAAGTCAATTGGATTATCTTATTTCTATCATATATCCATTGTTCCTCCTTGCGGTAACATGTATTCAACTTATCTACATTGAAAGTTACTCGCCCCTTTGCATGTGTTTGGTTTTGTATCTTGCATGTGTTTGTATATGTTGTGCTCCCCACTTGCTTTATTTTGAGTAATCAATTATGTGCTTGTTGGTTGCACACCATGTACGGTTGTTACTATTGAGCCTATTGCATCTTGATCTATCTTCTTGGCTCTTGGGAGTGATTAATGGACCATCCCATTTTGGGGGAGTGATATGCTTTGGCACTTCACAATCCTAAAAATGTGTGTACATGAGGAATACCACTTAGTGTTGATATTTAAAGATTATCTAGTCTCTATGTGGTATGTCATTTTCATGAGAAATTCAAATTCTATAATGTCCATTAATCATCTTGTTGGATTCTATTTGCCTCTTGTTGGTAAAGTTTAATTTTCTAGGTTTGGAGATTCCATTGGTTCTACCCCGGAGACTCCGGTGGTTCTACCCCGGAGACTCCGGTGGTTCTACCCCGGAGACTCCGGTGGTTCTACCCCGGAGACTCCGGTGGTTCTACCCCGGAGACTCCGGCCCCCCTTGGAATTTCCGAGCCCTATGGAAATTGACTTTAACAACTTATTTGAAAATTGGTTTTATCACATTATGGGGGAGTATTGTGCTTTGCGCATATTACAAATCCATGAAATGTGTATATTTGAGGTTGTGTCACATAGTGTTGATATTGTAAATTATCTTGCTTCTATGTGGCATGTTTTCTCGAACAAGTTCCAATTTGCCAAATTGTTTATTGCTCTTGTTTTGGATCTTGTTTGTGAGATACTTTCTTGATAGGGTTTTCCTAAAATGTGGAATACTACATCAAAGTTGGAAAACCATTTGCTTCAAGCTATCCTAATCATTGCTTTGCATGATTGTTTAACTATTTGAATCTATCAAGAATATCTTTGTTTGGCATGGTGCTTAATTCTTATACTTTTCATATGCTCATTTTTTGTGAAGATGATCTTGGATTCATGTGTAAACTACCACCGGAAATAACTCCATATACCTCTTCTCCTTGGAAAATTGGTAATCTATCATGTGGTATTTTTTATATTGATCATCTTCACTTTGGCTATTGCTTTTAATTGCCTTATCTCTCGCCAAGAAATGTATTTTCTTTAACTCCCATTGTCTTTCTTGACTCTTGTGATTCCATTTGATTTTGTTAAATTTATTTTGTGTTATTTCTATGTAGGTAGATGTGATGATCCCATTTGTGTGCATTTTGTATTCATATGCAAAATCATAAATAATGCACTAATCTTGGGGGAGCTCTCCTATATTTGTTATAACACACTCTTGTGCTTATTTCAATTGGTTTTGATTATTGTTGGAAGTCAAATCTTTTCTTTTTGGTACTTAGTGTGCCATCATAAAAAGTGTGGAGAGTTTGGTTTGTTGTTGGAACCTTGCTCTCTTTGGGAGTTGCTTATCTCATTCCTTGTAATTTGTTTTTCACTCTTAAAATGAGATATGTCTTTGAGCATGTGTGTCTTAGTTATCCTTTATGCTCATTGGCTTTTGCTTAGTTCACTAGTTGAACTTTGGAGTCAATCTTGTGTTGATTTGATTCTTTGATATAATTTGGACAACCTTTTGTGGCCTCACAATTTCGTGTGACTTCTTGGTCTTCTTGGTGCTTTGTTCAAATTGTATCTCGCTTTGGCTCTTGAAAGTGTTGTGCATGCATTCTTACTAAATGTATAATTTATGGCATGCTTTGCTTTCGTTGATCTAATATATAGGCAAAACTCTATCAAATCCTAAATTGGCTAAGTTGTGCATGAAATTCAAGTTCATATCTGTATGCACATATTTATGTGGAGTTTGTCCTATATATTGTAGTTTCTCTAACTACTTTGGACCCAATGAGTTTTGGGGACCATCTTGTACTTGAACTTTGTTTTAGGTACATGAAGATATATTGGTGCTTGTCTCAATAATAAGGATGAAGTGGTGACTAAATGATAATTTGAGGCAAGCTAGGATTATTGAAGAACTCCTATCTACTACATCCTACCTTTAATATCTCGGTAACAAGTATCTTATCATGCATACTTTTCTAGTATCCAACCTTGTGTAGGTTGTTTCATGGCATGGAAAATCATTATTTGCAAATGTTGTGCTTCTTGCAAAGGTCTTAATGAAACCTCTTTATTGCAATTGTGAGTAATTTGAGATGAGTGCATATTATTGGGAACATATAAAATCATGCTCATGATTCTCCTATCCCATATATGTCAATTTAGCAATTTTATTGCATATCAATTCCTCAAGTTCTCACTTGTGCAATATGGTTGAAAGTGTAAATTTATTACTTTCTTTTGGTATTCATCTTTGTGATACTTGTTGCTTTTCTCAAAGCATCCCAACTATCTTCTTTCCCTTGTTGATATTTGTGATGTCTTTGACTTGTTTGTGGTTGAAGTTCATCAATATACAATAAGAAAATTTGAGCCTTTGGCCGTGCTTTAAAAGCAAAATTCTCATTGGTATATTGCATGACTTCATTCTGGATATCATGTTCTATTCTTAGTATCTATTTTGTGTGTACACTCCAATAGTTTGGTTCTTCAATGTCCAGCTCAAAGTTCTCTTTGCAGATGTGCCACACCTCCCTGGCTGTCACGCATTGGAGCAAGACATGGACAACATTATCCTCCTCTTGAAGGCAGACAAAGCAGGTAGAGGTGTGATCCTGTAACCCATGTCTGAACCTTCTATCCGAAGTCCAAAGCCTGCCGTGCAGTAGACGCCACATGAAGTCTTTGCATCGTGGGGTCGCCCAACTCTTCCAGATGATTGAGAACAACGGCGGTTTATCCCCCACATTCATGAGACAGTCGTAGGTAGATTTGGCAGTGTAGGATTTGCTCGGTGATGGCCAAAGAAATTGATCCGCCATCTCAGGATTCCTAGCAATGGATAGAATCTCAATCCAAAGTGTCAGGCAGTCGTGCACATCTTGGAAAGACAGGTTCCCAGAGATGTCTGTAGCCCAGCGATTGTCGATCAGCCCTTGGGCAACTGTCCTTGAGTTTCTGCATCTGGTGGACATTCTCTGAGCAATGTTGGGCGCGATCTCCGCTGCGGCTCTACCTCGTATCCATTTAACAAGCATGGAGCATCAAAAATTATAGATACGTTTGACACGTATCAGCATCCCCAAGCTTAACTCCTGCTCGTCCTCGAGTAGGTAAGTGATAACAAAAGAAATAATTTTTGAGGTGACATGCACCAACACAATCTTGATCGTCTATGTAAGCATTGAGTGCTGGGATCAAAGAACTTAAAACATGGGCATGAAAGACATAATCTTGATAGAAGAAACTTAGCAACCATGTTGAAAGAGCATGGAGCCCCCATGTGTGGTTTTGGTAATTAATGACAATCTCTATGGACTAATGTTTGCATTGAGTTATATTTGTAGGACATGTCCATAGACAATGCTTGAACCATATGTTGGCTTCAAGGTTGTAAGAAGGATCAAATGAAGAACTTTAAGTGATGACCATTGTGTTATTCAAGGAAATATCGAAAGAATGGTCATATGAGAATTGAGCTTATTGCAACTATGTCTTGAAGAATATAATTGAGTGGACATTTGTGTTTACCTTCAAGACATCATCATCATGAAGGAAGAAGGAAGGATACAAGGTTGATCAAGTCAAAGTGATGAAGAACTTTAAGTGATGACCAATGTGTTATTCAAGGAAATATCGGAAGAATGGTCATATGAGAATTGAGCTTATTGCAACTATGTCTTGAAGAATATAATTGAGTGGACATTTGTGTTTACCTTCAAGACATCATCATCATGAAGGAAGAAGGAAGGATACAAGGCTAGGATATTATTAAGTGGTGATCATCTTCATGGATGATAAGTCAAGTTCAAGATATGCCATCTCAAGGAGATTATATGCTTGATGCATGTATTCTATTTGGTGGTAATGTCTATGTGAAGATATTCCTAAGAGAGTCTTTCCCATATTGATTTATGGGGGAGCAATTCGCAAGACTTCACCAAGCAATCAAGATCAAGAAAGGTGTTCCAACTTGAGGAAGACAAGATGGTCATAATCTAGCTCAAGTTGAATGCACAAGGAAAAGGTATGTTCTTGATAGGGTTTCCTTCTTACCGGTCTCTTGTGTTAGTTTGGAGACCGGGTTATAGGATTGGTAGCCGTACTATCAAGAGGGGCTCTCGAGTGAGTAACTTAACCGCATCGTTCGAAGAGAGCTCAAACCTTTGCATATTTGCCATCATCTTTCTTGGTTCTTATTTGGCTTTTATCCATGTGAGGTTTTAGAGCTTGTGGTTAATTCCATGACAAGCTCTAACTCATCAAAAAGGGATTTTGCATGAAACACTCATTGTGTTTTTGGTGTTTGGAGGTTTTACCGGTTCGACTTTGAAGAGAGGTCAAACCTCTCATCATTTGGTTTTATCCTCCCTTGTTGGACTATGATGTTTCTATGCATATACTTGTAGAGCTCGTTGTTGTGATTCCAACGAGCCCAAGATCATCAAAAACGGAGTCCGGATGCTCAAGTTATGGTCGTTTTCGTGTTGGTGTTTCTGCCAGTTTTTGGTGGCCGGAGTCTCCGGCCCGAGACGCAAAGTCTCCGGCCCAACTCCGGCCTGGCACCTGCTTAGTCCGTCCTGAGGCCCCCGAATGACCCCGGGGCACCGGAGACTCCGGCCCAGGGGCGGAGACTCCGGCCCTGGAGTCACTTAGGGCGGAGACTCCGGTCCTCTAGGCCGGAGACTCCGGCCCTAGTGCCCAGCAACGGCTAGTTTTCGTGGGGGACCTATAAAAGGCCCCCTTCTTCCTCCTTGGGCTGGTTGGCTTCCTATTCTATCTCTCCTCCATTGTTGACCTTGAAGCTTTGCTCTATCTCTCAATCCCTCCAATGATTCTTGCATCTTCTTGAGGGAAAAGAGAGAGGAGATCTAGATCTATCTTTCCACCAATCAAAATCTCCTCTAAGTGAGGGGAACCATTGGGATCTAGATCTTGGAGTTCATTTGTTGATTTCCTTTGTTCTTCCTCTTATATCTCTCCATAGCATTAGTTGCTTTGGTAGGATTTGAGTAAGAAGGATTTGAGCACTTTGTGTGCTCTTGCCATTGCATTTGGTGCATCGGTTTGAGTTCTCCTCGGAGATTCGGTAAGTGGAAGTTGTGAGCTTATTACTCTTGGGTTCTTGGAACCCTAGACGGCTTAGTGGCCTTTGTGGCATATACTTGGGGCCTCCAATTAAGTTGTGGAGATTCCCCAACCTTTGTGGTGCCTTTGTGGCAATTCTTGGGAGCCTCCAATTAAGTTGTGGAGATTGCCCCAAGCTTGTACGGGTTCGGTGACCGCCCTCAAGTGTTCCATAGTGGATCGTGGCATCTTGCTTTGTGCGAGGGCGCGAGGAGAATAAGGTGAGCCTTTGTGGCGTTTGGTGTGTAGCGTGCCTCCGCATCTTGAGGTGAGCCTTTGTGGCATTTGGTGAGCATTGTGCTACCACATCTCAAGGTGAGGCCTTTGTGGCGTTCGGAGTGCATTAAGCCGCCACACCTCTCCAACGGAGACTAGCTTCCTTTGGAAGTGAACTTCGGGATACATCTTCGTCTCCTTCGTGCCTCGGTAACTCTTATCCGAGCTCCACTACTTATGCACTTCATTTGTGATAGCCATCGTGCTTGAAGTTATATACCTTGCTACTTGTCTTGCTTAACATAAGTTGTTGGTACACATAGGTGAGCCTAGTTTATTAGGTTTTGTAAGCTTGTCAAATTAAACATTAGTTTATTTCCGCATTTGTACAAGCCTTTCGTAAAAGTTTTAATCGCCTATTCACCCCCCCCTCTAGGCGACATCTGTGTCCTTTCACATGTTATAACATGAAAAGAACACAAACGAAAGATCATGAAAATGAAACAATGAAAGTCAAACGTGTGTTCAAATCATATGGAAAAACATAGAAATGGTTTTCAGCTTGTCCTTCATGAGAGAGCAAAACATAAATGCATAGGACAGCTTCAAGTTTAAGAGGGCGACTAGATACAAATAATTTAAGAACAAGTGAAACCAAAATCATAAATCAATCAATGATAAATTTTGGGACTATGCACATTAAACTCAGAATGACAACTATGCTCTCTTAGACGGTGCATAAAGATAGAAGGTGGTGACTCAACATAAAAGTAAAAAAAAAGCCCTTCGCAGAGAGAAGCAGTAATTGCAAGTTTTATAAACCTTCAAAAATTATGGTATTTACTTGCTTTGAGCTCTCATTGCCCCCATCATAGGCATCTTGAATGGTTAAAGTTAATGCGAGTACAATTATGAAGCATATGCTTGACAAATCATAAGTTAAAAACCTCGTGTCCCGTGAAGTACGAATACCCAAATCTCATGCTACTCGACTTAGAGTCCCAAGCAAGCTCTTGTCATTATAAGTATACACGTATCATCGAGAACCGCCAACTGGGTACCTGCTGCGTGTGGTGGTGGATAGTTGTTGTGGGAGCAGACTGTCCTTGTGCGTGGTGGATAACCAGCCCGTTGGGAACCCCAAGAGGAAGGTATGATGAGTGTAGCAGCAATTTTTCCCTCAGTTTAAGAAACCAAGGTTATCGAATAGGAGAAGAGAGACAATGACGACTGAAGGTGTTGTGGAACCTGCACACACACAAACAAATACTTTGTTCCCAACTTGCGATGAGGTTGTCAATCTCACCGGTTTGCTTGAAACAAAGGTTATGAGTGTATCGAGTGGAAAACAATATAGTATGCGAGTAAAGTAAACAGTACGAGTAAAGTAAACAGGTGATAGCAATATGATGGAAATAGGACCGGGGTCCACAGTTCACTAGTGGTGTCTCTCCATAGATAAAATAACACATGCTGGGTAAACAAATTACAGTTGGGCAATTGATAGAATAAAGATAAACGTGATATGTCAAGAAGATCACTATGAGATTTACTCTGGGCATTACAACAAAATACATAGACCGCCATCCAACTGCATCTATGACTAATAATCCACTCCCGGGGATATCAATCCGAACACCCTAGAAGTATTAAGTTGCGAACAACAGATAATTGCATTAAGCAAAGTGTGTAATGTAAACAAAGCATATGCCCTTGAGCATATGAATGTTGTTTTCTCCCTAGTAGCAACAGCATATCTACCACCTTAGAGGTTTCTGTCACTCCCCCAGGTGAAATAGAGGCATGAACCCACTATCGAGCATAAATACCCCCTCTTGGAGTCACTAGCAACTACTCGGTCAAGATAGCTACTAACAACGGAGAGCATGCAAGATCATAAACAACATAGAGATAACAAAAGATATAATTCAGTACAGCAACTTAATCATAAACACCAATATTCATCGGATCCCAACAAACCAAACATGTAGAATTACATAACGGTGATCTCAATCATGTATGGCAGCTCACGAGATCTAAACATGAAGCAAATGGTGGAGAAGACAACCATCTAGCTACTGCTATGGACCCATAGTCCAAGGTAGACTACTCACTCACCGCGTCGGAGGCAAGCATGGCGATGAAGAAGACCTCCGGTGGCGATTCCCCTCTCTGGCAGGGTGCCGAGAAGAGCTTCTGGACCCTCCCGATCTTCGGGTCGACGGCGGCAGCGGATCGTGATGTGTTTCTAGAAAATTGATTGGGTTTTTAGGTTTTTTCCGTCGGGGGGGTCTTTATAGGTGAAGGAGCGGCGCCAGAGGTGGGCCAGGGGGCCCTCACCACAGGGCGGCGCGGGCCAGGGGTAGGCCGCGCCCCCCTGTGGTGTGGCCACCCTGTGGCCCCCTCCATCTCCTCTTCGGACTTCTGGAAGCTTCGGTAAATATCTAGATGTTCGGCTTTTGTTTTGTCCAATTCCGAGAATATTTCCTGTGTAACTTTTCTGAAACACAAAAACTGCAGAAAACAGGGAACTGACACTGTGGCATCTTGTTAATAGGTTAGTTCTGGAAAATGCATAAAAACGCCACGAAGTATAACAAAACACTAAGCAAATGGTGTCAGAACAAGCATGGAGCATCAAAAATTATAGATACGTTTGAGACGTATCAGCTTGCAGTATGTTTTCTGCAAAAGAGTTTGGGCCCCTAGGGTTTTCCCGTCGAGTGGATTATATAGGCGGAAGGGCGATGTCAGGGGGTGGACCAGGCGGTCACACCCCCTGGTGACGTGGGCCAGCCCTAGGCCGCACCACTAGTAGGTGCGGCTAGCCTCTGGTCCGTCTCCTGCTCTCCTTTGGACTCCGTCTTCGTGTTAGGTAATTAGGGACTTCAGCTTTTGTTTCATCCAATTCTGAGAATATTTGATGTGTAACTTTTCTGAAACACAAAACAACAGAAAATAGGGAACTGGCACTGTGGCATCTCGTTAATAGGTTAGTTTTGGAAAATGCATAAAAACGCCACGAAGTGTAAACAAAACACTAAGCATATGGTGCATAAACAAGCATGGAGCATCAAAAATTATAGATACGTTTGAGACGTATCAAGCATCCCCAAGCTTAACTCCTGCTCGTCCTCGAGTAGGTAAGTGATAACAAAACAATAATTTTTTAGGTGACATGCACCAATACAATCTTGATCAAACGATGTAAAGCATTGAGTGCTGAAATCAAAGTACTCTAAACATGGGCATAAAAGATATAATCTTGACAATACAACTTAGCAGCCATGTTATAACATGAAAAGTATCACAAACAAAAGATCATGAGTAATAATGCATTGAAAGTCAATTATTTGTTTCGAGCATATAGAAAAACATAGCAAAGTGGTATTCAGCTTGTCCCTCATGGAGTAGCAAAACATAAATGCATAAGACACCTTCAAGTTTAAGAGGGCGACTAGATACAAATAATTTAAGAACAAGCAAAACTATAATCATGAATCAATCAATAATAAATTTTGGGACTATGCACATTATACTCAGAATGATAACTATGCTCTCTTAGACGATGCATAAAGGTAGAAGGTGAAGACTCAACACAAAAAGTAAAAGAAAGGCCCTTCGCAGAGGGAAGTAGGGATTTACCATGTGCTAGAGCTTTTTATTTGTAAAACAGAGATAAAAATTATTTTCAGAGGTGGTTGTTCTTGTCAACGACTGGCAATGGGGTTCTTACTATCTTCCATACTAGACAAGTTTTGAGAGAGATTGACACATGTGTGCTCTTTTATAAAGCTTGGCACTCCTCCCCACTTTTCTTTTCACAAACCATGGCTAACCGATTCCTTTGGGTGCCTACCAACTTTCACATACCATGGAGGAGTGCCTTTTTTTCTTTTCTTTTTTCCTTTTTTTTTGAAAGATTACAATATAGAAGATAGAAAATCCGACCACTACGTCCCCATGAGTTGAAAACAGTGTCACAAAATGAGAAGTATTTTGAAGATTTTTTGAAAGGTAGCACATGAAAATTTACTTGGAATGGCTTGAAAATACCATGCATAGGAATTTATAGTGGACTCTTTGGAATAACTTGGTTTATGGTAGTTGGATGCACGAGAAGTATTCCCTCTCAGTACAGATGAATGCTAGCAAAAGACTGGGAGCGACCAACTAAGAGAGCAATAATGGCCATAATCATGCATAGCGAGAAAACATTATTAACCAAAGCATAAAGTGGTATCACAAGTCAAAAACCAAATGATCATAGAGGCTTAAGGCGACTGGTTAAAGTCAAACATGGTGTAATAATGCACCAAGTCAACCCAAATAAAGCATCAAAGAAGAATACCACAGTAATATGCTCCCATATAATAAAAACAACGCATGATTCTTTTAAAAGCACATTAAGCAATCTCAGTCATTTGAGACAAGTCATGCTGCAAAAAAAACTACTAAGCATATAATCAAAATAACATCAAGCATGACATGCAAAAGTCTAAGCCACAGTCTAAACAAGCTCTCATTTGTACCACTATAGGCATGAAACTTTTTTCTCTTTTCCAACACCAATCAACCTTTTTGAAACAACTCTTAAATATGAAAACCAATATAGACCAGAGGTCTAAATACACCTAGCTACAAAGAACTAACAAGTTCTGGACAAAAATCAAGGCAAAAAACAAAAACTAAATGCAGTACTAGAAAAAGAGAACACTCATTGAACGAAAAGAGTGAAAACCAGAGTGTTCTTGGCAATGAGAAACGGAGTGTGTCTTCTCCAAAAGAAATATGTTGGGATCCAAACATTTATTGCAGCAAACAAAACAAAAGAAAACTGAAAGCGAAAATAGAGACGCTCCAAGAAAAATGCATAGTATACGAAGCAATAAAAATATAGTGTCTTGAAAGATGACCTGATATTTGTCGATAAAGAAGGGGTGCCTCGGGGCATCCCCAAGCTTTGACGTTTGTACTTCTTGAATATTTCTTGGGGTGACATGGGAATCCCCAAGCTTGAGCTTTTGTCCATACTTCATCTCATCTCATCATTCTCCTTTCCCTACACTTGAAAACTTCCTTCATACAAAACTCCACACAATTCTTATTAGCAACATTAGTGCAAGCAAAATAGTAAATCCATACTTTGGTTCAGTTTCAACTCAAGTATAACACCCATTAAAGCATAAGCTACTGTAGCAACTTCCTCAAAAGTTCTGTGATCAAAAGAACTCAAAAAGAAAGAGATCAAGAGGCAAACACAAATAGTGGCAGAAATCTGTCAAAATAGAACAGCTAGTAAAGATCGATTTTTTTTTGAAAATCTTCTGTTGCTCAAATCGAAAAGTGCAAAACTAATGAAAGTTAGGAAATAACCTGGGGCATGTGCACAAGAAATCACAGATAAAAAAGACATTCTGAGAATTTTCACGAATTTTTATGGTACAGCGCAGAAATCTGTTTCAGGACAACAGCTTCCCTAAATCTTATCTTTCTCCAATTAGAGGTTCTTCTTGGCACATAAACGAAATAAAAATGATAAGGAGAGGCCATTGCAGTAGTAATAACTTCCAAGACTCAACAAAAGGAAAAAGTACTAAAAATAAAATATTGGGTTATCACCCAAGAGTGCTTTTCTTTAACGCCTTTAAGCTAGGCGCAGGAAGTGGAAATCACGTAATTTTGAGTGATGAAGCATCAAGTTCATAATTTGCTCTAAGGATAGAGTCAAAAAGTAATTTATTTATCTTTCTAGGGAAGTGTTCCATACCTTTCTTGAGTGGGAATTGATATTTAATGTTGCCTTCCTTCATATCAATAATAGCACCAATAGTTCAAAGAAAAGGTCTTCCCAAAATAATAGGACAAGAAGCATTGCATTCAATATTCAAAACAAGGAAATCAACGGGAACAAAGTTATTGTTAACCATAATAAGAATATCATTAATTCTTCCCAAAGGTTGCTTCTTAGCAACATCAGCAAGAGGAATATCAAAATAACAATTTTTAAGCGGTGGTAAATCAAGCATATCATATTTTTTTCTAGGCCTAATAGAAATACTTGCACCAAGATCACATGAAGCATTGCAATCAAAATCATTCACATTCATCTCAATGATGGGCTCTGCTTGATGGCTTGTAAGTAACAGCCCATTGGGAACCCTAAGAGGAAGGTATGATGAGCACAGCAGCAAGTTTTCCCTCAGTTGTGAAACCAAGGTTTATCGAACCAGTAGGAGAAAGCCAAACTTCAGAAGGTGATTGACAAGGGGTTAACTCGACAAATGTCCTAGATGAAGGACTTAGGATTGGGGGAAGAGCAACGACTAGAGATTCCGGGATCGAGATTGGCACACGATGTACCCAAGTTCACGTCCCCGCGGTGGAGGATCGCTACATCCTGCTAGCAATCTAGTATATGATCACAATGGTGTTTTACATGGTGCCGCCGTAGGCGGAGTTGTGTATCTGATCTATGTCTAATCTGTGTCTAGTCTAAAATCTATTGTCTGTAAGATATTGTGTTATGCCTCTAGGGGCGCCCCTGCCTGGCTTTATATATGCAACCGGGCTAAGGTTTTACAAGTGTCCTAGTCGAATACAGATTAGAACCTTTCTTCTTCGTCTCCAAGTCAATCTTCGAGTCCTTGTTCCAGTCCACCTCCTTAATGGGCCGGACCCGGTATACTAATCCACGGGTACCCAAAGGGCATATCCATGTCAGTAGCCCCCGAGACTCAATTCGAGTTGCAGACTCAGGTTGAGTCTCAAAACTTCAATCTTTGACTTCTTTCAATCTTCGACTTCTTTAATCTTTTAACTTCTTCAATCTTTGGCTTCTTGAAAACTTTCATTTCTTCAATTTTCGACTTCAATTCATTGACTTCCTGAAATCTTCGGGTTCTTGAATCTGCTCTCCCGATGGGAGTAAATGTCGAGTTTATTTTCTGGTAGTTGCCACCGATAATGGACTCAAAATTTTCTTCCTCGCTCTTTATTGATGATCTTCTCGAAGTAAATCTTTATCGGGTGCGCGACCAGCGCTCCCGATGGGAGTAGCCCCCGAGGCTATGGTCGGGTACTTGTAGTCGATCATAGGCTCAAAATTTCTTCTTCTTTTTCTTCTCTTTTGTCGAATTCTTTCTTGAAATTGTCTTTCTATCGGGTGCGCGGCCAGCGCTCCCGATGGGAGTAGCCCCCGAGTCTATGTTCGAGTACTTATAGCCGGGCATAGACTCAAGTTGTACTACTCGAAGAAGTTTGACTCCTATTGAAGGACTTGATGATTTTGTCGACTCTTGTAGAAAATAAGAATAATTGTGAAATACTTTGTCCCTCGAAGAAATATTGCGTTTGCATATTGTAATGATGATGTAGTATGTAAAATAAAAACTCGATGTTTTTTGTGCAATTTTGTTGCTCGTACGTAAGACCCTTTCGTTAGCCTGATGCACTTCACGGCTCGATCAGCTACTCAGGTCAGACGTAATGTAACGCGTTTGCCGCATTTGAATTTCAAGATACTTGCTAAGCCTTTTCGTTAGCCTAACGCATAAGATTTTGTGCCTTGCCAACCGTTAGTCGAGCTTCATGCGACTGTAAACTAAATTGTCAAGTATTCGATAAGGAACGCCAGCTACTAGGGCTTTCGCAATTTTTCGAAGTAAATGATATGCAAGATGTTTTTCCACGGCGGAGCCCCCGAGTGTCGGGTGCGACGAAAGTAAATGATAATTGACTCTTGGAAGAGGAAAACTTAGCTTTTATCTGGTGCGGCGTAGTCGTTGTCGTGGAGGTCGATGCAGCGGACCCGAGTCGATGCGGCGGGTTGTTGTCGAGGTCGGCGAATTGTTGTCGTAGAACCACAACCACGATCGGAGGCGAAGTTGTTGTCGAGCCCCCGAGCGCTGTTGGGATCGTCGCGTTGCTGATGTCGATGAAATCGCAGATCTTGAGAGTGATTTTCCGCACCCAGGGGCGAGTTGATATCGAGCCCCGAGCGTTGCTGGTAGTTTGCGCGAGTGTGCGGCGGCGAGCCCCGAGCGTAACAAGCCGCAGTTAACGTAGATGTAGTCGACGATGTTGAAGACGAAGTAGCCGAAGTATTTTTCTTCGAGTTGTCCGCAACGTGGCGAGTAGTCGAAATATTTGCAGCTGTGTTGATGTTGTTGGAAGTTTTGAAGCACTTGATCATAACTTGGTCCACCGTTGTTTGTTAATGGAGATTTGTATCGAAGTTTATCTTGTCGGATGCGATCGGGTCGAATAATCCATGCAGATGCACCTTGCCGCAAACTCCATGCTGATGTACGTCTCCATTGTAACATGCTCGCCAGGAAATCCATGCATCATATTATTTCTTTCCTTGTCCTTTGAAGTTTTACTAATTGATAGGCTCTGTCAACACTGTTTCTGGACGCGGTCTGCGATAGCAGGGCCAGTATTGATGCGGTGCCTACTCGATTTTACTGCCCTTGGTCTGTCCGATGTGAGGAATCTCGTAAAAAGCTACCTGACAGTCTGACACCACATCTACAAACCGGACCTCACACGAATCAATCTCTTGCAACATCGCCGTAGACGGACGTATCTAGCGCACAAGCCCCCATGGCTGCTGAGTGCTTTACTTGGAAAATCCCGGAACTCGCTGAAAAATCCAATCGGTTGGTTCTTCGTATCGACTACCCATACAGAAACGGATGCCGCCTCCTGCTGATCTTGCTGAATCTTCAATAAAAGTTGAGCGCGTCGCAACGGAGAAACCGGCTGGAAGTGATCTGGCCACACCGATCAATCCGACAGACGATAGATATCCGGATATGATGAACCAGCACTACAAGAAATGTGTTGACTAGTGACCAACTCATAGTGACCACAGAAAAATTGGTCATAGATTTATGACCAACTCGGATCAAATGGTCGTAAGCCGTTTCAGAGGGTTCAAGGTCTTAATCCTCATGACCAATTTAGTCCAAAAGGTCATAATGCTCAGACACGAAATGGTCATAACCTATATAATCGAATTTAGCACATTATTTTTAATTGATTTTATGCCGATTACAATCAATTTAAATGGTCATACCACTATAACCAGTGTGACTAGACATCCACATCAGCAATTTTGCCTACGTGTCAACGTCTAGGTGTCATCAATGCCTACGTGTCAATACTATGACAGGTAGGACCCATTAAAAACCATTGACTTGTTGACTAATATGACATGTGGGTCCCAATAACCATTGACTTGTTGACTAATATGACATATGGGTCCCAGTCAAAGCAACCCACTACTATGCTGATATGTGGACCCCACCTACCCACCTGACATATGGGTCCCACCCGCCCCTACCCTACCTTACATGTGGGTCCCACCCACCCCCTCTACCCCACCTTACATGTGGGTCCCACCTACCCCACCGGTCAGGTGGGTCCCACCTGCCCCCTCTACCCCACCTGTCAGGTGGGTCCCACCTGCCCCCTCTACCCCACCTGTCAGGTGGGTCCCACCTACCCCCTCTACATGTGGGTCCCACCCCCCCCCACCCCACCTGACATGTAGGTCCCGCCTACCGCACCTGACACGTGGGTCCCACACGTCAGGAGGGTGTGGGTCCTGCCTCCAATAGTGCACGGAAAATATATTTCAAAATTGTGCATCAAGTGACGCTCGAACTCAGAACCTCACAAACCCACCTGCGGAGCAACTCAACATCTCCTACCACTTGGGCTACGCAAGACTTATGATAATAACTAGGTTCGGCTTATTATATTCGTCACCGTAAGCTATTGGGCCTGAGTTTTCTACACCGGCGATATCTTTTTTTTTCATTTTAGCACAACATCGCACCGAATGGGCCGGCCCAAAGACCGAAGGCTTGTAATTAATGGATGAGGAGGGAGCCTTTGTTAGAATTTTGGCCCAATAAAGATAGACTTTTTTTTTGAAAAGTCTAAATAAGTAATTTCACCATGAAAAATTGCATATGACCTCAGATCGAGATGAACCAAAAATAAATTTAATTCATATCTATGAGATAAATAATACTCTGAATATTTTTCATTTTTTTGTTTTTTATTTGAATATTTTTGTGTTGATTTTCTTATTTTGATTATTAAAGGCGGTCAAAACGACGAGCGCGACCGTTCATAGATATGAGTGGAATATTCTAAAACTTTTTCTACATCTCTAATGAAATAGCATATTTTGGACCTAAAAATCATTTTTAGAAAAAATCATGAGGAAACTATCAAGCACTTATAGTTCAAATTGGGCCCGCTTCCTACTGAATCGGCGGAAAGTTGTCTGAAAATTAAAAAATACCATTAAATCATTTATTATTCAACCAAGTGCTGAATTTTAAACCCTAAGTGTTCTAATATTTTTTTAGATTGTTTTGGCCCAATTTTCAAATTGAATTTTGGTAGCTCCTTCACTAAAACATCGATTTGCGCCACTTAGAAAAATGAAAAATGAGTTTTTCATGTAAAGAAAATGAAAACTTCCTTCTGCAATATTGTTTGTCATTCCGAGTCGAACACTTTTGCACAATATAGGATCATTTGAACAAACTATGCCATGATTGTGGCTATGACATCGGTAGTTTAGCTTAAAACTCAAGAATCTTCATATATGGTAGCTCTTTTGTAGATATGGGTGGAATCTTGCAAAACTTTCTGTAGATCTCTGATAAAATAGCAACATGTGCATCTAAAAATATTTTAAAAAAAAATCATGAGCAAACTATGAAGCACTTGTAGTTCAAATTGGGCCCGCTTCCTGCTGAATCGGCAGAAAGTTGTCAAAAAATTAAAAAATACCTATAAATGGTTTTTTATTCAACCAAGTGCTGAATATTAAACCCTAAGTGTTCTAATATTTTTTGAGATTGTTTTGGCCCAATTTTCAAATTGAATTTTGGTAGCTCCTTCACTAAAACATCGATTTGCGCCACTCAGAAAAATGAAAAATGAGTTTTTCGTGCAAAAAAAATGAAAACTTCCTTCTACAACATTATTTGTCATTCCGAGTCGAACACTTTTGCACAATATAGGATCATTTGAACAAACTATGTCATGATTATGGCTATAACATTGGTAGTTTGACTTAAAAGTTAGGAATCTTTATATATGATAGCTCTGTTTTGAGAACATTTTTTTAAAAAATAATAATATTCCAAGTTTGTTATTTTTCCTTGTAACTAGGTCACATAGCATGATGCAATGCGAAGTTTTTTTTGATTTTTTTTGAATTTCTTATGTCGATTTTAAAAGGCGTTCAACACGGCGGCGCGTCTGTTCTTAGGTCGGGGTGGAATCTTCTGAATTTTTTTGTAGATCTATGATTAAACAGCAACTTGTGCATCTAAAAATATTTTTAAAAAAAAATCATGAGCAAACTATAAAGCACTTGTAGTTCAAATTGGGCCCATTTTCAGCTGAATCGGCAGAAAGTTGTCGAAAACTTTAAAAATACATACAAATGGTTTATTATTCAACCAAGTGCTAAATGTTAATCCCTAAGTGGTATAGTATTTTTGGAGATTGTTTTGGTCCACTTGTCAAATTGAATTTTGGTAGCTCCTTAACAAAAACATCGATTTGTGCCACTCAGAAAATAAAAAATGAGTTTTTTATGCAAAGAAAATGAAAACTTCCTTCTCCAAGTCAAAAATGAAAACTTCCTTCTGCCTAAAAATATGGTCGTGTAGTTTTTGTATTTTTATTTTTGCACTTCCTTCACAAAACCCCCTCTTTTGGCACTTAGAAAATGAAAAGTGGTATTTCAGCCAATGAGAGGACTGATCCAGACAGCCCTCGGATCACCCCACCGAAGCATGTCTGAACCGTCTAGATGATTTTCATCCAACGGCCGAAATCCTAGCCCGAGCTCCCCACCCACCGAACAAAACCGGATCCCAAACCCTAGCCTGGCAGCCGAGCCCCATTTTGCCTCGTCCCTCGTCCATCCTCCCGCCTCCCTCCTCCAACCCTGCCGCCGGCCAGATCCCAGCTAGCTTCGCCCAGATCCCGGCTAGCTCCGGCCACTACATGCCATGCCTACACCCTCCCTGGAACCCCCTCCTCTCACTCTCTCTATTCCACCTCGAGGAACCACCAAACAGCTCCTCAAACAGAAACCCTAGTCCGAGATCTAGGCCGTACAGAGAGAAGCACGGGGTCCATGGTGGAAGCGCGCAGTGCTGGTGGGGATCAACTAATCGGGCACCAAGGCGGAGCTCAAGGTGGAGGTGGTTGGGGACGGCGGCGAGAACGAGAAGAAGTTGACACCGGCGTCGTGCTTCGCCAAGCCGGCGGCGGGGGACGACACCACACTCCTCGACACCACCAAGTAATACTTCAAGCAGCTCAAGGTCATCGACGCCGACACGCACTGGGCCTGCATCAAGAACAGGGTCCGCCTCGCCAAGGAGTATGTCATCGACAAGACCAGCTCGGTAACGAACTCCCCTCCTCTCCCCTGCTCCCTGCTTCTTCCCCCTGTTCGGTGATGGATGGACGCGCGTCTGTTTACTCGGTTCCGTATGAATCTGGTGTCGTGTGCGGGGAGAGAGTACCGAATCCATATGAAGGCTAGTAGTGCTCATGTTCATGTGGTGGTTTTGCTGCGCGTGCTGCTCGTATTGGTTAGATCTGTCGCGAAATGCTGGGCACACATGTTCGTTCTTGTAGAAAGTAGAAACCCCTTTTGTTTTCCCCTTTTTTCCTTGGCAAATTTGGGAATGTTTTACCTACAAAATAGGCGATGGGATCACTTGTTTTCTGCAGTTCGGAGGTCTGTTTCCTCTGTCCCGTATGAATCCAGTGGTCACTACTATGTAGCTGTTCCTCCAAAAAATGAAATCAAACCTGCACCATTTAAGTGTTATTTTTATATGTTCTGTCTTACCGTGCTTAATATAAACTTGCATGTTCTAGTTCCTGTGATGATCTCCATTTCATTTCTGGTGGTGTTGGTAGCTGAATCATTGGCTACATTTTACATTTTCCTCAACCTGCCATTTTACATATATAACTAATGTTGCTGGTATTTTACTATTACTTTTCCTGGTATTATGTGAGCACACCATTTCAGAGTTAAATACTAGTCCTTGTGATAGATTTTCTATATGCTTCTGATGTGTTATCCTTCTATTGTAAATACTAGTTCAGCATTCAACTGGCTTTAGGAAAAACATAAAGAATCATGGATTCATTTTATTTGATTAATCTCACTCTGGAGCTGAGTTTGATTGTTGCCAGCAGAGAAACTTGATGTTAGGTTTTAGGACCTGAGTTTTATCTTAGCTGCTCTCATTCAAACGTAACATGGTACTATTATTATAAATTCCCGCAGGTGAAAGGAAGGCTAGAAGGTGGCCAGCTATACACTCCAGCGTATGTCTCACGAATTACTGCCATGGTCCTCGTAGGGAAATGCTCTATAAGATTGAATACAGTGGTGAGTATTGAAACAGTGAGTACGGGGGCAGCTTTAATCCAACCATTATTATTTTTATCTCGTACCGCAGTCCATTTACTGATTAAGCTTTTGCTTGATGGTTTTGTTTTGCCAGCTGATTTTGCCGATGCCGGTGTTCTTTCCATCCTCTAGTAGGCGCAGCTTGACAAGCTAAAGTCAGTACCATTTCCACAGAATAGGTATGGTACTATGATCACTCTTGTGTAATAAAAAAACATGAAGTATGACTGAGATGGGTACCTCGTTTTTTACACATCTGAAGGAACTTTGATGCTTACCTGTGTGCTGGAGTGCATCAACCCCAACGGCGTTACTGCATATGCAGTGTCGAGTTCACCGTGCTGCAACAACAGCTGCGCTGCATTGTCTGCATTAGGTAAGTTCTTCAGTCTCTCATTCTCTTCCTTTATTACTGAATATCTTTGTATTACGATCTGGTTGAGTTTATGTGGTGGGTCTCATAGGTTCATATACAGTTAATAGAATGTTAAATATTGTAACTATATACATTTTGAGTCCTTCAACTTTTTACTGCCAGGGATATGTATGCATGCTTATGTCTGAATGCTAAATATTGTTATCGAATGATGATGCTCTCTGAATGAGGTTGAGATCTAATACGTACTGTTATCCTGGGACGAATTTATTAGACCATGTCATTAGCCGATTTATCATGTCTGGGACTTGAGTTGATGCAAATAGCTCTCTGTGTATTTGTTTTATATGTTTTATAAATGATAGTTCGTGCGAGACGTGCTCTTGCTGATTTTTGTTGAAATGATACTGTTATGCCCCTTATTTTTTGTTGATGCTTATTACTGACCCTCACCTTTGTTCTTGCAGATCAAAAGGAGCCCTGCTTGAGGGAGACTTCCTCAGCCCTGACAACAACGGCACCCTGCAAAAGGTCTTTCCCCTGTTCTGCCATGCCATGTGCTATAGTCTAGCTATGATACTTGCTAGTGCATATTAATCATTTTGACTTTGTGTTGCTCCACTTGTGGGTGCTGGATCTTATTACATGCCTAGGCTAATAAAAACTAGTAAGATGCTTAACCTGTTACAATTTTCTTCTATCCATATATAGCAGTGAATGTATATTATCATGTCTCTACTGTCATCAGAAGTTGATTATGAATCATTTGACTTGAATTGAATAATAACTTGTAGCATTTTCTAGTTTCTGTATATTCTTGCTTTTCATTATGCAATTTGTATTCCTCTAAAAGTGTAGCTTTCCTCTCTTTTACAGGAGCTCTTGCTTGAAGAAATCTGAAGGGGAAGAAATTTGAAGCCTGAAGCTTGAGAAAATGTAGAGTAGATGCTTACAATTCGCTAGTCATATTGTACTAGCCAGCTTATTTAGTTATATTATCTCTGTGTACACTATAATACACTAACTTTGGTTATTATTTCAAAGAAATTCGTTGGCTATTTTGACTTGTAATTTCAAAATATTCTGCTGTGCTGTTTCTTTTGGTTTGAAATATTTGTATTGAAATATCTGTATACTGGACCGTGAAAAAGTAGGCCCCAAAAAAATTAGAATGTAAAAGGCTTAGGCCCAATAGATAAATGGAAAAAGGTTAAGCCCAAATCCAAAAAGGACTGCGAAGAGGCTAAGGCCCAAATAAGCCCAAAACCAAAAAAGACTGTAGGAGGCCAAGGCCTAAATAAAAAAGACTTCAAAATACCTCGTAAAAAAAGTTAACTGCAAAAAAGGCTGACACTCAGAATTGAAAGGCCGAGTTACTGGGCTTGGCCCATCTAGAGCAACACAACTGGACTGGGCTAAATTCGAATTACGACCATTTCGTTTGGTCACAATTCTGCCATGTAGAATTGGCCACGTAGGATCCGACGTGGCCTGGCCAAATTGGTAGTGACCAATTTTTTGGTCATAATGCTTATGACCATCTATTTTGGTCATAATCGTCTATGACCAATTAGAAAAATTGGTCGTCATAGGCGGTCAGTGACGCTCAACTGTCGACCAACTGTTTTTGGTCAGAAGAGGGTCATAAGTTAAGCAACAATGACCATCTAGTGACCAAAATGAAGGGTCACTAGTCAACAGATTTCTTGTAGTGCAGGAAGATGCGATCTGGTTATTGCTCCTGCTGCCGTCGGTAGCCGAAATTTTTTGCTGATCTGTCGATAGAGAAATTGAAGGATCCCGCCCGGATAACAAAATCTAGTCGCCGCGATCCCCACGGTCGGCACTAATTGACGAGGGTTAACTTGACAAATGTCCTAGATGAAGGACTTAGGATCCGGGGAAGAGCAACGACTAGAGATTCGGGGATCGAGATTGGCACACGATGTACCCAGGTTCACATCCCCGCAGTGGAGGATCGCTACATCCTGCTAGCAATCTAGTATATGATCACAATGGTGTTTTACATGGTGCCGCCATAGGCGGAGTTGTGTATCTAATCTATGTCTAATCTGTGTCTAGTCTAAAATCTATTGTCTGTAAGATATTGTGTTATGCCTCTAGGGGCGCCCCTGCCTGGCTTTATATATGCAACCGGGCTAAGGTTTTATAAGTGTCCTAGTCGAATACGGATTAGAACCTTCCTTCTTCGTCTCCAAGTCAATCTTCGAGTCCTTGTTCCAGTCCACCTCCTTAATGGGCCGGACCCGGTATACTAATCTGCGGGTACCCAAAGGGCATATCCATGTCAGTGATGCTTGCTAGCTTCGTGACACTCCAGACAATGGCGCCAGAAATATTGTTGGTGCATCTTCACCTAGCAAAAACGTAAAACCTGCACACAACACAACCAAGAACTTTGCTCCCAACTTACGATGAGGTTGTCAATCTAACCGGTTTGCTGTAAACAAAGAATTGAGAGTATCGAGTGGTAAAAAGGGTAATAGTATGCAAGTAAGAGTAAACAGTGCGAGTAAAAGTAAAACGGTATAGCAATGTAAAGGAAATTGGACTGGGGTCCACAATTCACTAGTGGTGTCTCTCCATAAGATAAATAACAACATGCTGGGTAAACAAATTACGGTTAGGCAATTGATAGAATAAAGATAACGTACATATGTCATGAGGATCACTATAAGATTCACGCTGGGCATTACGACAAAATACATAGACTGTAATTAAACTGCATCTATGACTAATAATCCACCCTCTGAATGTCGTCCGAGCAAACATTGGGTATTAAGTTGCGAACAATGGATAACTGCATTAAGCAAAGTGCGTAAAGTAAACAAAGCAAATGTCCTTGGACACAAGAATGTTGTTTTCTCCCTAGTGGCAACAACACATCTACAACCTTAGAGGTTTCTGTCACTCCCCAAGATTACTAGAGGCATGAACCCAACTATCGAGCATAAATACTCCCTCTTGGAGTCACTAGCATCTACTTGGTCAAGATATCTACTAGCAACGAAGAGCATGCAAGATCATAAACAACATAGAGATAACATAAAGATATATATTCAGCAAATCAACTTTACATAGTACCAATACTCATCGGATCCCAACAAACACAATATGTAGAATTACATAAAGATGATCTTGATCATGTAGGGCAGCTCGCAAGATCTAAACATGAAGCACAAAGCGGAGGAGACAACCATCTAGCTACTTCTATGGACCCGTAGTCAAAGGTAGACTACTCACACATCACTCTGGAGGCGTCCATGGTGGTGGAGAAGGCCTCCGGCAGGGATTTCCTTCTCCGGCAGGGTGCCGGGAAGAGCTCCTGGATCCTCCCGATCTCACTTCGATAACGGTGGCGGCTTGCAGTATACACGTATCATCGAGAACCGCCAACAGGGTACCTCCTTGCCCGATAACATGGAACAAACCTACATCAAAATGATAGGACAAACAGACAATGAACACCTCGGCATCTCTTTTATTTACCATTGGTATAGTTTTTTTATTGTGAGATGCGTCGTCAAATGTCCACTATGGGCATGCTGTAAATTTCCACCATGAATGATGCATGGCTTAGATTAGCGGCCCAAGCGTTTCTCTAACACATATACAAACTCCATGATCCCGCAAGATTCCCAACTTATTTCATATCGCGAGTATCCATAAACAAAAGATCATGATATCAACTCAAATAAGAGAAGTGCAATGTTGAAAGCTTACCCATGACGGCATGGTTTGGCTAATTTTCAACTTACAACTTGCAAGCATAGCGTCAACATAAAAGAGCCACAATACCAAAAATTTAAAAGCGAGCAAAGTAAAGTGTGCCATCAGGTTCATAAGAGCTTTACTGACTAATTTTCGCATAACACCAAAAGAGTTTAATTCGAAGGACAGATAAAAGCAAGTCAAATGTACTTGGAATAACAAATTGCTAATAAGCATGTATGGTGGACATATTGGAATAACTTGGTTTTTGGGAGTTGGATGCACGAGTAGAGCTCATACTCAGTACAAAATGAGGGCTAGCAAAAGACTGGGAGCGACCAACTAAGAGAGCAATAACGGCCATAATCATGCATAGCGACAAAACATCATTAAAAGAAGCATAAAATGGCATCACAAGTCAAAAACCAAATGATCATAAAGGCTTATGGCGACTTTGTATGAGTCAAACATGTTTTAAGCATGCGCCAAGTCAACCCAAATAAAGCATCAAGGAGAAAACCAAATAAATGCTTTCGTATAATAAAACAACGCAAGATTTTTTTCAAAGGCTCATTGATACGTCTCAAACGTATCTATAATTTTTGATGCTCCATGCTTGTTTTACACCATTTGCCTATTGTTTCGTTACACTTAGTGGCACTTTTATACATTTTCCGGAACTAACCTATTAACGAAGTGCCACGGTGCCAGTTTCCTGTTTTCTGCTGTTTTTGTGTTTCAGAAGTGATACACAGGAAATATTCTCGGAATTGGACGAAACAAGTTCCTGAAGTCATATTTTACCCGGAAGCTTCCAGACATCCGAAGAAGTGTCGGAGGGGGGCCACCAGGGCCCCACACAAGGGGGCGGCGCGGCCTGGCCCCTGGCCGCGCCACCCCTGTGTGAGGGTGCCTGGTCCCTCTCCTGACATCGCCCCTTCGCCTATAAGTACCCCCCGACGAGAAAAACCTAAGGGCCCGATCAGTTTTCCAGAATACATCGCGATCCGCCGCCGCCGTCGACCCGAAGATCGGGAGGGTCCAGAAGCTCTTCCCGGCACCCTGCCGGAGAGGGGAATCGCCACCGGAGGTCTTCTTCATCGCCATGCTTGTCTCCGGAGCGATGAGTGAGTAGTCTACCTTGGACTATGGGTCCATAGCAGTAGCTAGATGGTTGTCTTCTCCACCATGTGCTTCATGTTTAGATCTCATGAGCTGCCCTACATGATTGAGATCACCGTTATGTAATTCTATGATGTTGGTTTGTTGGGATCCGATGAATATTGGTGTTTATGATTAAGTTGCTATACTGAATTATATCTTTTGTTATCTCTATGTTGTTTATGATCTTGCATGCTCTCCGTTGTTAGTAGCTATCTTGGCCGAGTAGTTGCTAGTGACTCCAAGAGGGGGTATTTATGCTCGATAGTGGGTTCATGTCTCTATTTCACCTGGGGGAGTGACAGAAACCTCTAAGGTGGTAGATGTGCTGTTGCTACTAGGGAGAAAACAACATTCATATGCTCAAGAGCATATGCTTTGTTTACATTACACACTTTGCTTAATGCAATTATCTGTTGTTCGCAACTTAATACTTCTAGGGTGTTCAGATGATATCCCCGGGGTGGATTATTAGTCATAGATGCAGTTGGATGGCGGTCTATGTATTTTGTTGTAATGCCCAGAGTAAATCTCATAGTGATCTTCTTGACATATCACGTTATCTTTATTCTATCAATTGCCCAACTGTAATTTGTTTACCCAGCATGTTATTCTATCTATGGAGAGACACCACTAGTGAACTGTGGACCCCGGTCCTATTTTAATCATATTGCAATCACCTGTTTACTTTTCCTGCACTGTTTACTTTACTCGCATATTACTACTGTTTTCCACTCGATACACTCATAACCTTTGTTTCAAGCAAACCGGTGAGATTGACAACCTCATCGCAAGTTGGGAACAAAGTATTTGTTTGTGTGTGTGCAGGTTCCACAACACCTTCAGTCGTCATCGTCTCCCTTCTCCTGTTCGATAAACCTTGGTTTCTTAACTGAGGGAAAACTTGCTGCTGCACTCATCATACCTTCCTCTTGGGGTTCCCAACGGGCTGGTCATTCACCACGCACAAGGACTGTCTGTTGCCACATTCACTTAGAGCATCACTCATTAAGCAATCTCAGTCATTTGAGACAAGACATGCTACAGCAAAAACTACTAAGCATACTATCAAAACGACATCAAGCATGGCATGTAAAAGTCTAAGCCGCAGTCTAAACAAGCTCCTTTTTGTACCACTTTTTTTTGCATGAAACTTTTTCTCTTTTCCAACACCGTTCAAAACTTTTTAAGACAACTATTTTGATGAAAACCAACATAGACCAGAGGTCCAAATACACCTTGATGCAAAGATAAAACAAGATCTGAACAAAAATCAAGGCAAAAAACGAAAGCTAAACGCAGTTCTAGAAAAAGAGAACACTCGTTGAACGGTAAGAGTGAAAAATAGAGTGTTCTTGGCAAATGAAATGCAAGTAAATCTCCTCCAAAAGAAATTTGTTGGGGTCCAACCATTTATTGCAGCAAACAAAACAAAAGAAAACTGAAATCAAAAGTAAAGACGCTCCAAGAAAAACGCATAGTGCATGAAGCAATAAAAATATAGTGTGTTGAAAGGTGACCTGATTTTTGCCGATGAAAAAGGGGTGCCTCGGGGGCATCCCCAAGCTTTGACGCTTGTACCTCTTGGATATTTCTTGGGGTGACATGGGCATCTCCAAGCTTGAGCTTTTGTCCATTCTTCATCTCATCTCATTATTCTCCAATCCCTACACTTGAAAACTTCCTTCATACAAAACTTCACACAATTCTATTAGCAACATTAGCATAAACATAATAGTAGATCAACCCTTTTTGGTTTAGGTTTCAACTCAAAAACACCACATATAAAGCATATACTACTGTATCAACTTTCTTAAAAGTTCCGTGATCAAAATAACTCAAAAAGAAAGCGATCGAGAGACAAACACAAATAGTGACAGAAATCTGTTAAAACAGAATAGCTGACAAAGGTCGATTTTTTCGAGGACCTTCTGTTGCTCAAATCGAAAAGTTCAAAACTAATGAAAGTTTGGATATAACCTGGGGCATATGCACAAGAAATCGCAGGTCAAAAAGATATTCTGAGAATTTTCACGAATTTTTACGGTGCAGCATTGAAATCTGTTTCAGGACAGCAACTTCCCCAAATCTTACCTCCCTCAAATTAGAGGTTCTTCTTGGCACAACAACGAAATAAAAAGGATAAGTTGCGGTTATTACAGTAGTAATAACTTCCAAGACTCAAATAAAATAAAAAGTACTAAAAAGAAAACATTTGGTTATCTCCCAAGAGTGCTTTTCTTTAACGTCTTTGAGCTAGGCGCAGAAAGTGCAAATCAAGTATTTTCAAATGAGGCATTAAGATCCATTGCAGAAGTCTTTTCAACAATAAATTAAATTGTGTCCAAATGAGTTCTTGAATATCCCTTATGAACACTCTTTGGTACACTACTTTCATCAAAAATATTTTCAGGACAAATCCAATTGAAATTCCTTTCCAAAGCTTCATGCAATCCTACAAGTTTGCAAGGTATTGGTCTTTGATTTCTTCATTGTTTGTACCAACAACATTAACAGGTGAGCCAAGCATATTAAAATGCTTAAAAACTTTCCTAGCTTCAATAGCAACATCCCTAAATTCTCTACGCAGAGTCTCCAAAATAAAATATTTCTTTTCGGAGTCTTCGATATCATGAAGCTTAAGAAACATTTGTTGCATACAAGGATTATGGTTAACAAACCTAGCCTCCAATATGTGAACTAAATAAGCAGCAGCAACTTCATAACTAGGAGCAAGCTCAGCCAAAGATATATCATCAACATCTTTATGCATACTAATATGATTAAAGAACTCCTCAATGTTACCTTTCCCAATAATAGAACCACTACCTACTGAGAGGTCCTCCAAAACATACTTAGGGAACAACATAATAAACTAAAAGTAAAAGTAACAGAATGCAAACTATCAAAGGAACTATTTTTTTTATTTTTGATAAAAAGATGCAAGCAAAAATAAAATAAAGCAAAACAAAGACAAAGTAAAAGATTATGCGTGAGAGACTCCCCTTGCAAAAGTCTTCTTTCTCCCCGGCAACGGCGCCAAAAAAATGCTTTGATGGTGCGATGTTAAGGCACCCAGTTGGGAACCCCAAGAGGAAGGTTTGTTGAGCACAGCAGCAAATTTCCCTCAGTTATGAAACCAAGGTTTAATCGAACCAGTAGGAGAAAGCCAAATTTCAGAAGGTGATGCTTGCTAGCTTCGTGACACTCCGGACAAGGGCGCCAGACAACTGCTTGTTGGCGTGTAGCTTTTCATGAGCAGCAACGTGAAACCTGCACACAACACAACCAAGAACTTTGCTCCCAACTTCGATGAGGTTGTCAATCTCACCGGTTTGCTGCGAACAAAGGATTGAGCGTATCGAGTGGTAAAAGGATAATAGTATGCAAGTAAAGTAAACATAGCGAGTAATAGTAAAACGGTAAAACAATATAAAGGAAATTGGACCGGGGTCCATAGTTCACTAGTGGTGTCTCTCCATAAGATAAATAATAACATGCTGGGTAAACAAATTATAGTTGGGCAATTGATAGAGTAAATATAACGCACATACGTCACGAGGATCACTATGAGGTTCACTCTGGGCATTACGACAAAATACATAGACCGTAATCCAACTGCATCTATGACTAAAAATCCACTCGCGAGGAATCATCCGAGGACCCCTTGAGTATTAAGTTACGAACAATAGATAATTGCATTAAGCAAAGTGCGTAATGTAAACAAAGCAAATATCATTGGAAACAAGAATGTTGTTTTCTCCCTAGTGGCAACATCACATCTACAACCTTAGAGGTTTCTGTCACTCCCCCAGATTAAATAGAGGCATGAACCCAACTATCGAGCATAAATACTCCCTCTTGGAGTCACTAGCATCTACTCGGCCAAGATAGCTACTAGCAACGGAAAACATGCAAGATCATAAACAACATGGAGATAACATAAGATATATAATTCAACACATCAACTTAACATAGTACCAATACTCATCGGATCCCAACAAACAGAACATGTATGATTACATAAAGATGATTTTGATCATGTAGGGCAGCTCACAAGATCTAAACATGAAGCACATGGTGGAGAAGACAACCATCTAGCTACTGCTATAGACCCGTAGTCCAAGGTAGACTACTCACACATCACTCCGGAGGCGACCATGATGGTGGAGAAGGCCTCCAGCAGGGATTCCCCTCTCCGGCAGGGTGTCGGGAAGAGCTCCTAGATCCTCCCGATCCTGCTTCGACGACGGTGGCGGCTTGCAGTATGTTTTGAGGAAAAGTGATCCGTCCCTTAGGTTTTTCCCGTCGATGGGACTTTATAGGCGAAATGGCAGCGTCAGAAGTGGGACCAGGTGGTCTCACCATGGGGTGGCGCGTCCAGGGGCTGGGTCGTGCTGCCCTGTGGTGAGGCTGGCCCCTGGCCCCCCTCCGTCTCATCTTCGGTCTTCGCGAAGCTTCGGTAAAAATAGGAGGTTCGACTTTTGTTTCGTCCAATTCCAAGAATATTTCCTGTGTAACTTTTCTGAAACACAAAAACATCAAAAAATAGGGAACTGGCACTGTGGCATCTTATTAACAGGTTAGTTCCAGAAAATGCATAAAAACGCAACGAAGTGTAACAAAACACAAAGCAAATGGTGTATAAACAAGCATAGAGCATCAAAAATTATAGATACGTTTGAGACGTATCAAAGGGCAGCGTCAGAAGGTGGGCCACCTGGCCTCACCATGTGGTGGCGCGGCGAGGGGCTGGGCCGCGCCACCATATGGTAAGCCTGGCCCCTGACCCCCCTCCGTCTCATCTTTGGTCTTCGCAAAGCTTCGGTAAAAATAGGAGGTTTGGCTTTTGTTTCGTCCAATTCCAAGAATATTTCCCGTGTAACTTTTCTGAAACACAAAAACAGCAGAAAATAGGGAACTGACGCTGTGGCATCTTGTTAATAGGTTAGTTCCAGAAA